>JACXSJ010000598.1:102416-221098 GCA_014851325.1 Pentalonia nigronervosa
TTTTTTTTTTTTTTTTTTTTTTTTTTTTTAGTGGAAAGATTGGTTTAACTAATCTTTTTCAAAAACAAATTGCACATATTGTATAGTCATCTTGTTATAATATATTTCATGTATTTGAATTAGGTACCTACAAAAAAATGTGTAACTTAAATCATTATTAGTCGCCGTCTGCTACCCCCTAATTGTTGATTTTTTTCAATCACGCTCAGAAACACTTTAAAATTATTAAATATATTAATTATTACATATGTCTTCCAAAGGAAGCCAAAAAAATAGACCGAGTGCTGCAGGTTTGACCACCCTAATTTAGGGTATAAACTTTGGTACTTCATTAAAAATTGTATTAAATACTAATGAAAATAAAATGTATATAAAATATAAATATAAATAAAGCCCGTTTCACACGATAGTAATATACTTATTGTTAGTGTAGTACTTTGTATACTAGTTTTTAGGTCCATGTGAATTACAAAAAAGTATACTATAATTAAAAAAATCATGCTAAGGAGTATACAATTTTGGTAATAGAAAAAGTCCTATTTTTCACACTATTTACCGGCATAGAAATATTTGTAACCAATCAGAATACATAAATCTTATCAATATTTATTTATTTTGTTTTAAATTTTTATTTATTTACATTAATAAATCAAATCCATATAAACAAAATATTACAACTGATATACCTATCATCATTAATTATTTCTTTTTGCAGCTAAACTATAGGTACTTTCTAGTACATTTTCTAGTGTATAGTTTATTATGGTGCGAATAGACTTTTTTTTCAGATACTAGTACACTAGATTAAACACAATATTTAAAACTATATAGTATGATAGATTTAGCACCATTACTACTATTATCGCGTGAAAAGGGTTTTATATATTTTTTACACGATTCGCGCAAACATAAAGTATTGCCCGGCGTATAATATAGGCAAAACAGGTACATCACTGCAGAGTTTAATGTGGTTCATAATTATATTATAGCTCATCGCAGTTAATTCGCCGAGAGAATATGGTTTGTACATAAACCAAACCAATGCGCGTCGTACATCACTGCTAAATTATTAATAACGATCGCACGGCGTTGTAGGCGCTGTCGTTAACATTCAACCTATTATCAAATATACACTGCTGTCAATGTGTCTTGTCGGTTTAGAATTAAAATTAAAATCGTAAACAAAAGCGGCATCTGGCGGCGAGAGTGAGAGACCATCGAGTATTGTTCTTCGGGATCGTTTATAATGAACTCTTAATTTTCAACAGTAGATAACACGGCCATTAATGTACCTACCAACCCTTCGAATAAATACAAACAACTGCTATGACATAAAGTTATATTTATCATAAGCACGACTCATAATAAAAAAATTGAGAAATTGAGAGTAATGGCAGTCGGCAGAGCGTCGCCACTTTTCGTGAGTGTATCTATAATATTACGTAGGCAACTAAAATATACACTTAATTATACATAAAAATAATGATATTCAAAATTTTAAAAAAAATAAATGCCAAATTAATTAATTATTTAATATAAAAATAGTTTGTATTTACAAATTTAAATAAGAAATATCTAATTAAACCTCTTTTTATTAGTTTGATATAAGTATTCCATTTATGAGCTATTAAGATATTTTAAATCTACCTATTTATTTAGTAGTAATAAAGATAAACAATAAAATTAATATTTACTAATTTATTATAATACTGCTTCGCTTACAACTAAGGTAAACAATATACAAGAGTCTCCAAAAAATAAAGAAAAGACTGAACAAAATAATTGGGTACATCTATTTTAATAATAAAAAAGGTCAGCAAGTGAGTTCCGTTCTGTTGTACAGTAAGTGTCGAGTAGGTCACTCTCATGAATGTTTTAAATTTGTATTCAATGATATAAATAATTGTATACGAAAAACGATTCTGAGCGAAGACGACCTGTCAGTGTACGACATAATGCCTCGTAATAACTAAGTATATTTTAAGATATTATTACTATTAAAACAATAAATTTAATTGTTAATAATACAGTAGATCAAAATAATTTTTGCAAAAAATATTGCATTCGAAAATTTAATTGAGTGAATAAAACAAAACAATATAGGTATTTTAAAGTTTTAAGGGAAAAATATTTTTAAATCACAACGAAATAATTAACATCGTTATTCTTCATTTAAATATCTAATTTATCCAAATTGGAACTGAAAATGTCTATAAAAATCAACCATGCGAATATATTTTTATGACTTTTTGGTCACACTATTAAATACTTACGAAAAACCTTGTTTAAATTTTCGATCCTTAGCTATAAAACCTGATCATTTTAAATATTTTTAACTTCTATGTAATTTGCAAACATTCGAGATTTTGACGAATTTAATCAAAATTTGAAGTTTAAATGCTTATAAAATGAAATTGTACCTATGTATTTTTATTATATTTTGTCTGCTATTATAAAACCTGCTTATGAGGAACCTTTTATTAAATTTTCAAGCAATTTAACTCACCGAAATTTTTTTTATTGATATTTATATGAAAAAAATTTTTAAAAATTTTCCGAAATTTTCTCATGTTTATAATTAGCTCAAAAAGTGTCAAAATATTTTTAAAATTTAATATTGCTTGTTTCCAATAACTATCCAGCTATAAATATTAATTATTATAAATATTTTATACATACATTCACTAAGTACATTGTTTTTTTATTCCACTTTTAAAAGTAAATAATAAAAATACACTCAAAAATTATATATATAGATAAGTTTTATTTTGTTTTCTAGTGAGTATACGAACTGTTTTACAGCTATTGATGTACAACGAATAATTATAGAATACTGATAAAAACTGCATTAAAAATCGTCTTGGTATACAATTTTCAATTCAACCTCTATCAATGTTTTTGGTTCACTCAATTCGGTTCTAGAGCTTTGTAAAAGAAATTTTGCTCCACGGTATACCGATAGTCATTCTTGACTTATAAAAAACCTGACGCAGAATATACGATAAAAACTTGTTTAAAATTTTCAATCTTAAGCTATAAAAATAAACATATTATAAATTTTCAATCACAAAATAAATTGCAAATGTTCGATATTTTTATGAATTTTGGTCAAAATATCAACTTTAAATGTTTATAAAAAAATTGTGTATATTTATTTTTAATATATTTGAAATACTGTTATAAAAATTTATGAGGAATATTGTGTTTAAATTTCAAGCTTTTTGACCAATCAAAATTTTTTTTTATCGATAATTATAGAAAAAAAGTTTAAAAAACCAAAAATTTCATAAATCTACAATTAACTGAAAAAGTGTCAAAATACTTATGATAAATAGAAAATGATAATTTCAACATTCGATGAAATTTTCAAATGTCTACGGTAATTCGTATTTGAATTACATCAAAATAAGAAAATCGTTCCTGGAAATAACGAGTGAATATCCAATGTCTAATTTCAAACACTCGTAAAAAATTAGTTTGACTTTCCGATAAAGTTTTTCATTTTTTAAAAGGTAGAAAAACTTATAGAAAATCTTATGTTAAATTTTCAAATCTTAGATTTAAACATGAAATTTTTTTATGAATTTTCTAATCAAAATAAACTGCAAATTTTCATAATTTTGTCAAAATTTCAAATTTAGACACATATAAAAAACTTTTAGAGACTTATGCTCAACATTTTTTATCAATTTTTATTTATAAAAAGTTATGAATAACCTTGTATTAAACTTTCAAGTATTTTGACCGGTTGAAAATTTTTTTATCGACAATAATAAAAAAAAACCCAAAAATTGATTGTCTTTTTTTTAAATATTTTTTTTTTATGTTCTTTAACTCAAAAAAAGTCAAAATATATTGAAAAATTTATAGTTTATAGAAAATGCTTATATGAACATTTGGTGAAATTTTTATGTATCTACGATTATTATTTATTTTGTTATACCAAAAATAAAAATCGATTTTGTCAAAAATTTGCTTGTGAAAAAATTCCGATTTTTCCTTAATTTAATTTTTGTTTTTCTCGACGTGTTTAAAAACTATGAAGAATATTTTACTTTTGATCCATCTAAGTACCAATTAGTTTCATTTTCCTATCAGAAAAGATGCTGATGTAAAAAATCGGAGCACTTTTACTGCCCTAAAATATGATGACAGACACAAAAAAACACTTAACATTGTAAAATCAATATATTCCTCGCTCTGTTCAGAATCTAAAATGAATAAAATATCAAATGTTTAACGTTTATAACAAATAAATAATTGAATGCCTATTAAATTCTTATAACCAGTGCTCGACTTGGTAGTTGAGGGGACGCAGGGGGACGGAGTCCCCTAACTAATTTTTCAGACATTTTAGAGTACCCCTACTTTCATTTTTAAGGCTTAGTAATGTTTAATAAGTGATGGGGACGCTCTTTTTTTATAGTTAACAGAGTCCCCCTACTTTAATTTTGCCAAGTCGAGCACTGCTTATAACCATGGTTAATTCAGAATATGCAGTAATTCAGAACACAATTTAATTAATATTAGCCAAAATATAATTTATGAAGCAAATAAAATTCCTCGTTTAAATATAAAATAATTAAGGGTTATACTTTAAAAATTACAAAGTTTCAGCTTTAAAGACTTGGTGAAATTATACAAAATAATCCAAAACAGTGGAGATTTTATTGATATTTGTCCGATTACCGATATTAATATATTTTAATACCCCGGCGTTGCCATTGTTCGATCATAAAGGTACGAGTAGAACGTCGAACAGTCAAACGATTGCAAGAAAATTTAACACAAAAACGGAAATACTTTTATGGCGCTCAAACAACTATTTTATAATATGTCACTGAGATCCGTATGATAGCCGTTCGCCTCTCCGCGTACTCACCACTGCAGAATTCTACAATAGTTGTGGGACTCTCCTCTCGTATGATAGTATTCAATATTCATCAAACCGCGGTGGCTAAAATATATATAAAAATAATATTACGTCGCTTCAGCATATTTTGCTAAAATTAATTATATTTGACTTATTATATATTATGTAGGATTTAAACGATATAGAAATTTTCTTACCAGTACAGTTTTGTAGTAGAGGTAACTATTATAGTCCTTAACACCTTTACTTTTTTCAAGGTTTACTTCAGATAGTAGATAGATCAAAATGCCCTTATCATTTTGTTTAATTTTCTAGGATTTACTTAGGAACTAGGTGGTAACCAGTAAAAGATTTAGGGGGAGGGGGGTCTGAACCTTACCCCCTGGCAACGGTATTGTTTAGGAATATTTGATATCTAGGTAAATATTGCCATTAGACATATGGGTAATATAGTTTCAACTATATAGGTTATAGTTATTAACTAATAGTCTACTTGTCACGTGCTCTAAATTAATAATTGTATACAATAACACTTGGCAAAACGTCGCATTGCGTGAATTCAAATTGGATAGGTATAATGTGTAGTATATAGTATACTTTAAAAATACTCACACTCAGCATGATTACCACTTAATAATGCACAAGCTAAGACTTAATCCCTTGATAGAAAGATAAGTAGAAGCCAACTTTATCGTTCTGGTGGAGGGTGGTAAATAAAAGAGTTCCTTTTTTATAATAAACTCTAAAGAATCTCTTGCTTTACAAAACATAACTCTCCTTTTTTAATTACTATTCATAATACTGCTTATATGGGAAGAATCATCTAATTTATCGAATAATGTGTTTAAATAATGAATACCTAAAAATAAAATACCTCACTTTATTTAAGTTTTTAATATTATTATAAATTCTATATAAATAATTATTATATTGTCTAGCCTATTAGAGGTTTAATTTTTCCATATTTTTCATTATAATTGCTGATAAAAATTTTTCCAGTCTGTCAAAAAACTTGAAAATTTAATACAAGTTTCTTCATAACGCATTATAAGTAAAAATGAAAAAAAAAAAGTTAAGCGTAAGTCTCTAATAGTTTTTTTTATAAGCGTCTAAAGTTAAAATTTTAACAAAATACTTAAAAATCATGAAAATTTGTAGTCTTTTTTTAATTAGGAAATTCTTAAAAATTTTCGTATTCAAATCTAAGATTTAAAAATTCAACACAAGAATCTCTATAAGTTTTTCTACATTTTAAAAATAAAAAAATTTACCGGAAAGTCAAAGTAATTTTTTATGAGCGTTTGAAATTAGGCATTGGATATTCATTCGTTTTCTCCGGGAACGATTTTCTTATTTTGATGTAATTCAAATAAAAATAATCGTAGACATTTGAAAATTCCACTAAATGTTTAGATTCATTTCTAAAAACTAAAAAAATTTAAAAATATTTTGACAATTTTTGAACTAATTGTAAGTGTAAGAAATGTTTTGTTTTTCAAATTTTTTTTTTTAAATATTAATAAAAAAATTTCATTGAGTCAAATTTCTTGAAAATTTAATACAAGATTCCTCATAAATTGTTAAAATATCAGTTTAAAAATATATAGTCACAATTTTTTTTTATGAGCATTTATACTTCAAATTTTGACCAAAATTCATCATCGAACATTTGCAAATTGTTTTGTAGTTAAAATTTTATAAAATGTTCAATTTTTATAAATAAGGATTGAATATTCAAAACAAGGTTTTTGGTGAGTAGTTTTTACTGTAACTAAAAAATCCAAAAAATATATTAAAAAATAATTTTTTTATGACATTTTAAGTTCAAATTTTAACAAAATTAGATGTTTAAATGAAGAATAACGATGTTAGTTATTTTGTTGTAATTTAAAAATATTTTTCGTGGATGCTTGAAACTTTTAAAGTATATAATTATATTTTACACACTTAATTAAATTTTCTAATGCAATATTTTCTGCAAAATTAATTCAACCTACTATACCATAAATTGTAATATGAATTATTTTAATAGCAATATCATAGAATATACTTAGTTATGTGCAACTAATCACGTACATAGTATCTAAGTGACCTCAAATTCATCGACATCTATTTTATAGATTCGAATTACTATAGGGTGATATAAGAATATAACTTAAGATTTTTAAAATTATAATTATTATTATTTATTCTAAATTATATAATTTACCTGATAAAATAAAAAAGGTCGGCAAGTGGGTACCGCTCTAGATCCACTTTCCTATCAGAAAAAATGCTGATGAAGAAATTCGGAGCACTTATATTGCACTAAAACGTGATGATAGACACAAAAAAAAAACACACACACAATATTATAAAATCATGTATTCATTGCTCCGCCCAGAATCTAAAAATTAAATAACTTTATATATTTTATTCATATTTTTTAGTAAAAAAAGTTTTAAATTTTTCTTTTTGACTACTAAACAAACAAAAAAAAATGTTTTTGGAGGACAGTGATAGTCCTCTATTTGTGGTGTTTTCCGAATAATGCTAAATGGTTATCATATAAATAATATAACTTAAAAATGGCCTTTGCACGATGATATGTTAGTAGTACTAACTAGTATACTATACTAACTATACTACTAACTAGTAGTATTATATAGAAATTAATATCTAAAATTTATTTACGTTAATTTTACGAAATTTACGTTTAACCGCGTCGTAGCAAGAAAACAATGAAATACATACGTTTTTACAAGGTAACACAGGCCTAGAGCTCAAGCAAGTGAAATTGTCTGACACAGATGTCATAGCTTTTTATCACGTAGATACTCCGACTACTCGGACCTTTTTCACAAATCCTATTCGACGTGCACATTTCAATATGGTCCACTGGGCTCTAGGCTTCTGGGCAATGAATGTCCACTGAAGAAAAACCACTGCAAAGTTTATCTGGTTTTCAATTACTATGGATTGCATGTATTGTGTCCGATAATGCATAAAAATATAATGTATAATAATAATAATTAAATCTTTATTTGCAGTACAAAAAATACACAATAATAAATTAAATTACAAATACATACACACACATATATATATTTCTATTACCATATATGGTTTTAATATACTAATTGGTTACTAGATTATAAAAGCATTTTAAACTTTCCATCCCATTTTATATAGATTAAGGAATATTTCAATTTAATAGGTATGAATGTGTATGATTATAAATGTTCACACATTTTTATTCGAGTTTTGCTTTAGCACCACCAAGCTCTTATCAAGCAATCCCTAACTCCTGTTATAAAACGCCAAAAATAATGTAAGAGAGGAGTGGTATCTTTTTTATTTCAATGTTTTTTTATTAAAAAAAAAGAAAGGATTTTCCTAACTTAAACAGGTTGCAATTATAATTTCAATAAGTTCTGCAGTTTTTCAAGTATACAACATTAAAAAAAAAAATGAGTTGACAACGACTGTACAAGTATGTTAAAGCATATGTTTGCTGCAACTTCTTCATTTTAAATATTGAAAGGTATGTTGCGAATATCATAAAAACAAAATCAATGAGCGAGTTATTGAAATAGGTATGCATAATTTTAGCACCCTATACAATTTAGGTCTATAGTTGTGCCTATGAATGCAAGTACTGCGATTGCCGCGTACAGGTATAGCCGTATAGGATAATTATAGATAATGTATAGTAGCTGGTGTGCCTCTATATACCTGTCCACTGGCACACTGCACACACTACACACTCGCGCACGCGCGCACGCACCACTCCAAAACCACCACCGCATTATCTCTTATTATTATTATTAATTTTTCAAAAACCTACCTGCCGCGCATGAAAGAAGACGGTTACGGCGGCGGCGGCTGCCACCACACTCCCGTGTAGGTTTTTTACACTCGGCGGCGGCCGGCAACCGTTAATAACGCGGCTACAGTGGCAGTGTGCGCGTGTGGTTTGGTGCGTTTATACACTCCGTCGTCGTGTGCTGCACCGTGGCGTCTGATATTCCGACTTCTTGGACACGTAAGTGTGTGCGCGCGAGTGAAATTCGACTTTTCTAATAATTGATTTTTTCATCTATCAGTGTAATGTGATCATTATTCGTGATTTTATTCACCCAATTAGTTTGCCACCGACCAGTGTCATAAGTTTTTCTGAAAAATTTAGTCATTTTTTTGCATTTAACCAGTGCTTTGAATTTTAAGTGTACGCGTTATTGCGGTTGTCGATCACGCCGCGAGTTGTTTTTTTTTTTTGTTATTTTTCGATTGGTCTACTGCCTTTGGATTTATAGACGAAACGTTGGATACATTTTCTTAGACATAACATGTGAGTTTTCGATGCCGTATATTATTATATCTAATTCACGTCTTCTTAACTCTTAACCTGTATACCTATGAATAAACTTAGTACTCACCTATAATATGGATGTATACGCGTGATGGAGTATTGTGTAAAGGCACCTGGTTCGGACCTAATGGTGTTGTATACGATTCCCTTATAGAAATAATAGTGATTTAAACTGGTTATGTGGGTACTAAAATATATTTTATGACATAAGTTGCAGATTATTAGTCAGTTAAGATTATGATTTGAATAGACTTCCTTTAATAGCCTTAATCCGTCATTATTTTTCTAACATATTTTTACTGTAAACGTTTTTAAATTTGAATTATTAGGGATAAAATATTTTTTTTATTAATCCCTAATACATGACGTTATATTTCAATACGTGGAGTTGGATAATCTTTTTTTATACAATTCGTATTATAACTTTTATAGTGCTTCTTATTTTTAATACAATTAAATGTTTATATAACTACCTGTAAATATCATCGAGCATTCCTTCCCTAATTGCGTGCATATATTCGTTGCTAAGTTTTTATTGAGGACATCAAAACTAATTATAAAGTAAATGTACCGACATATAATGTATATACTCGTATATATAAATCTCAGAGTAAGCTTTAAGAATTGAAAATTATTCATACCTACAGTCTTTAATAACTTCTTAAACAATATTATAGTTTGCAATTGATTTTTAATAAAAGGTCCTACTACAAGAAAATTTAAAATTGTTTTAGAAACTAACAGATATAAATTGGTAAGCATAAAAACGCACTAACCTACGACATTATCTGTATGCTATAGATTTATATAAAATAAATGGACGAATGTGCTATATAATAAAAATATTTATACAATATATATATATATGATATTAAAAATGAGTAATAAATGTATATTTTATAATCGAAATTACAATGAAATACAAATTGAAAATTCCCTTGTTAACATCCATTTTATATAATTTCAATGAAAAACAAAAATGATCTATTTTTTATATTATGGACTATTTACCATGCGTGGGCGTATCAAATAGCTAGGTATAGGTAATTATCAAAATTAAAAAGGCATACGTGAATTCAATTTTAGCCTACTTTTGTTTTGCCATTCGTAGTTATGTAGAGCAGAATAACCTAAACGCATAGTAATTTAATAAGTTTATTGTTAGACACTTAGATGACTAAGAGAAACAAGATTATACCAGTGAGTTCAATAAAACTGTCATTTAATAAAATATGTTTTTGCAAATTGTAATAAACATATTACATATACTAAAAACAAATTGAAATTTATTTAACTGAATTAATAGGTTTAAATAAGTAAGCCATACCACTTAGACTGTGTGTATTTGGCTTAATTTAATTTTATGATCGACATGCATAGTAATGTGTTTCTAATATAATATTTTATGAACAGTGTCAAAAGTCAAAGCATACTAAAACAAGACATCGTCAATATAACGTCACAAATCACTATAAAATGACGTATAATTGTAAATTGATTAATACAATTACAAAGTCGAACGCTTGTGTTGACTGTATTTGGTTTTCTTCTTGCGGAAAAAAACTATGTATCTAACAATAATCTCATGGCTCTATGTAAATCGGTGGGTAAACATAATTATATTTCCGTGACGGTGGAGAATTATTACACGACCCGGGTTTTGTGTATACCATTGTTCGTGTTACTCCAGATATGCTAGCCAATCGGTATGCACTATACGAGTCATTTATCACTTTGTTAACTTATGAGTTTATCCAAGGTGAAGGGGATATTAATGAAAAGAGCACAATTTGAATAAATATTTTGTTGGGGCTATCATTACTTACCTATTAGGTACCTTCTATTGTTTTCCATTCGTTTCACGACCCTCAAAAAGTGTTACTGTTTATTATTTTAAGTATTACCTACTATATTTACTATTATATAGGTAGGTAATGATTATACGCTTACATTATATAGGTCCAGGTATATTTACTTATTACGTTTTTGCGTTAATAGTTAACTCTAAGTTAAGTAATTTAATCACAGTGTTTCCCCGACATAGATCCGTATTATGATTTATGGGTACTGGATACTGTGTATATCTACTGCAGGTATTTGAGTATACCTACGTGCATTACAAGCGCATATATATAAGTACTTACAAAGAAAAGTAATGTAATGACTAATGTGGTATATTATGTAGTTTACTAGAGTTTATCAAACAAATGATGCAAGTAAATTTAATGTCAACAGAATAAATAAAATATTTTATTTGTTTAAAACTGCAATGACCTAAAATGTAACAAAATACACACGTTGTTACAAATATAAAAACTGAGCAACTGTGCATACGAAATTTATTTTATTTTATTTAAATAAAAATAATAGTTTTAATTTATAGTAATCGAATATTTATACTCTTAAATAGTAAGGTTATTGGTGTATTTTCTCATTCCATTTAATTCAAATAAGATCGGCTTCGGTATACAGTTCAACAGTTGTAAAGGTGACATAGGTGTTTATTATAATGAAGCCAGTCTTGCAATAAATACACAAAAGCCAAATATTTTTAAAATTATGTACGGAACAGACAATAATGTAACAAAAACATTACAAATTTAAATCGATTTAAAATGTCAATGACGTGTTTCTTATATCACTGTTGTCTGTTATTATTGAAAATCACGATTTCAAACAAATTCGTATTTATATAATAGATAGAAGATACATATAATATTATGTATATATTATACTCTGGCATCATTCACAAAATTATATTCAACGATGCGTTTTGGCAACGGTTTGATCCATTACAGTTGTTATAGTTGATGTATTAAATATTATATACTTACTACATGGACCGTTATAATATTGAACATCATTATTTTGTCATAAATCGTAATATTTTAACGATCGCTAATGCCCTAATGGCCATGTATAATAATATAATCCATTTACTGATAATAATATGAATAATTGGTAAATAGTATGAGTTCAGTTCGATTTTCGGACAAAGTGTGTACAATAACAAAAATTACTATAGTACAAATCGTAAATCGACATTTCAAATAATGACTAATTAATTTCCATGTTTTTCTAACTTTGTTTTTGACTTGTCATCATTCACCGAGCACATATTCCACTCGCCAGACCTTCGAATTGTGATGGTAGTTATAATTTTTTTTTTTGATTACTTCATTATAATTGTCAACCCAAAATATTATGTAGGTGTTTTTCGATAAACGACAAACCTGGAGATGTATTATAATGTAAAATTCCATTGGACCGGGACCGAGTGTATATTAGTTAATGTCTCGCAGTGAACGACGCTATATAAATATAAATGTAGGTACACTCCAACACACACACGCATTAATCTCAACATATTTTGCTGTTTGCTCAACGGACTCAAGTGGTAGGTCTATATCATAAAAACTCTTTATGGCAATACGGCCGAGATGGGTCGATGACGACGATAATAACAACAATAAATTGAGCAACTCAACGCGTGTCCGGTCTGCGGCGGTAAATGATTTTCGAACGCGGAGCACGCGTGAATCTATAAATAAAAATAATTTCGCGTAAATATCACGTGGACCCGTCGGCGCACACAGATACTGTGTGCGATATAGTGTAATTATAAATTTCGGCAAATTGACCTTGAAAAATGGCGAGTTGAAAAATGAATGAAGCCGCCGCCGCCGCCGCCGCCGCCACCGTCACGACGGCCAGTTCGGTGGGCATGGGAAAGTTCACGTGTCTCGTGTGCATAGCTACCCGGAGGCGACTCGTCGGCCGGCCGGTCAACCTACTTACACACTAGAAATGCGCCGGAGATACAGCATTCCTCCTTCCGGATCTATAGGTACAACACGCGTTTTACCGGCTACATATACGATTATCGTATCTGTATATGATTTTTACGCCGTCGCTAAGTAGGGATCACCAGGATACAGATAATATAATAATAATTAATAATGGTAATAGTAGTCTTCAAAAACTATCCCCCATTCCACCCACCACCTCGCGAGTGAACTTTCTTTTTTTTTTTCGCCGTTGTTACCAATAACGTTACATTTGTAACGCATTTTTCACCTCGATTGCGTGTCTGGATATGTATTATAAATTATAATAATATATATATATAGTTCGGTGGAGGAGGAGGTGGGTACGTCATGTCGTATATGTAGCCGACCGACACGACGGGCAGCTGAACCCAATTACACAGGTGTATATTTATAGTATAAAATATATAAAAACCGTATTATAATGTATTCTGTTTCGTCCCGAAAGCAATTGTCTGTTATACCTTATACCGGAAGCCGTATATTGGCGTCGCTGCAGGATCTATTGTCGATAGCCGAGTAGGTAGATACGCTATACCTAGGTACAAGCGATGACCTCCTGACTGCATTATGCGACTATCGTATATAATAACATTATGTATAATCATTATATAGAGCTTCACTTCGACGACACGGTTGAGGTCGATGGTTCGATACTTCGATAGTAATAGTAGTTGTTGTGTATGTTTAAAATATAATATTATATCATATAAAGTTTGATCAATACTTGGTAAATGGTAGGTACCTACAGCTAGGTTACCTATGGGAACGAGAAGTGCTGTTGATAATAACCATTTGCCGTGTAGCAGTGAATACGGTGTGTGTTTTTCGACATCTATATAATATTATAATAATGTATAGGATAAAATGCACGGCATGTATACTATAATAGAATATTATATTATACATTATAGGTATGCGTATTTACAATACCGATGAAGAAAATCGGTTCCAAGGGCGATGGTTCTACCTATACGAGACGGTTCGAGACGATTATATGTAGGTTGTTGTGTACACGGTGTATTTTTTTCTCCTCGAACGTCTCAATCGAGCGGCTTTTTTTTATTAACATCGTTTTGGAAACTGGTTTTTTGTATATAGGTAGGTTATATTATTATATATCTGAATAATAACCGTCCTATAAGAAAATGTGAATTTTATTATAATGAAAACGATTTCCCTTAAGAACTACGCACATAAAAATGTCATCGGTTCACGGAACTATTACTATTACTCTTTTTATTTTTGTTTAGATAGTAACCTACTTATTTTACACCTATATATTCAATTAGCTTTTTTGATATGTTTTTGAGTCGTTTTGTGAAACATAAAGCCATACTATTAAATTGACCTCTACTGAGTAGCAACCGTATTAATGGACATTTATTATACTATATATACCTATCTACTTCAATTTAAAAAATAACTAGAATACCTACTATCCATTATAGGTGTATTATGCACCTATAACTACCATGATTTAAATAGCGGAATATATTGTAGAATGTAAAATTAACGTTATGGTCAAGTATGGAACGAGTATACGACCATCGTAAAACAATAAACATAGTTTTTACTTTTTACAAAACGTTAACGTCATTTAACAGTTTTATTACTGTGATGATAAAAATAAATCATACATGATATATCATTAGTTTAATTAATAACTATAATTACAATTTAATTGTTTGCTGACCTTAGGTTAGGCTTTTTATTATTAAATTATACTTTAATTTAGGCACTGTTTTTAATCGACGTCAACATTAAAATAGCTTAATATTTCTGTCTTAAAACTAAACGTGTGCAGTAAAAACGATGCGACTTTATAAGTACACTGCAAGTATAAGGTAATATAGTGTTGTGTAGTATACCTATAATAATTTTATGTAATACCTAACCAAAATAACAATTTTTTTATTCTTGAAATGGTTATTTTTCTGTATTATTTTGTCTTTATAGCCATATAGGTATCGTTGTTCCTGACAATATAATAATTAATAACCATTCAAACGGTTGACAATTGGAAATAAGATAATAATTTATACTTTTATAGTTCGTTAAAGTATAATGAACAGTGATCATATAATTATAATATTTAATTATGAGAAAACTCGATTAAACGGATAAAATATACTATATAGAATATATATACAAACAGTTATTAGAATAAGTAGGTACCCCGGATACAATAAAATATTTTTACAAAAAATATGATAATAATTTATAGCTTATTTGTAATGCTTCAGAAATTATCATTAACAATAGGCAGTAGATATTGTGTTTTATTCGATCTAAGCGTTCTATATGGAACTAAACTGATAATGCAGATAGCTAGAAAAAAATAATGCTTTTTCATTCACTTTACGGTTTGTTGGTTAGTCTTTCACATAAAATGGTCATGCAACAAAATATAATGTTAAAAGCCATACGTTCAATTTTATGCTTAAAACATGGTTTGCTATAACAAAAACATGCCTCTATGGACATATATATATATATATTTATATATAGGACATAGGTACATCCATAAGTGTGCGGACGGGGTAGTGGACTGTTGTGTTGACTACCTGTTAACATTTTTTTTTAGGTATCCCGTCTACACAATTTTATAGGTGATAAATATTTGGTGTTATACGTGACATATAATAATGTTCCGTTTGGGAAAAAAATGTATCAGGTATAAATTATATTATATTCATTGGCATGGGAATGTGGCTATAGTGACTCTGGCAGTCAAGTTATATACTTAGTAATGTAATATTTTATTTTATGTTATATTGTTGTGATAATTTCCTGTAATTAATATGTGCGTTTAATGTTATTAAGAAGTAAGAGTGGTGAGTGGTTGAAAACATATAACCCCTTCTGAATTGTTAGAATATTATAATACTATATATTATAGATATTGGACAGAACTTAGATTAAAACCTAACTTATATTATTTATAACTGCCGATCAGGTTTGCGCACAAAATGTCTAATTATGCTTACATTTCAAAGACTTTGTATTTAATTTTTGTTTTGCGATTATAAAACGTAAACAATTTTAATGAATTGATACAATTTTTCTTTTATCATTAGTACTCAGAACTTAGTCAGCATCCTTATGACATTGTCGATTTTCATCTTTTGTTTCGGAAGTAAGTTACAACTATTTAATTATAAATAAACCTTGTAAAATTAAATTCATATTCCTACGTTGAAAATTTTAAAAATCTTAAAAGCATAAAGTAAAAATTTAAATATTTCAATTTTCCATAAGTATTACCTGTGTAATATTAACTTTTCTTTAAATAAACAACAATTAAAAAAATCTCCACATTTTGTTATAAAAAAATATATTTCATTGAAAACAGATAAGTATATCATTAAATAATAAAATGTAGTACATAATAGATTGTTCATAAAGAAAACATCTGTTATATTATAATAATGTAAGTATACCGTATAAGTTTTAAGTATACTTCATACTATTGAAATGTTTTGTATAAGGTTGAAATGCATTCATTAATTTAATTTTAAATTCAAATTTTAGTTCTCTCTTTTTGACGTTTTTTTTTTTTTATCAAATACCTACTTTAAGTAAAAATAAATAGATTTACTATTTCTCGTTAAATGTTAATACTTTTTAATTTTTACTAGGTTGTGAATATAATGAAGCCATTGTATCTTCTTATAAGTATAAAATGTAAATTACGTTGTCATAATTATGTATTATAGTTATGCGTTAAGGCCATGTGTTGGGAGATAGATAAACAAATTATTGTACAAACTTGTGAAATACCCTATACAATAATAGTAAATAAATATAATATGGAAACAAGAAGGACTCAATGAAATAATAATTTTTAATAAAAAAAAATTAAATAAATATTATTATAAATACATTTTACAGTCATACGGACTATATAGGTACTTATAAGTATTAATTAAATGTGAAATAATATCTAAATATAATATTCAATATTGTGTAAAATATAAACGAATTCACCCGTGAACGTTGAACAATTTCAATTCATAGAAGAATTGAAAGAACTTGAGATAGCAAGAAAAATGATATACAGCCGTAAAATATCTGCAATCATTATTAATGAACACATAATAATATATCCACGTCATGCCAAACACATAATATAATGCACAATTTTATAACTGTTTCGTTTAAAATATTATCCATAGACCATATTGTGTTGACGTATTGTTGTAACTGCTGTGGATATACTCACTTTCTAAATTATTTTTCATACCTACCCAAATAGTTGTTATTTAAATATTTCATTGATGTATTTTCTCAGTAAAGATAAAAACGTCGGTGTACAATATTTCTTTTCTTTCGACGTACGAAAAATACATGTATAAGGGATCCTCTATAGATGTTATACACTGTAATCTTTTATAATACTGAATCACGCTATAAAGTAAATAGGGTGTGTTACCAATCATGAAATGGCTTCTAATCTTGTGTAGACGTCGTCATCGCCATGCTGAAGCCTAAAACCAATATAATATGCATTACTCACGAATATTAAAATATATTATAGGTACCTACCTATATAATATAAAATATACTATTGGATAGAACGTAGAATAGAATTAATAATTTAATAATATTCATAGTTTTTACTTGTTCTTCCCGGATACAGGATATTGATTATTAGTTAAATACTGGCGGTGTTGTATTTACGCGTCTCTTACGGTTGGGCCAACAAGGCTGAAACTATAGAAAGAAAAATTATAAACAATTACTAAGCAAAAAATTGAAACACCTTTTTTAACATTAATAAATAAACTAAATAAGCTAAAGGCTAAAAGTACAGATAGGCATAGCTAAACTAACAAAATATGTAATTTTATGTTTTGTGGTGCGAAAAATAGTTTAAGGTCAAAAAAAATTAGAATATCTTCTATCACAATGAAGTGTAAGATATATTTCAAGAATCTAGGAAAAAATGGCAAATGAAAAAAGAAATAGGCATGGAAAAAAGCAATTCAGATATATAGCTAATAAAAAATAACACAGATCACTTAAATTATTGGTTAATTTGTAAAACATTTATAATTAGTCAATATTTACCTAATTAATTACATCATGTCTATATAAGACATATATTAGCCATGGTACTGTTATCCAGGCTTTAACTTAAAAAAAAAAAATCGGCAAGTGGGTACCGCTCTGTTGTACAGTAGGTATCGAGTGGATCACTTTCATGAATATGTTAAATTTTAATTCAATATAAAATAAATTTTAATAAATTTTAATGATATAAATCATTGTATACGAAAGACAATTCTGAGCAAAGATGGTCTGTCAACCTACATAACTAAGTGTACCTATTTTAAGATATTATTGCTATTAAGCTGTTAAAATAATTCATTTTATTATTATTAATAGTACAGTAGGTTGATTTCTTTTTTGCAGAAAACATTGCATTTAAAAAATTAATTAAGTGTATAAAATATAATAATTTACTTTAAATGTTTCAAGCAGCCTTGAAAAACATTTTTAAATTACAATGAAATAAATAAAATTGTTATTCTTCATTTAAATATCTAATTTCGTTCAAATTTGAACTTAAAATGTCTAAAAAATTATTTTTATAATATATTTTTTTGATTTTTTGGTTACACTATAAACTACTTATAAAAAAATTTGTTTTAAATTTTCAATTCTTAGCTATAAAAACTGAACATTTTATAAATTTTTAACCATAAAACAATTTGCAAATGTTCGATGAAGATGCTGATGAAGAAAATTGAAGTACTTTTACTGCCCTTAAATGTGATGACAAAAAACAAAAAAAAAAAAAATTAAAAAAACACAAATCATTGTAAAATTAATATATTCATCGCTTTGTTTAGAATTAAAAAAAAAACACATACATTCAATAATTTAATTTCATGTATTAGTTTAATAGAGTAACTTGTATCTAATCATTTGAACCTTATAGTATAAGATAATAGATTTTATGTAATAAAAAAAAAGATAAATTATTTTAATTATCTCTATGCTCATCTTCACACAATTTTTTTAAATTAAATTATAATTTTTCATATGTCTTTAGTTTTTTTTTGGTTGAACAACTTGCTTAATAATCGCTGCTGAAGTTTCGTTTCATTAGCTGTAACTTCCAGCATAATTTTTTTTTATGAGATTCTAAATAGAAAGGTGTTTATGGCTTATGATAATCTGTTAAGATCTGTTAGAAAACGATCCGCTTCGTTTTTCTACGCTCTTTATTAAATAGTGTATTTTCATATTCATTTCAAATTTTAGTTGAAAAAAGAGCTGCTACTTTTCGAAATTTTAATGTGTATTTCTTTGGCCAGTTGACATATGTCTGATCAAAATAGTTCATTAGTCTTGTGCTATTTCGGGTCCATGATATGACGTAAATGAGATATTCCTTCTAATATATCAGATACAGGCAAAAAAGCCAAACTATCAATTTGTCTGCACAAAATAGCACGAACCCTTCATTTTTACAATACACATTTTCAAACCAAACTGCTGGTTTTTTCTATACGTACTTTGAGCTTTAAAAATCATATTTTACTTCTATCGTTAAAATAATTTGTTATATACTTATAACTTATTAATCTCTAATAAGTGATAGTTTAAAAAAAATTAATAAAAGAAATTAAAACATTTATAAAATGCGTAAGAGCAGAGATGTATTTTTTGGAGTAGAGAAGAGGCTAAAGTCACAAAATAACCATATATATTTTATGTATATTTTTGTTGATAAAGTAATAATGTTGTTTTGTATGGTATTTAAATAAATTTTAACTTATTAAAAGTTTTTCAATTTTAATACCTATTTAAAAAACAAATGTATTATTTGCTTTTTTTTGTTTTCCTTTTTTTTCATTGCTTTTTTCCATTGAAATATTTTTTTGACATCATTCACAAAATAATACTGACCACCAATAAGAATAATAATTATTATAATAAATATTCTGTAACAGTAAATTACGTTACAAAAATATACTCTATATTAACATTTTACATCTTTTAGTACAATTTTTAAAAACCACTTACAATAATACAATTTTAATTTTAATATGGCGTGAAGGAGGTACATCGTTCTTCCGATTTTAAACTTAAACGATAGGTGACACGATTCAACCACCATTAACTTAAATAATATATGCGTACCCACTACGAAAAATAATTCTATAGATATTTGTCTTGTATATGATAGTCGAATAAAAATAATGAAATAAAATAAAATGTCAAGAATTGAATCTCAAAGTTATACTGTTATGGGATGTCGTAAATGAAGGATAGACTATGTCCCACTTACCTATATCTCGTATATATAAGTGTATGACACGATTTTAAATAAAATTATTTATTTTATAATAAATATATACCTACATAGATAAAGTAGACTTTCACAATAGTTTTATTATTATATACTCGTTAAAAATATCAGTAGATATATTACTGTAAATGCTCGTGCAACTAAGCTAATGCACGTAGTTTGTACATGAGATATCAATATATTTATCTAGCTATATAGAGTATATTATATATGTATATATATATATGTCTAATGAGAGAGACATTACATTTGTGTGTGTGAAATTGTATCGGGTGGAAAAAATCGTTCGATGCGCGTATATAAACACGATAAACCAACAACGTTAAAAAAGTTTAAGATATTGCGGTTTTCTTCACGATAAAAAAAAAAAATACTTCATAGAAATAGTAAGGATCGTTGCGTGTGGAACGTATTAAAAAATATAAGAGTACTTGAATAGCTCTTTTGATAATTGTGACGACCCATGTCCTATCTCCATCGAGTCGGTAAACGTTTTCGAAACATCTCCCTCGTGTAAGTAGGTAAGTTCAGAATATAGATAATATCATATACAGTCTTGTGAGTGGCAGCTCTCTGAAAAAGTCATAATTTCAAAGGATGCAGGTGGCCGGGATGGAAGTAGGGATGGAATTTTATGTAAAAGTGAGTGTGTGTGTGTGTGTGTAAGTATAATGCATATGTGTAGTAGGTATAAGTACACACAGAAATGCTTGAGAACTCATAAAGAAAATATTCCCAGTGTGGTTGGCGAACTGAGACGGTGAATGTTGCAGCAGTAATAATAATACACAAACACACGATTGCACACGACGGGAAACGTTTTAATAACGGTCGACCAATGTTTTGAGACCGTGTAATTACCGTAAAAACAAAGAGTGTTTCCGACTCGCTGCTATACGGAATTTCACTTTTATACAATGAAAAATTAACAGCAATATGTGTAGATACCTATATATTTTTTGTAGTTTTTAAGAGGTCTACCTATTGATATAGGACGTAAAGTGTATATTATATATATATAATATAATATATAACCAGGATGATTACCAACCAGGCTCACCCCCCCCCCCATTTTTATATTTAACAGTTATTTTATTCAAATTCTGATTTTTAAGTAATATTATTTATATTTTCAAATACTTTGATATTTATACAATTTAAGAAGCATCCTGTAGCTATATAAAATATTCTATTTTTTTTGAATTTGAGCCATTCTTTTTATTGTAAACTGATATGGCAATGAATTATTTGAAAACTTTATGTATAATATAAATCAAAATCAAAATGAGTAATTTCTGAAGCTTAAAATTTACATTTCAGGATACTAGTCCATAACATCAAGTTTAGAATATATGACGGCTAAGATTATTAGAATATTTCAGCAAATAATATTAATTTATTGCAATTTTATAATTTGTTAACATTTTCCAAATATAATAATTAATAAGTACCTATTACGCTAAAATATTTTAAATTGTATGTATAATTATAATACCATTATTAATAAGGACTATAATTTTTGATGAATACTTACAATTTATAATAAATCTAAAATTACTCAATGTAGATATACATCGTAATTTAAAAAAAATCTTGATTAACAATTTACTATACAAAAGTCATATTTTTATTTGAAAAAAAAGAATTTTGTATCGTCATAGAATATTCCTTTAAATTATATAAAAAAATCAAAGAATTTGAAAATATCGACTTAAAGTATATGTAGGTATTCGAAAATTAGAATTTCAATGGATAAGTTATTAAAGGAAAAATAAGGGGCTGAGAAAGCTTTGTGAATAACCCTGTATTCGGTACACAGATTTTAGCAAACAATTTAAAATATGTCGTCAACTCGTATAACAAATGAATACCTTAATAATTATATATTTATGTCGAGTTGCATAAAAAATGTATTAATTATCAATGGTTCAATAAAATTTAATGGACCAATCGTGGACCGCTAATTCATGTTTAAGGGACCATTAGCTCACTATAATGTTGATTCGTTAAATGTTTAGTGATTGCTCATGCCACCCGGTATTAATATGTCTAAATTCGTCTTAATATATATATATGTACAGTAATATAATATGTTGTCTGCAAATAACGTCGAAATGCAAAGTAAACGAACGTGTATCGAAAAAAAGCACGTTCCTATACCCAATATCTATATTTTATAATAAATAATAATTTATTATACGCATGAATGCGTGAATGCGTGATAACTTGCAATATGCGGAATGAGGTCCAATATACGCTTTTTCAGCATCCGTTTGGTAGATATCTTGAACGGGTTCGACTCGATCGGTATCGAGGTCTCTAAACTCTAGACTCGTAAGTACGTATATGTATAATAAATTGGTAGTTGATACTGTTTACTGCAGTCTTTAAATTAAACTGCAGTGTACACCGCGATAGGTGTTGTCTGTATAAACTTAAGTGCCCGTTGAGTTATGTACCTGCCCACCCCCACCTCGTCGCAAAACCCAAACGATACATGCAGTTATCCATCGTATGTTTTGATTTAAAATACAAATCATACAAAGTGAAGAAATCATAAATAAAAAAAATAATAAAACCTATCAAATGTGTTGTATTGGTTGAAAAAAAAATTATAAAAATTCCGATTTAGTTTGGCATTTATATCAGCTGCGCTTATATATGTTATATAATATAGATATGAGATAAAGATAAGATGATCATTATGTGATTTCCGATAAAACAAAACAAATACTGCAGTATAATATGGAATAATGAACAATAATTTGACCACATTACATACCTAATATGGGTAATTATTACTACATTGTATTACTATTGTTTGTGTTTAACCTAACTTTGTAATAAAAGACCTTGTCCTTAGTCCTTGTAATAAAATGGGTAAAGTAATTAAAAAAAATAATAAAAATAATCAGTCTCGTACGCAATAATATAATATTTTTATTGTAGAAATAGTTTTGTAATAAAATATATTGATGGTGTACAACTTTACGAGTAAATAACGCTAGGTTAATAGCTCTGTTTCGATATTTTCTTTTAAAAACGTAATAATTTATGCTAAAATAATAAAACGACATTCCGGTGAATCGTTTTCTTAAAAAGGAATTAAAGACATTATAATTTAATGAGTTATCTTAAATTAAATCCGAAAGTTTTTTTTTCAAAAAATATCATTGATTTGATATTTTCATTGTATGGATACTACTTTCACACGTGGATTATAAAAATAACAAATCACATGTGATATAAACGACAGTTTACCGTATACTCAATAAAAATGACGACTGTATTACGTAATATTATATTATTATAATAACTGCAGCCGCGTTATTAACTTTGTACTTCATTACAGTTTACAGACATTTATCAATTTTGTTTTGACATACTATTAAAATACAGATATATGTATATGAGATATAAGATTATACAATCTTCATATAATTATATACTCTGCATATGCCATGGTTACTGAGCGCCCTAGGGGAACTTACGAATAATTTTTCTGCCCTCCAGGCTACGTCTTTGCAAAAGTTAATTCAAAATAATGATTAAAATCGGAAACATTCAGTATAATCAAATCCATTCTGGAAATTGATTTGAAATCAAATTTATGCAATAAAGGAAATACATTTAAATACAATATCCTACAGATTCTCATCCCGTTCACCCCGGTAATATTATGCACATACTGATTTTAATGCAATAATATTACCTATAATTTTCAAATATTACAAATGTTCAAATTATTGAAAAAAACAGTTCATCACTAGTATCAATTATGGTAGAAAAATAAAAGTTGAAATTACTTTTAATAATTTTATTATGAAGTATTTACTACTTATATACGTTAATATGTATTGTGTATGTAATTTATTTATTTATAAAAATTACGGGCGCGAGCTCAATATATTTACATAAGCATAGTTTGTAGATAACAAATATTTTTTTTTTCTTTATTAGAAATAAACAATCTATACCTTAGGGGCACAATAAGTTTATATGGTTAGAGTAATTTACAACATGATACGCTTGATGTGAGAAGTCATCCACTAATGACACTCAAAGATAACAAATATAGGTGATTTATATAAATTAAAATAAATTAAATTAGAAGAAAAATAACTGAACTTCATTTTCTATTCTCATCATCCTAGTAAGAGGCTCGTTTCTCGTTTGATGTAAAGTAATTAAAAACAACTTAGAACTTAATGCTTGGTTAGGTATAGGTATGTTACATAGATACCCACTTAACAAATGGTATCAATTTGTAAATTTGTATACAACAGATTACACAATTTATATATTATTATTAATCATGTACATATCTGTTAGATATTATTTATATCATATACTAACATTAAACATATTATTTAAAATTAGATTTTTATTTTTTAAATAATAACTAATATTTTACGTGTTAGACAAAATTTAAATACTTGGTGTGATTTAATAAAATATTTTGTCTAAAGATTAATTTAAGGCAAACACTAAATTGACAGACAGCTCAAGCCTGTCAAACATTTTTATATTATTTTGGTCCTACGTGTTACAAGTCTGTATCACCGTGGATATGTATAAAACCTGAAAAAGCTAAAGTAATTATAAATAAACATTTTAGTTTAAATATGGGATAAGTTCAAATATGTTTTAATACGTTATATATTTATAATTAAAAATTCTTAACTACATAAAAAAGACAAAGTGAGTATTCTATATTTTTGTTTAATTTTATTATTTTATCTCTGTTGTGTTTTCTGAACAACTCATTTAAATGTTTATATTTTATACAACTCTCTATAATCTAATAATTTATCTCCAACACTAGCAAAACTTAAAGGAAATGGATAAATAAATAAAAATATATTTATTTTATAAGTTTTCATATGTATTGATATAAATTTGAAGAAAAAAAATTATCATACCTAATAATTATAGTATTAATAAATTATCAACATTGGAATTAATTAAATTTAATATAAATATAGGTCTACTCAATGTAATTATTGGTGTTAATAGGTGTAGTAAAAATATTATATTTTATCATTCAAACTTTAAATAGTATGCGTACATATCATTTTATTTTAATTGGAAAAAAAATATTGAAAAAAAATTCATTAGAATAAATAATTATATGTCTTTTGTTTAACTATAGTGTTATCTTACTCGCATACTAAATACTTTACTTTAGTTAAGGCTCTATTCGAAACCGAGTGCCTTAAATCAGTTAGCCGAATGTCAAGGTTTAATGTTAATTACCGACAACATTCTATACATATATTATGTCCACGGATAATTTATAAAAGCATACAACTCTTGGAATAAAAAAAATATAAACAATAGACGAAACAACATATTATCTTTTTAAACAAGTTTATTAAAAGATTTCAATCAACGGTGATGCTAATTTGAACCTTAATTTCCTGCCGAATGGTGGTACACATTCTTGGAGTGAGCTATTCTTAACGTTGTTTGTAATACACTAATATTGCAAAAGTTGGTATATACTACATAGTTATAGTTAAATAGCGGTATACGCAATACGCGTATACTAGGTGGGTACCTAAATAATATGTATTCTTCACTGAAAAAAAATATTCTTTCACAATTGAATTCTCAACATAATTTACAGTTCTAGTCTTTAAGACAACAAATGTATAAAAAAAATAATAATTACATCATATGTATAAATAATAATCAAATAAACCTTATGATGTTACAATAAAAAAAAAAAAAACTAAAATAATATACAAACATAATAATGCCTACCGAATTCGTGTATGATATTATATATTAAGTATAATTAGTATTATATGGGATTTAATATATGTTTCAAATATTTATAAGTGTTCTTTGGAGAAATGTTTAGTCGATAAGAATATAATAATATGTATTATTTTAATCATCGAATAATATAATATATTGTCAAAACAATCGTATACTTTTATTTTATTTTTTAAATTAAAGTTATATAAATTGAGGATGCCTCACACTTATTTTATAGAGTTACGTTTTTAATGAGTAGGTACCTACCTAAACAACGTCTACTTATTGCAACTGTATATATACGTTGCAATACATACCTATATATGCATATGGGAATGTTCCCACACATTTTTGAATTTGATATATTACGTCTATAGTTTTTTTTTTTTTTTATTTTTACTTGGACAATTTCCAGTTATTCAACATTATACTAACGAATCGTGTGTATTTTCAGATTTTGCTGAAAATCATAAATGGATAACAAAAAAACACCGTAGCAGCAATGATATACCAACAGAAATATGACCAGTGATCCTCACTTCTTAAAGGCCCTCAAGAGACATCCGGACAGGAGGACTTTGCAAGTATGTACCTGATAAATCTACTAAATTTTATTATACCTTTATGATATTAATGTAATTTATTTATTACTATCAACTGTAATTTGTGTTAAATAAGCATGATAACTCAAACTATTAATTTTTGATAACAACATAGATACTGCAATATCATAAAATATTTAAAATATGTATATACCTCGGTAGGTAATTTGTTCATATTATTACGTATAATACCTGGGTATACAATTATTGATATCACAACAGTTAATCTATTTCTCTCATAAATGTAGCGATTACTATAGGTTTTATAATTTACAACTATCAAATATCAATACATATTATAATGGCTATAAAATTAATCGTTTTTTAAAGTAATTTAAACAATATTTCAAACATGCTTTAAACAAAATTCAATATTTATATAGAAATATTATTACTTTACCGTTATTGGTACTATGGTCGATGAGAGACTTTTCTGTTTTTTACGACGTCGTTTCTATGGTTATTTCCGTACGATACTCTGAAAAGTATAAACATGTATTCTTACAACGTAATCTCTACAACATAATCGCGTGAACGTGAATTTTACGGCACAACTTAATGATGTCTTACAATTTACATTATGTAATTGAAATAATTTATAATGACTTTGCCGATTATATTTTTAGATTTTGAGCGGAGCAAAGAATATATTGATTTTAAAATGATGAGATTCTTTTTTGTTTTTCTTTCTGTTTGTTATTACCTTTTGGAGCAGTAAAATTTCTTAGATATTCTAAAAGAAAAATTTTTAGAATTGAAATCTAGTTGGTAATTTGGAGGGTCAAATGTAAAAATTCTCAGTATTTGTTTTAATAAGTAGGAAAAACAGGACATCTTCCGCAAAAAAACAGTTTTTGACACTAATAACCGTATAGATACATGATATTTTCACCAAATGTTTATATTTAAATTTTCCGTACATGGTATAATTTTCTAAATATTTTGGTTTTTTTTGTGTTATTTATAATTTTTTTTTGGTCAAAACTCTTGAAAATTTAATACAAGGTATATTTAATAGGTACTATACTACTACTAAAATTTATTACTTTAGTAATCAAGCAACATCAAAAAAACATATCGTGAAATAATTTATTTAATAATATAGATTGACAGGCCTCTTCGCTTAGAATCGTTTTTGTATGCAATAATTCATTGTATTTATATTTGAGAGTATCCCAGCAGATGTATTTTCATATGTTTTAGATCAATAAGCAATAGTCAATTACACATACGTCGCATTGTTCGATTTTTTTTTTATACATAATATATGAGTTTCACAAAATATAGGAAATTATCAAATTTTAAAGAACCTTAAAATTAAGATATTATTTTTGAAATTCCATGAAATAGTTTCACTACATTTGTATTTATTTTAGGTTCATCAGATTTTAAATAGAAAAAATGATTCTTAAATAGCCTATAGTCTAGATAATTATGAATTCAACAATTGTTTTGAAAATATTATAATTAAACTTCAGGAAGCATGTTTAATTTACTACCGCTACTTTAGTAATTTTTTTGTTATGCAAACAAATATTTAATTAATTTTTCGCGACGAATTGGCATGTGCGTGCATGCGATTTAAAAGAAATAACTAATTACACACACTAATGTTCATTTACTACTCACACATTGACATAGCCCAAATGTATATGTCACATAAGTTGCCTAAATATTACTCCTTAAAACATGCCCCACACGCTCCAGCCCCCTCAAAATGTAACACATACATTGCATTGACTTCTTATTAACAAGGTACACTCAACGCCTAATATACATCAGCTCAGCGATTATCTATTTTTTATAATCATGTGTATTTTATTGGCTTTTATATTGATAATAGTATTTTCTATAGGAAAAAATACTTATGATGTAACCAGTAAATGTTATAACTTATAATGCAATTAAGTTCAAAGATCTGATTTTCTACGGATAGTTTATTCTTTTTTAGTAATATATATTTAGATTTTTAAATATGTATCTGTTACAAAATCTGTGATTTAGATAAATCAAAGATGTAGCAACTTTTTAACACAGGACCAATAAGTAAATAGAAATAATGTATAGTGGGCAAAACAAGACATACATTTTATATTTTTTCATATCATATCTGCGGTTTATATTATACTACCTACGACTTGCTTTAAATTAATGTAAAGAGCTTAAAACTAACCGTTAGCTATTTAGTATCTATAGTCATAATACAACCCATCGTTCTATTGACATATCCGTTATACTTTTAGGATCTTCAAATAATTTACTATGGACTTCAAAGTTTGGAAGCATTGTACACCTACAGAGATTCCGCATTACGCACTTTATGCAAAACTGTCAGATATGAACACCACGACGCCAACGATGTATTATACTTGTAAGTATGGAAGTTGGAAAACTTAAATTTTAATACACTATATCACTATATATTACTAAAAAACATGTTATAATATAAACATAACCTTAAGGTTAAATCTTATATTTCTCATAATTTGTCTTTAACTCTGATTACAGCAATAAACCAATAAACATAATGTATTTAAATTTTTTTCTCAAATTAATTTATTTGAGCACCAAAATTTTAGAGCTCTACCTATCTAACTATACTAACATTTCTACTTAATCCAGCATATTCAATGATAAATATCGTATTGTTTGTAATCAGTGTTTCACAAATAGAAAAATAGCTCTACCATCCACATGTATACATAGAAATTAGCCACGTAAGTATGGGTACATGAGTAATGGGTACATATCACAAAGTACACTCGTTTCAAGTATCTCCGATGAACACAATATTGGAACTTGTAGTTAGACGTTTTGTAAAGAAATCGTTAGACCTTTTTAGATCATTGAAGTATATTATAAACACTTTAAGTTATACACGGGTCCATGTCCCCAGCAACCCTAATCTCAGTTTTCTTGTACCAGACCTGTGCCAATATTTTGTGTACCTATCTATTTAGACTTGTGACCAAAAAAAGGTTTGTTAGTGCCGGATATGTGCCAGAACCATTGACCGTTCCCCACTGCCATCAGACAGACTTTTTTGGGTTCGATGCCAATATATTTGTGCAGTTACTCAAAATATACATGCTAGGGGATGTTAAAAATGTATTTGTATTTTATGCTTATTTCCTAATTTATTTTTAAGCGTTCATATTCTCTAAAATTTATGTAAATCACAAAGTATGTGTGAGCATGTAGTATATTAAAGAAATATTTGTACAAAATAAAAACGTTTCAAACCAAAGTACATAATATTATATTATCATTTATCATAATATTATATATATAGATATTTAATGAATTACTTAGTGATAACACTTTCCAAAATACAGGACTTGTTGCAAAGTCCAAAGTTTCAATATCAACAGTAAAATTTTAAAAAATCTAAAATTACGCATGTGTACATTCACACAAATAACTCACGTGCTCTGCATAAACAATACATGAGTTTTCCGAATATTTCATAACTACCTTTACATAAATTCTATAACTATATTTGAAACTGAAACTTTCATAAAATATTTGATATATATTTTAATAGACTGTAAACAACGTCTACTAGACATACAACCTATCTAAAGCATTTATATAATTTTTTGAATTTATTTAAGTGACATGGTATAGACTGTATACAGTTCTATAGAATCTCTACATTTTTTAAATGTTCATAAATATGTTAAGATTTTTTTATAAAATTCGTAATTTTAATTTTGAAGACCCAAAAATGTAACTACACTAGAACTTTATTACAATAATATGTGTTTTATGAAAAAATTATTCTGAATGTAATAATTTTTTTTATATTAAACATAGAGTATTTGTAAAATTGTCAAAAAACTTAAAAATATATTTACAGACTTGGTAAATGTTGTACTCATTATTATTCATTATTATAACTTAAAAATGGATGGTGTTGACGTCATTGTTTGATAATATTGTTTTTATGTTTGAAATAACATTTAAATATTTGAATAATTTTTTAGTGTGACAACTGTATAAGTCTAAAAAAATGTCCAATGTAGTCTCATAATATTTTAAAATTAAAAATTTATACCAATAATAAATAATGTATAAAGTGCTGCCATCTAGGTTTTTTTGCAGCTATACTTTCATGTTTTAGTACAAATATTTGCGTATAGATAGTAATCTATCTCGAAATCGTTTTTAAAATAGCTACCAATGAACATGAATTTAGGTATACTATAGTTGCTAGTTGAGTTTATTTCCTTCTTTTTCAATGAACAAACTGACGGTGAAGATGTGTAGTACTCTAATGTTTCTAATAGTCTTATATAATTAATAATTATATACCTCGAATGGAAAACTACGCACAAAATGATCACATTCTACAACACTATAATATTTATCAACACTAGACAAAACGATTTTATATAAATTATGTATTATAAATTTATAACTTATTAGTGTGCAGTGTTGAATCCAGATAATTTTTCTAGGGGAAGACACATTTTAGTATCATGATTTATATTATTATTTATTACCTAGTAATTACAATTAAGACATTTTAAATTTAGAAAAAAGAAATCATTACAATTATTGTACATTGAATAAATACATTTTGTTGATAGTTGTTTTTGTCGGTGGATGGGTAGATGAAATTTCAGGGGGGAATGCCCACCCCTTGAAGTATACTTGGATTCAACACTGTAAGTGTATAACCATAATAACGTTATCAGACAACATATATTTAATTTAATTTTCTTGCAAAATTTCACAATATTTTACCCGATTTTTTCAGTACCGGAGAATTGGCAATGGGTTGGTTTGTGTTGCTGTCGGGCTCCGTGTTCATTGACGGAAAATTGTTCCTACCCACATCCAGGTAAGATCGTTTAATAATAATTACCGGAATGAAGCATTTGAAAGAACGATTTTTGTTGAAAATCGTCGAGTACCATGTTTTCACCAAAACTAAATCAATAAATTCTAAATCTACCCAAATTAAATTGCACATTGCCCTGCAAGCCTGGATAGGCCATTTGACCATTCGAGATAATCTCGAAGGGCCACTAAAATTTTGGGCTAATAGGACTCGAATATAACATTAATCAAGATAATTCCTTATTTCCTATTTTGTTAACAAATGTGATTAGGCCATTATTATTTATTAGTTAAATTTGGCCAATATGGGTCACTATAGCAAACTACGGGCCGGTAGAAAAATATTTTTCGAAGGGCCGAGACTACCCAATCCGGCCCTATCGCGCTGTATTATTGAATGTAAAAATATGTTTCGACATTCTCCATCATCGATATAACTCATGCATTGTATAAAGACATTATTTAATTTGCATCTACCTATCTGTCGGTGAATTCCTGTGAAACGTGAGTAATCACAAGTGATCCGCCGTACGCAGGTCCTGTTAACATTATTATAGTATGATGTTCTATTATTGATCTATGTACTTTCAGTCGGTAACATTTCATTTAAAGTATATTTTGCTGAAACGAGTCTATTGTAACGACGCGCATTTTCAAAGCTTTCTAATACAGTCTGACAGACCGTGACACCCGTTTTCTGGAGAATATACCTATACGCGCTGTGTCCAAGATAAGACTATGAGTCTTTTTATCGTCATTATTCTACGTTATTCATAGCTCCTATTTGCTGTGGTGGATTGTTTTATAATATAAACGCCTTTACGACCATTACTTAGAATTTATAATATTTACAAATAATAGGTTTGGTTTGGTTAGGTATATCACTATATTCTTAATCCTTATAGGAAATAAAGTCGCGTAACGCCCTGCGATTTATAGACTATAATACTACTATAGTATAACGATGGCTTAAATATTGTATAAAAGACAGTATAACATAGTTTAGGTATAACAATATAAAAAGTTTTTATATTACTATAACTATTTAATGGTTTTCTGGGTAAATATATGTATTTTTAAAAATATTTCTTTTTACATAATTCAATCCCATTACAAAAATAAAAATAAAAAAAAGATAATTTTAAAGATAAATATTTTAAAGCTTAATGAACAAGGACGCGGAATAGTGGGTTAATATTTTGCTAAGCATCTACCTCAGTACACTTCAGCTAATCAAATGTTTAAGTTTTCAGCCATAAATTATTACTATACTTAGTTAACTACCTACTACTTTTTCAAAAAAAAGGTTGACTTTAAACAATTGAATTATACATATATTATTATACACATTAATATGAATCAAATATTTTAGTATTATTATACAACACATTTTTTTGGTGAACAGAGGGAGGAATTGCCCGCATTGCCTCCGCTCTTGTATTCGCCTTGGTGGAAATAACTGAAAATTGTTAATTTTTTTTGACCCCCTCCCACCAAAAAAAAAAACCAACTTGATTCACTAATCACTTTCCTATCATAAAAGATGCCAATAAAAAAAATCGAAGCATTTTTACTACATCAAAAGGTAATGACAGACACGAAAAAAAAACATCAATGTAAAATTAATACATTCATCGAAACGTTATAGGAATCTAAAATAATATAGTGGCAAAAAAATGACTCACTATATATAACTATGATGTGTTATGCAGTATTGTGTTGTGATGATATTGTAATACCATGTCATATTTTACTAATGTATATAGATAAATAGATTTGTAAATCCAAGTAAAACCTTAGTATAGTGCACCATTTCTGTATGATATTATTAAAAATATAATACATTATATAGATACCACCTATATATATGCGTGTACATCGCTATTGCTTCGTATTATTCATGTAACGAAATTGTATGTCATAATACACCACAGATAAAAATAATCGATATTTTTTGAAAAATGTATGCATCTACAGTCATTTTTTTTTTTATTTACGACAAAAAAAAAACAAATCAATTTTGTCAAAAACCAGTTTTGTGTAAAAATTCCCGTTTTTTTTTTTTGTTTTTCCCGGCGCTTTTAAAAGTTATTGGGCATTTTCAAAAATGACCTCTTAAAAGTACTAACTAGATCCACTTTTTTACTAGAAAAGATTTTGATGAAGAAAATCGAAACATTATTTCGACAACTTATCGTGTATACAGACAAAAAAACACAACATTGTAGAATCAAAACATTTTGCGCTCCGCTCAAAATCTAAAATATATATACCAGAGTTACATTATTTATATTAAATACAATCTATTAAAATATAATCATAATCAATAATAATGATAAAATATTAAATAAGGTTTGGTTAAACATATGTATAGAACACCTTAAAAAAAGTTATTAAATTATTAAAGTAAAGTTGACCCCCGCAAAACAGTTTTTATACTCAAGTGGTGGTAAGACGGCCTCTTAATACAGATGACTAACGAATATGTGCATACATAAATATTATAATATTTAATTTAAAGGAGAGTTTAGTTTATACAAACAATTGGCATTAACAATATTTATCAACATTGATACTTCAGTAATGAATTTAATGAATAATAATAATTATTTTTTGTGTAGCATATCTGATATTGAAAAAGTACTTTGGCAATAATTATTGTTAAAATCAATATTAAACATAATATTAACATTTTCTTTATTTTTATAAAAGTAAATGTAGTAGTATAAGTGGGAAATAATTTTATTGAATGATTGTTATTAAACTTGAATACAAATTATAATAGGGAAAATATATTTAAAATAATTTAATTAATTTAAATAATTAAATATATATATATATATATATATATATATATATATATATATTTGTCCTCTCCGTGAAATTAATATGAAACGGATGTTTAATTTTTTGACAAACTGGTTTATCAATCATACAAGTTAGGTGTTTATGCTGCAAACTATATGAATGTCTTATAAAATGTATCATGTAGTTCTCAAGGCGTTAACTATAAATAGTTTATATTTTACATTAAATATTTATTTTTTGAAATTGCCTATTGAATATCATTAGATCATTTTTCAATCTAATGTTTTTTTTTATAATTTAATTTATTGTGCGTAATATTTCAAGCTTACAATAGTTTATTAGTTTATTGTATTAAAATGAATAATTGAAAAGAACACTACAATATTATTATTTAGACAATTCACTAGCGTTTACTAATTTAGAATTTAGATAGTAGTATTTATTTCCGCTTACTGCTGTTTAAAATAGATAAACTATCAAATCAGTCGAATTTGTACAGTTTATTTGTTGGTTAGATTGTTTTAATGTTAAAAAAAAGAAATTGTAATGTAATGTTGATTTAATGTTAAGCCTAATAGGTAATTGTTATATATGCAATACAAAAAAGAAGAATAAATCTTATTTTTAAAAATAAATATTATTTATTTTTAACTAATATTTATTTAATATTTATTATATAAGCTACGATACGTCAGTATGATAATTTATTTTAAATAGATAAACAAAAATTATGTGGTTAAAAGAAGGTTATAAATTAGAGTATTTTATTCAAGATAATCAATGGATGCATAATATATTAAACTCAATTTATTTTTAGAATGTTATGAAATTATTTTCTCTTATCCTGTTCTATAATGTATAATGTCCTGTAACTCCCTCCGTAAATACGTAAAACAAAAAACGCCCTAGCACACGCTGTCACCGATAACTTCCTTTTTCGTTGTGTACGTGTAACTGATAAATACAATTATCCGATTCAGTGTTTTGGATTCTATTTATTTAAAACGCAAATAATAAAAATCGATTATAAATCAATAGTTTTGTATTACAACGTCAAGCAGTTATATATAACAAAAATTAATTATTTAAAAATGTGTATATATTACACGTATTATTTATAAGCTCGAATAAAACATTGATTTTGTACGTTTTTAACAATGCTCAATATAATATATTATATTTTACTTTGTCATAATTGTCTCAAAAATCATTTGATTATTACCAATTGCATTGTACGTATTGTAATGCAACACAAGCCACAAGTAGTTAAACACTTAACGAATCTGATGGAGCATCCCCTTGACGTGACGTAATACGCTTACAATAGTGGATAGGAACTCAAATTATTGGACTTAATACTCGCCCACTTTTAGGGATCAAGACCCGATGCAGCATGCGGGTTCAGATTATGAATGATTTTAAAGAGTGCAAAGAAGGATTGGTTCGGGCCAAAAAAAACGCCTCTGATAAACCAGAACGTTAATAAACTTTTTATCTTCGTCCTACGCCATATATAGAACAGCAGATTACTTGTCTTCTTATTATTTTTTTTTTTTGCTACATTCGAACAACATGTGGGAAGTAATATGGAACTTATTATTATTACATGTGTTATTTTAAAGGGAGTTATAAAAACAAAAAAAAAAATACATTCACGGACACACGGAAATATTACTGACGAATAAACAAATATGATGTCGTATATAAAAATAATAATGTATACCATGTTAACTTGAATGTGGTATCCGTATATGAAAATACAATATTTATATTATTGCGTTACAAGCTTTTTTTTTTATATATATAGGTACACAATATAATTCATAAATACTTTGCGCCTCTATTTTAATCCGGATTCCGAAAAATACAAATAATTATTACACGTAATAATTATTGGATGGTTTTTGTCTAATATTATTAAGTATTACTGTTATTGTAATATTGTTATGTATATATTTTTTTACAAGTAAACAATTTAAATTCAAACACTCTTCTCCGGTGTATAATAATTTAGACTTGAAAATAATTCCATATAATACTTTATTGCCGTGAAGTTTTTTATCGTTTATTATCGTTCAATATTCATTTCGTTTGTCCTAATTAAATTCATTGTTGCTTCTGTTAAAACGTTCTAATTTATATGAATGTATTATGTATATTTTTAGGAATGAATGATTTTCTAAAAACAACAAATGGAATTTGGTCAAATTGAAATTTTACTGTACAAAACATAATTATACTGCGTAGTGCCAGTCATTTTAATTTTACACACAATGGTTTATAAATTGTGTTACATTATACAAATTATTATTATGATTGACATTAGACCCCACGAAAAACCAATATTCAGGGTACTGAGTCAGTTGTAAAAATTGAAAATATTCCTATCTCTATTAGAATATGCTGCGAGATATTTTATTTTGATTATAATTTAATTAAATCTAAATTAAATTAATGTAATTTAATCTACTTGCCAGTACTTGGTGTATCTACAATTATTGTTTTGAAACGTCAATATTAAAACGTATAATATCAATTATAATTTTCATCACGCTTTAGTTCCCTTCTCATCAGTCTATGTTGATCGTTGACAAAATCGATAATTTCTATTAAATGATTTGAAATACATACAAAACTATTTCTATAATATTGTAATATGTATTATTATATCGTTAACATATTTGCTAGTAAGTATGATTATTAATTACCCATATAAAGTAAATAATGATATTCATTATATATATATATATATATATATATATAATTTTAGACAATATATAGTTATTATTTCGAGTAAATTGACTTTAAATAACAATTAACAATTGTTAAAAATTATGCATTCTCAAAATTTTAATAATAATATTTTTCGTTATTCAGTGTACATCAGATAATTTGAGCATTGCCATTTTACTTGTTTTAAAAACAAATTTGTAATAATATTCTCAAGCAAACAAAATAAAATAATTAATGAGAATTTTATAAGAAATAGTGTCTAAATTGGATATTTTATTTTATATGTGGTTATAAAACGCACATTTAATATTATAATTATTATATTATGATGTATTATAAGTACACGCGTGATGTGTTTAAACTATGATTTGATGAATGAAATGGGAATCAGCTGTAGAATAACAAAAATGTTTATAAATGTGTAGGATAAAATATAATTCGGACGTTGTTGTGTACATAATACATTATAATAATAATAATCCTCTCAGTAATCCATACGTTAAGATTCTCAGTGTATAATATATTATATTATATACCTATATAGTTTATAAATTCATGTGGTATTCATTGTATTAAGTACCTATATTATGTATACAGTAGGTACATCCTGCGGGTCATGTGGGATGACATTATAATATCCTAAAAGAAATAAATTCAAAATACGTCAAACGATGGCCCGGGGTAAACGCCCTTATTAAATATGCAATATTCATTGAAACCAGCAATAAATCTCGTTAAATTTTCGACAGTTATATAGCCGCGAGAATATTATTATATCATTGCAAATATACGCCGTGGGGGTGTCCAATCAGATACATGCATAGAGTGGAACTATAATAATATATAATATGTCCTGTAATCTACATAACATATTATATATTATATGTGGGGTTATATGGAGGGCAGAGGGCCGGCCTTAGGTGGTCGGGGGTGGAAAGACCTAGGATCTGGGCTACGCGCTTTTCACTTAAATTCGGAGTCCCGTGTTTGAAAAATAAAAAATAGGAGGAATAATTTTAAAAATCATATTATTTTACAAAATGTTATGTTTCATAGAGAAATAACAAAAGTATTTTTTATAAAAAAAGTACCTAGCGATATAGGTACTTAATATAATGTGCATATAGGTAATAACTACTGTAAATAACTGTCACTATCCACCATGGTAATGAGGCAAATAAATGAAAGGACAAAACCATGCGAGGTATAGTTAAACTTTCAGGAAACTCTAAAAATTTTTTTGTTCCGTGCACTGATTATAGCCCGTAATAAATTGCTTCTTGGAGATACCAGCACTGAAGCTACAATTTTTTACAGTGATTTAATGACTACATAATTATTTTTGCTTCTTCCAATGTATGGAAAATGCTTCTAAAATTCGTCAATTATGAATCAATAAATTTAAATTAAAAAAAAGTCAGTATTTTAAACAAATCTGGGAACCAAAAAAATAAACAACGAAAAAAAATTCGAGAATTCGTCTCTTTTTATTGTGGCATTTTTTTCCAATTGTTATTTTAAAAACACTTATAATTAGTGATAATGAATGTCAGGCTCCTCAATTATTTTCAATCCGGGCCTTGAAAGACGAAAATCCTTAGGTTAGGTTAGTATATGGTTTATATACCTTGGGTAATGGGTATATAATTATATTATATATAAGTACATGTTTTCGCGACATAGGTGTACATTATATAATAGTCATAATAAACTGCTGTAAAAACAATTCGTCGTCATACGAATATTCGTTTGTCAAAGTGTGCGAATGTTATTGCTTTAGAACAGTGGTTCCCAACCTGGGGGTAAAATAGGATTTTTTGAGGTAAAGACTAGACTATTTTTTTTTTGTATTTAATGTACTTTATACCTGTTATTATAAGTGTTATAATTATTTTATTACTTTTAAATAATATTTATACAGTGTACTCTCAATTATCCGAGGGATATAATACATTACATAATGTATATTTTATTTTTGTTTTTTTTAACTCAGTTTTTTTGTGGGGAGGGGTATTTGTTAATATCTAACCCGATATATAGGTGACGAATATACAGCAGAACGACTAAAATCATGAAGAGATCGGTCTCGATCACAGACATATTACGGATTATCTGCAGCGTTTTTAACCGGATATGACAATAATCAAGCGTTACGTTCTTGTGTATCGCAAAATAAAACGAAAGCACACCACACGATTATTATAATATACAGTATTATATAGCCGTTTGACCCTCGAAACACGCGGGGCACGCGCGTTCCGTCGTCTCAAGGCTCCTCTGCTGTATCGGCGGGCGTGTTCAACAATAAAACTATAACTATACTATTACATTATTTTATATATCTATTTACCTACTAGTGCTTTACGACTATAAGACTTGCTAATTACAAGCATAACTTGTGTGATGTGTCTAAAGGAATCAGTGGTCGACTTGCTATAATTTGTCACCCGTCTTGTTGCACACTTCCGTATTGCGTCGTTGGATGACGATAGTCGCCGCGAACGCGGTGTATGATAAGTATCTGACTAGGTATACGACGAACGCCCGCAAAAGTTTTCGAAAAGACAAAAAACAAAATCGCTGTTTGACCTAGACCTTCACATGACGAACGACTAGGGGTGTCCAGGTCCTATATTATCTTTTAAAACAATGGTCTTGTGGATAGCCGTTTTGGTTATATTATTTATTTTGCAACGGCCCGCATCATGCATCAAAAAAAAAAAAAAAACAATGATTAATGAAATTAACTGATTTTTAATTAATTTAAATGTATTAAAATATGATCAATGGGGTTATATTATTACCTATGTGCTTATTACTTGTTTCATATATCGTAGTATAATTGAATGAAATACATTTTTTTTATTGCGTAGTTTAACTATAAACATATTGTATTTGAAGTTTAATCGAAAAAATTTCGATTTTAAAATGTTGATTATTTAAAACAATTTGAATACGGTTATCTTACGTATCGAAAAATAATATAATTTATGTATAAAATCGGTCAAATAAAACAATATGAAATTAATTATTAAAATCTTCAATTGGTACCTATTGAAGTAAGCTATATTGTTATAATTTGATACTCATCTCTATATTTGTTTTATGCAGTAGTCGCAAGTAGTGATTTTGTTTCTAAGAATCTTGAAAGAGTTACTAATTACTATGTTTAATGAGTAATGGTAACGTTATATTGTTATAGATTGTTGGGCCTAATTTTTATAAGTTATGTAGGTTGCGTAGAATAATTTTTTTACTGGGAGGCATAAGATAATTTCGTCGTTCGGGGTATTTGGCGCTGTGATGCATCGAGTAGTTTATTGGAATGATTTTCAACGTTTGTAATATATAAGCATATTTTGCGAAAACTATGAGATAAGGAACACAATCCGTACAAATTCGGTATTATAGACCATTGCTGATACCGCGGCGAACACGGTGTATACGCACGCACTCAGGCGGCGGCGGCGTCGCTCGTCATTGTACTGTATAATAATATTATAGTAACAGTAGTAGAGTAGTAGGCGCGTCATCCCCGTCACGGTGTGGCGGCGTGTGCAACGGGCATACGCACGCACGCACGCGGGCGCGGACACCACGAGAAGGGGCCCTTTAGCAAAATGAATGGGGTACGTTGTCGACGGCGTGCCGGGTCCTGGTGGGGCCTCGGTGTTCGGTCCCGGAGTGGAGGGGCGGTTTGGCTGCCGCGTCAGGGTGGGGATTGATGGGGGAACGGAAGGCGACGGGTACGGTTTTACGGACCACGCATCTCCCTTGCCAACGCTCGAGCCGTTCGCCGGATCCCCACTCCGACGAGACGACGATCCGTCGCGTCCATCGAAGCCGTTGCACGCACGCACGCACGCACGCACGCACGTACGAGTAACGAAACGCGACGAATAGTTGCGCACGCGCACGACCGAGAAATGCAACACCGAGAGTTCGGCGGTGCGGCATGTCGTCGCACACACACGCACAGAACCGACGGCTACGATCGCGAGTACTGCTATTGTTACGCTACGTCGTTACTTCTCTCGGCTGTCGTGTGGACGAAATAATATTCGCGCAACAACAACAACCACGACGATGATAATAGATTGATAAAAATTAATGGTAAATTAATAATTAAATACGTTATTGTTGTTTAGTTCGTCTTCGGCAAGTCTCTCGGTGTGTACTCGACCGTTCGTGCGTGCGTGCGTGCGTGCGTATTATCAAGTGGTAAAAAATAACATTGTCGTTATCGTTATCATTGCGGTCGGGCGTTCGTCGTGTCGGTCGCGCGCACATTAGTGCACACTACATGCTCGCTGTGTGCGGTACGTTTCGTTCGTGATCTAGTTTTCGTCTGTCTCCACAAGTATTCGTACGATTCGCGATCCCCGTTCGATCGTGTCGGTTTGCTGCCCGTCGTGTATTTATAACCTAACAAAAACTCGGCTTCGGTTGTGCGCGCGCGCGCGCGCTATGTTCAATATTGTGTTATTATTATGTGTAGCGCCGCGTGTGGTGATCTAACACGCGAAAACAATGATGTTGACCGCCTCGGCACAACAACAACAGCGACGACGACGACGGCGGCGGCGGCGATAACAGAACGGTGAAAGGATTTCACGTCCGTACGGCGTGTATGTGTGTGGTGTGCGTATATATCTCGATATCGCCGAGACGTAGCTGCCTACCTACCTAGTTCGGTATTTGATTATTTTTAAACTCACGATCCGGTATTCTGGACAAACGCCGATCGCCTTCGGAAAATGAAAGGTAAACCTTTTGTACTGTACCTGTTGTCATAGCCGTCAACAGGCAGTGTCGCTAAATTTCGCGTCAATCTCATTATGTAATTTATAATTCGTATGCATTTCGTACGTTAAGGATAGGATTTATTGTGTGAGCGCGCACGCGCGTCCGTAAGTACGTGTTTTAGTGCAATCGTCGACAGAAACAATGGTTTCGAATATCATTATCGTTGTTGTTGTTATTTTTATTATTATTATTATCATCGTCGTCGTCATCATTATTATTATGCGCGTACCAGTGTACCGCCGGCTGTAGTCTCTCGTTGGTGGTGTGGTGTACGATGTACAATGTTTCCCTCGAGACAAACGAGACGAGCGAGACGACATTAGGTACGCGTCAGCGTTGCGATGCATACGACCGACGAACAATGTCGCTATAGGTTGCCGTCCGCGATGGTGCTCTATTCAACGCCCGTAACATCTCCCGCCGCGACACGTCCTCATCAGTGTGCGGCGGGCTCAGGCGACGGGCGTTTGAGCGTCGAACAAGTCGCTTGTTAATGATAATGGACCGCCGAACAAAACGACGGCATTACTGTGTCGCCGATTACAGTGGAGATGGTTGGCGAAACTACGCGATACCATTAACGTGGTAACCTGCGCCGTTGTACTTAGGACTGGGGTCGTGATGGTGCGAAATAAATTGTTAATAAAGCGTTTGTAATAAGAAAAAAAGCAAAAAGATAATCATTTTTTTAAACCCAAGCTAATAAAATTAATTTAGATACCTATGTATTATTAAGATTGAAAAAAAACGAATTTACTACGTACCGTTCAATGTATTTTCATTAAAACTTGGCCTGTTGGGTAGTAAATGATCTCTGTACGTCAACTGATATTGTAGGGGTATATTTAATTTAAACCATTCTGTTCTACATTGACATTATATTTAATTCAGTGCCATTATGAATCTTTATATATTGGTGTTTTGTATATTTGTACTTTCTAGATGATATGTCCCTTTGAAAAAATGGCAATTTGGGCGTTCTGATAATTGTTATATCAACCAATTTTAACTTGTTAGTTATTTTTGGCAATAATATAGTATAGGCTAATATAATACAATCATAGGAAATACGTGAAATTTTCGTGACAATTTTACAAATATTAGCAAAAAAGCGTATTCATGGAAAAAATAAAAACAAAAATTTACATCGTCGTAATCAGAATGATGCGGCACTCATTTGTATTTGAAAATTATTTTTCTATCACAATCGCCGCCCAAAAAAGCATTTACAACAAAATCTTGTTTCTAGTTACAAAAAAACAATTTTTTCGATCAAATGTTTAAGTAGTTAGGCTTAAGCCCATGCAAGCCCAACTGTATATTGTGTACCTATTAAGTGAGTACACAAAAATAGTATCGTAGAAATCTTTTTCCAGCTGGTTTGCTCGACTATGGAATTCGATTTGAACAGTTTCAATGTTACATCATTGGTGGTATTCATTGTGATAAACCAATGATGGGCAAAGTTCAAATCATCCTGACCGATAGAGTGTGTTCGTCATCGTCTGTACCGGCCTCGATCGTTTCCACAATGGCAATGATAATATTATGTACTCTTCAAATTATAAACATTAATAATTCAATTACATATTTTCAATTGATTATGTCGTATATTATATTCTTAATATGATTTGGAACATTAAAATACTGATACATTTTCAGTTTTCAATGTCCGTAATAATATGTGGCAACTTGAAGAACTGGTTATAAAATAGCGAATATATTAATGTATATGTTGAGTAGGTATGCACACACTCACGAGCTCGTACACTGTACATACATTTATAATATTGTATTTTTAAGATATGTTGTATAATGTATTAGCACCTACAATTGTACTGTACTGTGCTATAATAGTTTAATGATATAAGTGATTACTGATTACTAATGTTTAGTTAATGCATTTGTTGAGTCGCTCGTTTTACAGCAAGTTTAATACACTTTAATAGTAAACTTGAAAAATTGTTAGCGAAATCGGGGTTATCTTGTTAAAAAAAGTATCTATCAATATACTTTTATAGCTGGCCACCAATCGTGCCTGCACAATTTGGGAACCAATCACTCGAGGTTCTTGGCATACTATGTTAAATTACATTTAATTACTCCCGCCACTTATTATTTTTGTCTTGCCGCATTAATAATTGCTGCATTGCTGAAGCCCGACGTTAATGTGACTTTACCTAACCCAGTCTATCTGTAAACGAATTTATCGCAAATTAGAAATTTTAAATGCGAATTGATCACGATTCACCATCACCCACCTGACTTATGTAACTCTTTCGTAACTTCATATATGTACCTATTAATATAATAACATAATAACACATGTATCTAATAGGTTTTATATCCAATACCAGTGAACCATTGAGAAATCACTATTGGCTTTTCTATTTTGACTCACACTGCACACTAATGAACTTGTTTCTCCGATGATATTTGTAATCGATCGTTGTGTGTGTACAGATTTTTTGAGGATATTTTTGAAAACCACAACGATGATGATTGAACGTGGATCGAATGTTGAGAAACTATATCGCCGATACTATTGTATCATACATTTGGCATTCGTATCCTATCGTTTTATGTTTATCGTCGATAATCAATTTTATGTTAAGTATACATTATTGTTCACGTCCAGTCAGTATTAAATTTAGATATTATTATTATATTCATACCAGGGTGTTGCTGTGAAGTTCACATACACTGCAATTAAATGGAGGACGATGTTCATTAATCAGGCACAGCTGCCAACAGTTAACTGTATTTGTATACGTGAAACCACTGCGATGTACAGTGGTTGGACGGATCGTGGAAAATTGTCGTTGAACGGAGAAATCACTATCATATAAGCATGACATGTCGACATAAAATTTATGTCGCGATTATTGTGCTTTCTCTCCTTTTCTATTGTCGATTTAAGGTTGTAAACAATGTGCTGAGTGATTTTAATACGATCGCGAACGACGTGTCATATTATATATATATATATATATTGTCGCTGCCGCACACATCTTGTACCCGATTGACAACGATTTTGATTTTAATTTTAATTTTTTTTGCCGCGATCGTGTTAAAGTGCGGAAGTAAACATAACTCGTTTTGTGGACGCATAGCGAATTCGAATTAAATATGATTTCGTATAGGAGCAATGTAATAAAATTACGGTGGCCCGGGGAAAGCGGATTGTCGCCGACACAAAATCGCGCCAATATACCTACTGCTGTAATAGTTGTTACTTTCTAATGATTTCTACGTGTTGTAGTATAGACACATTCGCTCTATCAGCCGTGTCTTTCTACATCTTGGCTTCAAATGAAATTTGAAAACGTTTTGCCGGTAGACGCGTTGCAAGATTTCTCGAAATCGCCTTTTGCGGTTTCTTGTATAGGTACACCACAGTTTTACATGGTGTGAATTTTCGGTGTTCTCCGTATCGATTCCGCCATTATAAATTATTATCTTTGTTATTAAAAAAATGTGTTTTGAAGTACCGACGATAGAGTGTTTGTAGTTTGGCATATAGTAAACTTACACCATTAATATGATATAGTTTTATAATTCATTGTTCATTAGATAAATTTAATTTGTAATTTTATGTTTATTTTCTATGTTTTTTATAAAAACAAAATTATATATACGTAAAATAACATTAAAGAATATTTTATCAAAATAGAAACAAAAAAAAAACATTATATAATATTATTAGGGTCTATACTGTTTGTACGTGTGTCTCGTAATACAAATTGGAATTAAAAACAAACAAAAAAGAATTTTTTATATAAATGGAAATACTTATGTGATAACGTAACTTTTTTACAAAAGAATTACTGTATGTTCGGTGGTCATTGTTTTTAATGGTCTTTATGTTATTTCTCGCGAAATCGCAAACGTGTTATAATAATCTCTCGAGTAGCTGGTTCATAGGAAGTGAATCACCGCTCATTGTTTTCGATGCGCGTACTTAATATTATATTTATTATACTATTATATCTATGTAGTGGAAGCCGCAAGGGTATATTATTAAATATTATAATGTAGTTCATGTGTCAGCTTCGGTGGTGAGTGCTGTGTTAAGGTTTGAAGGGCAAATGTGGCATTTTTTACTCGACTCAATAAAATTATAGGGCGACCGTACATCATTTTAATAAATGATTAATAATTCATGAAAGTAATAAAAGCAAATAAGTTGACAATTTGATATTGTCACTATTAAGCCGGGTACACACTTGTAACATTCGTGCGTAACCGTTACGCCGTTCCGCGAGTTGTCGGTAAATGTTGATCGCATCAAAAGATGTTACGTTACGGCGTTGTGTTACGCACAAATGTTGCAAGTGTGTACCCGGCTTTATAATATGAAGTTTGCAACAAATAGCTTTAAATTTTAACCACTGTTATTGCGCTACTATACTTAACAAGAGATACCGTGCGTGCAACATTCAATTATCAATACCTATTTTTCATTTATTGGCAATAATACCTAATAACTTTTATAAAGTATGATACTTACTCAAATATTTTAAACCAACAATTTATGAAGCGGTGATAATATTTGGAGGGATTAGGAAAAAAAAGTTTGAAACGATAATATTATTTAAATTATTTTTTCACAGCGAACACTATAATGAGCTACCTTTTCTGGTTTGAGGTGTTACTTCACATAATTTCATCCGTATTGTGCAGGAGGAGGAGGAGAGTGTCGCTTATAAATATAATTACATATACACTGTGTAGTGCAAACACGCGTACCAAATTTCTGAAAACAAAACAAAGAAACCTTTTCTATACGACTGCAAACTTTATTTCGCCACGAATATTCGAAAGCGATGGCTACCGATTAATACCTACAATTAATTTAAAATAATAATAATAATTCTATAGACAGTCGTGTTCGACACACGTTCTTAAACTTATCGGTATCGTGCAATCGTGCGCACCGAAAGTTCTGCGGCCAGTTTTTACGTAACGCACCGCCGCACCGGTTTGGATAACCGATACCCGTATTAAGTAGCCAGCAGCGTATATATTTATATAATAATATATATAATTATATTACTGTTTTTCATATACATAATATCTAAGCCGAAAGCATCAATGTTTACCAATTATAATACTATTATTATGTTGCGTATATACTCTTCCACTTTAAGATATTACGAATTATATTTTTTGATTTTATGGCATCGTGTGCGTTCGCCGTTTATGCCACCGCCGCGAAGACAGTACTTCGATATTATTATTATACGTGGATAACCCACGCCACGGTTTAAGAATAGTATTGTCCATTTTTGAAGTTCCATGCACGCGTTAGATCGTGCACGAAACATAAAATAATAATAATAATAATAATAAGATGTATAGTGGAATTTCTATAATACTCAACCTCTCTGCTGCCGCAATAATATTCGTATCGCCGCAACGTGTGTGCAATGTATTTTCGTTGTTGTCGATGATGGTGTTGTGCAGTGTAATAATAATGATTATAATGTACATATAGAGCATGAATCATATATTATTGCGATAGCATTGTGAATTTGTAACGGATCTCCTCTCGTCTCATGGGCATACATATGTAGTGGAGGTACCTACGAATATATTGTATATAATGTATATACGTCGCACCGTTTTCCGGTCGACGACGGCTATCGGCAGGCCGGAAATGTCCTGCCTGACTGTAGCACATTATAATATATATTAGTTGTAGAGTGTATAGTAGACGCTAGTCTCTTCTCTTCAACGATAATATATTATATTATGTGCATCTACTTTCGTCGAAGTGAGGTACCTACTCGAAACTACGTCCCCGGCTCCTCAAATTTATCGGATTTCGTACCCACCCAAAATAATATTATATAATTGAAATATAATAATAATTATTTTCAGACCACAATTAATAATTAATTTCAGACCACCTAACCACATTCCGTTGGTATAAAACTATTTTTTGCTTTGATAAAGGACATTTTTTCTCAGAATATTTAAAAAAAGTACAAAGCGTTTGTTTTCATGCATAGGTACATCTATATCTCCAAACAGCTATCTCCATTCGTATTATCGGTGATGATTGTCTTAATGATTTATAAGTCAGTCGCCAAATTTATACTGTTCATAAATAACCGTACAAAATGCAATATACATAATTATATACACTAAGAAAAAATTACCCATGTCGAAGAGAAAATGCCTCTTATAATTAAAAATGGTGGGGAATTAAATGTCTACCGAATAAATCTGCTTTTTTTACACGTACCCTGCACCACGCGTTGCAATTTTAGACCCACGCAATGTATCGTGTATAATAAGTATTTTACACGACGAAAACGACCAACTGCTAAACCCAATAATATTAAAATATTTTCTTGCGTATATTGTAATAGTACAATAATAATATATAGATGTGTGACTGTTTTGTAATTACGGCGGCACTCAGTTGGGTGTGTCGTCACGGGTCGTGATTCTTCATTTTCATTGAGAGGTATACTACTCGTTGTGTATGCTAGACAATTCTGTTGGCCGAAAATGACCTTTTTGGAAAAATTGTTTAAACTTAAAATTAATAATAACTATTATTATTATTATTATTCGTATATATAATATTAATATAACGATATATGCACGAAAAATGTATGCGACGTGATTAAAACAAATGATAATAGTATAACATATTATGTTTATAATTACTTACGTTATGTTTTTTAACGAATTATTATATCTTTACATACTTTGGAAAGATGAATACTTTGTTATTTTTAAAAAATGTTTATCGATATGTTGAACATAATAATTATATTACTCTGCTTTTATACTCTGTTTGCTATGCTTAGTTTGTTTAAGGTATATTATGTGCGTTGCGTTGCACCTCCTATTGATAATAAAAATTATTTAATCGATATTTTTATGTGAAATTATTACTATCTCTAATTCATATACGGAGGGTGTACTCTCGAGACGATACAAATGGAATGAAAATAAATTGAATTATTACGCCTGTTATATAAATTTTTCTTTTGCTATTTTATTGATTTTGTGTTAATTTCCTAAACTAAACGTAAATAGTTACAAACGAAATTATTCTGGCCAAAACCTCTTTTATCATCGAATTAATTTTCAAAATCAAATGGATTATTTTGTATATTTTGATTGTTATTACTACCTACCAATAATTATGCAAACAAACCAAATACAATATTTATTATAATATCTTCAAAAATTTTCAAATACAAAATTATATTTATTAAATTTTTAATTATGTTACACAATTAATGGTCTTCTTCCCATTTCGATGATATATTAATATCTTCAATTTAACTACATATTATTTAACTCAATTGAAAGTAGATACATATTGGCTGAAAATGAAAACTATGAGAATTTATTCAAAAAGTCTAATTTTTACTAAACGGTTAATCCCCCAGACCGCTATTTTCAAATTAACATCACAAATCTGTACAGTATGTATGATTTATATATTTCATATTTCACACTTACAGTTTTACCCATAGTCAAATGTTTTTATCGTTTTTTCTAGTAGTTTATATAATATTATTATACGCAACTGATTTTATTACTTGGAATGTAGTTACATATTTATACATACACACTATAAAACAATTATTAATTTTAAATTCCGATAAATTGATTGATGTCACGGACCTTGTAACATAGTTTTTATTTTGAATATACTTTAATTTGCATTTAATTAAATTTAAGCATTTGACAGTTGATGATAATAATTATTTTTCTGAACAATGTTATACATGCATACAATTAATAATTAATTGAATCGTATTCCCGAGGTTTGTTTTAAATTATAAATACGAGCAATAAGTATTTGATTGCAATTTGTAATGATTAAAAAATATACACAAATTCCCAAGACCGTGCACGGCACGTTATATATTGTGTAATAATATTATACATTTATATATTTGTTTATTGTGTATCTAAAAAAAAAACATGCAATGTCACCGACATCCGGGGCCTGCCGCCAAACGATAACACTGCCGTTGCTACAATACGATAATATTATATTATAAAAATGAAAAATAACGGACAACACGACCGTTCCCTTGACGGTTTCGCCTAAAAAAAAAAAAATACTAAAATATATATCCACCGAAATTAGACCGTACATGATTGGCGTTCCATTGTTTCTTACACGTACTCGTTATACATGGGTTTACAGGCACCGGTCACCGCTACCGCTGCTTTCACTACGGTATTTAATAAATTAATAAGTATTATATTATTATACAACAATATTACTCGGAAAAACGGTAATTTATATAAGCGACAATAGGAAAATCGAAATGCCAAGCTATGTTTTGCCACAAATATTCTAATGATAATGTTTAGTTATTCAGGATGATTCACCAAGCATGCTTTCACAAACTGGTGTATTATTATTTATATTGTTAAGAGACTAATTTAAACCATAATATGTATTTTTTAATAATTAAATTTAAAATGTTTTTATTACAAATGCGTCACGCAAGATTTTTTTAAATTAATAGGTCCAAAAATCAGAATCATTTTAAAATAGAAAAATGAGAGACGAGCATGCTTGGTAAATCACTATGTTCAATATTATTATATCGTGTAAAAACGTATTTCAATATTTGGCGTTTACGATCCGGATTCCGGTTGATAACAATGATTTGAAATATCTCGTATACGTGGCGATGTATAAAATCGTAAAATCTCGCTCGCTTTCAATGGGTTGACAGGGTTCCATGTAGTATATAAACGTATTGTATATGTATCGTGTGGCAGATGCAAACACAATAAAATTGCTCCGAAAATATTTTCAAGGGGGGAGGGTCGTATACTCTATATAAAACATTCACGCGTGTACCTATAGTGTTTATAACAACCCTTAATTTTTACTATACTCTGTCCATTGAGAGAACACACCACGGCCCCAGCGATACCCTGCCATAGTGGAACCGGTTTCTTTGGCTGGCGGAGTGTCGCGTGAGGATGCGCAGGATCGGCGTGTTCTCTGGCTGAACGGAGTGTAGATCACAAACGATATGTGTACTCGAGTTGAATTGTATAATTGTATAATAATTACATCAATTATAATGTATTTATATAATTTTTTCAAATTATTATTATTGTTGCCTGTTGGCTGTTACGATGATGTATGTCGTAGAAATTGTCGCGCGCGCAATAAACTCCCTATCGCCGCGTCTCGCGCGAATTCCTCGTCACGGTTCGCATCGTTACGGTACGTCGATGATTTTCTGTAATCGATTCGTATCACTGTAGCACAGTTCTCGTATACGTCGCGCGGTTATATGCACATGGCACATCTCGCTCGTGTTTTTTAAACGAATGTACTCGGTCGCCTTATTCACGATGTTCAATTTCATATTATTAAGCTCTTGGTTTACCCAATAAACATTGCCAGCCTCGTTTCTTTGATGGAACGTTGTGTAGACGTTCTACACACACATCACTGCACTCTCACCCATTCTACATATTATACACATTATGCCACTAGTGGCTTGTAGGGGGGACTTTAAAACTGCGTCCACTCTTAAAAAAATGTCAGCTACTTGTAAATAATAATTAAATAAGAACGAAAATGTATAGAAGTATTTTTATCTGAATTGAAAAAAACCTTTTTTTTCTATTATTATTGAAGGCCACAAAATCTAAAACCTGCTGTACACAGTTAATTTGATGGAAATAATATTTTAGTCATTTGGACGATGGTCGCCGATTCAGTGAAACTACTACCCGACAGTTTTAATCGTAACATGTAATGTTATGCCAAGTTGGGCGGAGGGGCAGAGGGGCAGAGGATAATAACTCGCGATTTAACAATATTGAAACTGGCTTCACGACATTTAACTCTGCCATCGTCCCGTCACTACATCTGTAAGCCGTCGTAATTTATTACATTTAATAATTATTAAACCATCTGATATCTATATTATTTTCGACATTTTAATATTTTATTTAAAAATTATTTTTGAAAATATGCAAAAAAAGGTCATAGATTTTATTACCTAATCATTGATTTTAATACTTCAAACGTTTGAATAAAAAAGTCAGTTTTCTGTCTCCCTGCTAGAATATTTACTCACGAGCTGCCACTGTATTATATACAGAATGATTAGGTCACCATCACTTTTTCCAAGAGTTTATTTCCGACTTTATTCAAATACCTTTGATAATTGTCATAACTATAATATAAGAAATGGTTTGTGGTGATATAAACTATTTTTAGTAAATCAAAACCTATCTTTTTTTCTATAAATAGTTATGCAGCTGATTTTTTTTTTGAAAATGTTGGTATAGGTATTTGTATTTATAGCTTAAAATTCAAACTAATAATTTATGAATTATTAAACTGTATACTAAAGGCATTAAGTTTAAAGAATACGGGACTATGATGATTTGAAAATTATAATAAAATAATATTTATCTATTAACATTTTAAAATTTGTAAAATATATTTGAGCTGATAGAGCTGATATTTTAATTCAGATACATCAAAATAAAATGTTCAAAATAATCATGTGCTGTAAAAACTATTCATTCTCATTTGAAAAAAAAACGAAATGTATAGCATTTAATTGCATAAAAAAAATTTAGGTATTCAAAAATATAGCCGAAGGGGGAATATATACTTACAAATTCTAAAATTCGACGTAATTAAACTCTTTATCAAAGGAAAAAAAGTAGATGAGCATGGTTTGTAAATCACCCTGTATAAGTTTTCGGGTTGTGTACAATAATAATGATATAATATGTGCATTCACCGAGCGCTAATGTTTTTCCATATAATGTCGTATGTATATGCGATGATAATATGTATTTGGTGGTGGGCCATGAGGATGGTGGGGAGGGCAAGCCGAAATTCTCCGAGAGAACGAGCAAGAGAATCGGCAAACGGCGACTACGACTTTGGCGGTGTTGGGGGCGGCAGCGGCGGGTACGACCCTGCCCTCACCGGCACCGACGCACTACGTACCATCTGGCGTGAGCATGCCCGCCGCACATACCACCGCTACCACTACCACTTGCGCACCGCGTCGCTGGGGATGGGTTTCGGCGGCTTGTGCGCGCAGTGCCACCGTCGTCCCGACAGTGGTGAATCGTGCGTGGCGTCCGCATCGGTCCGTTCGGGTTTGGGTCGTCGCGCGCCGCGGTCGTCGTCTGCGAACTCGCGCCTCACATGCTGCTGTTGGACATCGGTGCCGACGACGACGACGACGATGAAAAAACATTCCAAGCAGCTTGAGAAGCGCATAGACGACCAACGACAGCTGTTGCTGCAGCAGCGGTTGCCGGGGGCGGCCGCCGACAAGCGGAGACCGTCGTCGTCGTCGAAATGCAAAAACGGCATACTGAAAAACGAGTCCAGTCCCGAACTGTCGCGGCCCGCTTCCCGCAAGTCCAGACAGTACTTCCTGGAACCCATCCGCCGGTGGAATTCCTTCCATAACAGCCGCGAACGCAAGTCCAACACCGCCGCGTCTGGTGGCACGGCCACCCCCGCTTCGCCGTCGTCGTCGTCCACTAATAACCTGCCGTACCTGCAAACCTTGGTCAACCTACAGCGGGAGTCTAAGAGCGCTTGTGCCCGATTCGCGCAGTCCGTGTTGCCCAAAACACCGCGGGGAGCCGAGAGCGTGCCTGCAGTCTTCGGCGGGTCCTCTTCTACCTGCGTCTCTGTGGCCGCCAACGACGTCCAGTCTCCCAAATCGCCCCAGCAGACCGGCGCCGGATGTCGGGCCAAAAAACAAAATTCCAGCCCTAACCTGTTGTTGGTGTACGACCGCCGGCAACAGGGTGTCGCAGGAGGAGGAAACAGCCTGACGAATTCGCCCCGTCGGTCGGCCAGAAGACCGAAAACGCCTCCGCCGCACCCTCACCACAGCCAACAACAACATCAGCTAGCGGCGGCAGCGGTTAATAGCATTAGTGGTGGCGGCGCGACGTCGGACGCCACCGGTTCTTCGAAAATACCTTTCGCTATAATGGTGGGTGACACGCCGATCGTGTGCCAAGACACCGTGCCCAGAATCAAGGCGATCCGCGCCGATTCGGTGACGGAGAAATCGTCGTATCTGGCTGTCGACTTGTCTCCGCACCGTCGATACTCGTTTTGGTCAGTAAAACGCGCGTAAAACCTTTTACGGCCATCTACGGCAGAGCGGTCCGTGCAAACTTACGAAGTGTAACTTATACAGAGATATCATTTTATTGTATTTTTATTTTGGGGTGAACAAGCCACGTGTGACCACTGACCAGAATATAATAATAAGGATAATGTAGGACGCTTACCGCACACTTTTAACCTTGCAGTCGCGCGCTCGCGCACGTGTGTGTATGTAAAACCGTGTACAATTAGAGATTTTTTCGATTTCAAGTTGGTCATCGATAGAATGATATAATTTTAATCGTCTATATTAATAATAAGCAATGTGTGTGTAAGCGATCCACAGCCAAGTCTATCGCACATGATGGTTCTGATATTTATTTGGTACACAAGTAATTCTTATACCCTATACCTACACTTCAATGCCAATTTTCTAAAATTCTTATTTTAAAGAGGGGAGGCTCACACAGGCATTTATTGTCTCACGAAAAATAAATATTTTTTTATTGTATTTAGGATTGCTATTGGTTACACAAAATAATATATAATAATTTTATTATAGTATAAATGAATATAATTCAAAATTTGTATTTGATATTTGGCTCTCCCAAATGACTGTGTCAAGAGTATATGTAGTTTATATTTAACGGAGTTTAAGACAGGGTAAATCCACGTACTGGCATTATTTAATTTATCACGAGCAAAATCGTGATTAACGCGGTGCAGGGATCGGCTAATATTGAATATAATTTATTAATATATAATTTAGATTTATCGGTTTTGTCACATGATCATATTATATATTTGTGTTACTGCTGCAGTGTTACATAATGTATGGTGTGTGTCTCTATTATATATCATGTATTTCCTCGGCGCTATATTCATCAAATTAATAAAAATAATGTATATTATTTTATTTTTAAAGACATTCTGTTATTATTGACAAGAACTGGGCGATATAAAAGTTTTACTGTGTGTACGTGTATTGAATAATACTGATGATAGCTTGCGGTTTTTCATATCGAATAACCTGGTAACCTTTTACATCAGATATTGCGTGTTTTACCTATTATTTTTGCATCAATAGTTTAATTTAAATAAAACTAAAAAAAGCCTGGCTTGCATTTAACTTCGATCGGGTTATTGACTGATGGATCCAATCCTTGTTTTCAATACATAAAATATTATATTTATAAATATTTTTTATTATTATTATAACAGAATTTTAGGTTTATCATATCGTAATGTTACATTTTTTTTAATATATAATATAAATATAAATCATATATATTTTGCTAATGAAGTGCGTGATTTCGTAACTTCCTAAAATACAACACTTGTGAGAGCTATTTGTTTTTAATTATTATATTAGGTATTTGCTTTGTATAATATATTATTTTGATCTAGATTGCATAATATTCTTGTTTGGCTGACCTGTTAAAAATATGTCCACTGTAAATCGAGTGATATAATAATAATGGAGTCCTTAGGAATTTCACGAGTGTTCCGTTATTCAGAACTCGCCATCTATCTACCCTATTTTATATTGATATTTATATTTATGTTGAGTGAATATTAGACAACACTATAAATGCTAATAGGATTTTAATAAAATATTCTACGTGTCAGCGTGCGTATATGGGTTGTACCGCTAAGTTTCAATTCCAATTTAACGTGAATAAAATATAATAACCGCTTAAGTACATAATATTATAATAATGGTATTAGGAAAATATTTTGACAGTATAAATGGAAAAAAATGTATAGATGCCGACGACCGACCTCAATACACGCAAAATCGTTCCTTAGTTACTTGGTTATGGGAAACGTTGGTTGTATTTGCATGACAGTTATTAATTTTACATTGTCACTTGTTAAGTGTTTTCACGGTATTTGTTTGTTCGAGAACACCAAACCAATATAAATACCTATATACTTATAATTTCTCGTTTCTGGTGAAAAATGTAGAACGCCCAACGAGTACCTACACCATGGATTTGATTTTTTTTAAAATTTAATTTAATTCAATTAATGTATGCACAATCCTTAAGGGTTTTGTAAAACAAAAAAATAAGGTTATTCTATATTCATTTATGCTTTGAATCGTTTTACATAAAATAAAACCATATAAATAATTTTATTTGATTAACACACTTATTGTACCAACAACGAGTAGCAATAATTATATCAAACTCGATATCAACAAACGGAAACATTGTTATCAATTATTTTATAATCTTTTGATTAAACATAATTCATAAATCTTAAACACATTCCGAACATATTTTCGAATAGTATCAATTTGTTGATGTGTATAATATCCTTAAAATATAAAATATTTATTGAAAATAATAAATTGCTTATATGAATAAATAATATCTGTCAAATTATATTCATTACGAATTAACTATATTATGACATATTAAAATTATGACTGGTTTTTTAAAGCTCAACGAATGTACATAATACAACTAAATATTTTTAAGTACTTCCGTATGCAATCAAATATACTCAAGTAAAACATTTTTTGAATTCTATGTCGCCGAGGAGTTAATCATCGAGAAGATTTTTAGAATTTAAACCATGGTTATTAATCGACTTGTAATATTATTGTATGTTTCGTGTTAGTTGTGTCTGTAATAGAACTCATAATATCTGTGATTAAAAGTTAATGTATACTTTAGAGAAGTAACCTTTAATTTCCAAAATTAATGATTATGAAACACTATAAAATGAAAGGAACTATATTAATGTTTTCGTGCACCCAAGTCAAAGGTGTTTTAATATATCAAAAGCGAAAATATTATTACTTTTGGTAAAATTGTTAAGTGCAACTTATCATCATCATGAAAATAACTATCTAAAATTAAATTTAATATATGATGTTTTTGCTGATGCTCTCGCGCATCGATGAAGTTTAGTTTATACAAAACTTACTATTCGTATCTATAAAAAACAGTCACATGTTCGTCTGTATCCATCTCTTCTCTACTCCCTCCCCCTTGGCTTTATTTATGTTTACTCAAGATATCTACTTAAAATACATTTAACTACTATATTCTACAGTATAGGTAGTTTTGTATAAAACGTAATCATCAAATCGCCATTATGACTCGTGATAAGTGATCTCTTTTCGAAAATGTTTACGAGTACAGTCTATTACGATTATAATATAGTCTATCTATTATAATAATATTAGTTAGACAAATAATACAGTTTATCTGCGATATGAAAACGACGACGAACTTCAAATTAACAAATCGTAGTTGTCCTGACAATCGTTGCCGCGTCAGTGTCGTGTAAGCGAGATTCATTGAGGCTCAGTTTCACTACTCGCTATACCTATAATACACATCATGCCACGTTATCATGTTGCTATAACAATATATCTAGTTTAAACATATTTAACTTTTTAAAGACACGAACAACACTAAACATGATTAGTTTTGAACATCCATTTATTATTATAGAATATTAGAGACTTGTTATTATTGTTAAATATCAATAATGTTTATTCAGACTTAAATATTTGTTGGAAATACATAATCATCATTGGTACAGTTAATATACATAGGTATACATAAAATATATTCTGAATCACGAGGTAAGATTATTGCAATATCCTTTAACAATGATAAATGTTTTTTTATAAACATTATTAAATTAAAATTTGAACGAAATTCAATATTTAAACAAAGTAACAATTTTAGTTATTTTGTTGCAATTCAAAAATATTTTTCCTGGAGATTTGGAACTTATACGTATACCAATCATTATATTTTATCTACACAATGCCATTTTCAAAACATTTAGATTAATTTAATGCTTACTTATAGTTTATACCGTATTACTTTAAATAGTAAAATAAATCACTATAATTATAGTTAATAGCAATATATTTATATGGTAATAGACTGACAGACTGTCTCCGGTCAAAATCGTTTTTCGTGTACAATAATTTATCATTTAATTCAAATTTAACTTTCCATTATACAGGGAATTTACTCAATGACGAGGTACATTCGACTCCTACTGTACAGCGAAGCAATTATCTAATTTTTAAATTTTTTGAATATCAAAGGTTAATAAATCACAAAAATAGACCATTTAAAGAAAATAGCTTTAAACAAATTAATGATAAGATATTTAAACTGACAAGGGGCGGATGCCACACGATTATGCATAAAATTTTTTCTTCTATTGTCTAATATTTTTATGAAAATATCTGTCTCGCTACTCCTACGGGACTGCATATATCTTAATATGTATTATATACTAGAAAAATAATTATTAATACCAGTCGTATACTGCATGTAAATATCGTATAATCGATACCTTGCTGCGCGGTAACCCACACACACATTTTTATTCATACATACAAATTATATTTCATTAAGTTTACATCAGAGTTTGTTTTTCGTTTTTATTTTTGTGCGTTTTTCAACACGTTATACGTTTTCCCCTTTCCACCGCATATATTATATCTATACATTTACAAGTGTATAGGAGGGACGCCTATATTCGCAGATACATATGTACATATATGACGGCTGATTAATGAAACGTGTCACACGCGTGAAATAAAATCGTTGCCTTCGATATCGACCAAACAACACCCCATCACGCATATATATTACACACATGAACAAACATATATTCATATATATTCAGGATCTGTAAGTTTCATCCCGATTGTTATTATCGTTGAATGTACAAGTTTCACGGCTTGGAAACCATTTTCGTACGTTAATAATAATTGTAGTCAATTTAAACCAAGCCTATAATTCATATGATTGGCATTCGTCGCTCGCTTAGCACTGTCTTTTGACATTCCGTACAAATCGAAAAACATATCTACTTATTACTATGGAAAACCTCATCGGATAAATTAAGAAACCGGCCTGTAATATACACCGTTCCGAAGACACATTGTGTCGGAGTTAAGTAAACGCTTCGAGGAAAATATTATACAAAATAATGAATATATGGACCGCACTTTACTTAAATGTATTAAGGGATGCAACAAATTCTAATATATTCTCGGCGTGTACCGCGGGTGTATGCAGAAGCAAAAATTATCCGTGGTGTGATATAGACATGATGATCATTCATCTGTAAATACTTTCATACTCTGTAGTTTTTTCTCTAATTATGCATCCATCCAAATTCTAATTTCCAAATAATTATTTTTTTAAGGCCATGTATAAAGTGTCCTGTAGCTTTTTTTCTTCAAATGAAAACTACCCAATTTACAAAATTATTAATCTGATCATTTGGTTGAAAATGTTGAAGTATCTAAATTGAAATGTTAATGAATACCTAGTTTTTGAGTTATAAAGCATTATTAAGAATAATATAACCCATGATAGTAAGAAATTCCATGGCCTAGAAAACGTGGGTGCTATTATGATTTAAAAATTATAGAAATTATAATATTAATTTTTTAAAGTTTGTTCAGATTAAATTTCGATGTATCAAAGTTTTCAAAAAATATTCGGCTTAACAATTTATATTGAAAAAAGATAGTTCTCATTTGAAAAAAAATCTTTATATTACAATAGTTAAAATAATTAAAAGAAAGACAGTCTTTAAATAGTATAAAAAAAAATATGTTCTTTAAATATACATACAAATTCTAAAAAATAGAATTTGCATATGGAAATTATTAAATGATAAAAAGGGGTCGATTATACTTAATAAATCACCCTGTATAGTGTTTGTTGTATAAATATAATGTTTGTCATTTGAAATATTTACAACAGTTAGAATTATTTGTAATAACTTAGAGCATAGAAGTGTTATACTGTTATGTATATTGTCTTTGAATATTTAATTTGATTTCAATATTTAAATGTGAATCATGTTTCTATTAGATACATTTTCTGACTAATGATATTGATAATTGATTTATTATATATTTTATATTATAATTTATTTTTCTATTATTTTACAAATATATTTATCTGTAGGTCAAAAGTAAAAATATATTATCAATAAAGTTAAATTAAACACATTTATCTATATTTGAATATTATTAATTTTGGGAACCATAAATGTTTAGTGTAATTGATCACAATAAAAAAATGTAATTTATAAAGTCATTGTATGCATGCAAAATGGTTTATATAAAAATTGAAATATCTTATGAATTAATTCATAATTGTATACTTAGTAAAATAACTAAATACTAAATTATATAATATATACAATGTGTAACAGATAGAACTGACAGATGTAATTAACCGACTATGAAATATTTTTATTCTAATCAGAATTTAAAGAAAATGTATAATTATTGGGGTTATTGTAAATTATACAGTATGATAATTAATGAAAAGTTAGTTGGTATAATTTGAAATACCATATTCTAGTGTAATTTTTTTCATGATATATACGACTATAGCCTGCCTTTAATCATGATCAAAAAAATATTTCAAATATTTTTTGTTATTTATAATATGGAGAAAAAAACAATTTTGAAATCAGTTTAGTTTTAAATGAATGAAAACATCCATTTTTCAAAATGCAGCAGAATATTATTAAATTATGTGATTTTCACACATTCATAATCGTTAAAATTTGATGTAATATTTTTTATTTGTTTTATAATATTGTTCAATTTATTCACCATGAACGGTTATTAATAAGTCAGTCTCAGAGGCCCGTGATCTTAGTAACGCGTGAAATTATAGGTTTAATTAAAAAATGTACAAGTTATTCCCAACGTTACGTTAATTTCGTTACAAAGATGGTCCTATAAAATTTACTTGTGCGTAACAGTTCATGTTGAATTTTATTTAACAACAATATTATAAAACAAATAGAAAAATATTAGGTATTGAAGTGTAAAAACCTTACATTTTACAATATTCTGCTGTGTTTTTAAAAATGGAAGTTGCTTTCATTCATTCAAAATTTAACCGAATTATTTTTTCTTCATATTATAAATAAATAACTACAAAATGGCTATTTTGGAATTTTTAAAAATATTAATAAATGAAACGTTTTTTGAATAATTTTTTTTCAGACCACGATGGCTATTGTATTACATTATAAAAAAAAATTCATTAGATTATTTGCATTATATTTCGAAATAGAACTACTGACTTTCCAATTAATTAACATACTGTAAACCTATATTTAATTACAATTGTATATCAGTTATGTTACATCCTGTATATCGAGAGTGAGGAGACCCACTGTCTTTGGGGGAGTAAGAAAGGGTCGATCCTTTTACGCGTGACCCGAAAAGTTAACAGCATGACCGTGTTGCATTTCAATCCCTAACTCACCACCACCACCTCCACTCATTCGACCTCTCTCACCACCGGTGCCGAAGTATATATATATATATATATATATATACATAATTGAGTTGAAATCCCCGTCGAATTGGGTGCTCGTAACCTATACGACATGTGCGATTTAGCTCCGTCCCATTCTTTTACGTTTTTTCGTTTTAGGTATATCGTATATACATATATAATGTGCGTAATGTGAATATATACGACTCTGTTTCTGACGAGTGTATAATATTATAATAGCGTATGTGAGGAATCTGTTTTGTTGAAATTCTAAATACATAATATGTATGCCGCATACTACATGCCACCATTGTTTATTATTATTATTATTATTGTTATTATTATATTGTATATTGTTGGCGTATGATATAATATGTTTGTCGCCGCAGCTATAATTGTACATAATATTATATTATAATATATTACGCTTTAATCACGGAGAAATTAATAAATGCTCGTTGTTGTGTATCTTCATCCTCCCCCTTTTTGACTGTATCAAATTTTGTATACGCATGTTTTTTAATATATTATAATATTTTGTGTTACAGTTTTGGAAAACGAACCGGAAGCAACGCTAGACGACCAAACGAATGTTTCGTGTTGGAACCATCAGAGATGCTGGTGGTAAGTGATGTGGTTTTTTTTTCGTTATGATTAGTCATCGACCACTATTTGTTTTGTCCATTTTTTTCTTACGACCGCCAAAATATACCATAATATCATATTATTATTAGCGGTGTCAGTGGTTAGTGGATAAACTCGCATTTCGTACTAATTGCATACAGAGTACAGACTACTGATTCAAGTATATATAAATATATTGCACCACAAGCCAAACCATTAGCATTAATCAGCGTGTGATTAAACAAAAATATGGTTTTTATCGTATAATGATTTATAGACGCGGGCGCATCTATATCGAAACAACAAACGTTTATGTTGGTCGGTGTATTTTATTTTATAGTTATTCTGCACATTCATCTGCTTACAGTAAGACGTATCTAATATACCTATAGTGATAACCGGAAGATATAGAATATATGATATTTATAATATGCGGCCGGGTCACTGTGCTGTAGTAAATTCTTGGAAGTATAAATTCTTGTCTCATTAGTTTTGTTTAATTTAATCATTAATCCTGTCATTTAATAACGGGTTTTCAATATTCAATTATTTTATATGAACAATGTTGCATATTATTGTCCATAAATAAACTGTAATGCAAAAAGTAAAACTTCTAAAACTTAAATGAAATTAACTCAAATTTTGCCTTTGGGCCAATCATCCTCAAATTAAATTCGTTAACTCATAGTTTTTGGATTATATTATTATATTTTAATAAGTAGATTTATAATTTACTAATCCATTAATATCTAATGAGCTTTATAATTTGATACATTTATTATGTATTTAATTTTCTTAATTCGTTAAACATTTAATAATAATATGTACCTATCTACTAAAATTGTATGCGTGTTTAGATTTTAGTTTTAGATTCTGAGCAGAGAGTATATTGATTTTACAATGATGTTTTTTTGTATATACATGATTTATATTTGAAAAATATGTTTTAATCTTTATCTTTGAATGTGGTTTTTATATTAATATTTTGTTATTCAAAAATATTCGTGGAGACTTGAAACTTTAATACATATATTATTATACTGTACTATACGCAATGAGATTTTTAAAAAATTTTGATTAATTTTTAGCCTATTTATACCGTAAAACGTCTAACTTAAGAATGATTATTTTTATTTTCATTTAACTACATTATATATGTACAATATACTTTTTATTTTTAAAACTTTAAATTTTCAGAGCCATAGGTATTAATATAATATAACGAATAATAATCGAATCAGTAAATGTTGACCTTGACATCCTGATGGAAGTATATAAATCTTGTAATTAAAGTGTCAAATTCATATAAATAATTAAACAACTATAATACCAAATGAATGAAAAATATAGATTTATGATTATATTTAGTATAGATTATTATGCTATATTTTATTTCATTAATCATTAAAATGTATATGACATTCCTATATTCTACAATAATTTTTATTTTACCTTTATTAAATTGTATTTAAATTATATATATTATGTGGGGGATGCTCGAATATACCATTATAATGATACGTAGATATTAAGTATAACTAATGGCTTATTAATATATCTAAATTTAATATCAAACTTTATTATGCTTAAAAATTAAAATGTATATTCTTGTCTATACTAATTACTATCATCGAAATAATTTATAAGTAATTAAGATAAGAAGTTTCCTCTTAAACTTAAAGTTCAAAAGTTAATCACATGTTGGGATAAAGTAATGGTTTTTGAAATTTAAATTTTGCGTGTAGAAAATTTTTCAATATTTAGACAGTAGGTAGTAGATTACACTTAAGAACTTCGGCTTTATTAATGTTAAAATATTCTTATTAAAACAAACTTATACCTTTTATTTTCATTTTCTACAAATAATTAATTTTACTTTAAGTTGTATTATTGTAGAAATTAAAATAATAATTTTTATCTCTATGTTTAATTATTAAATTATTTTTGAAATTAATTAAATGCTTATAGTTAAAAATGTTGACTCACTGCTATAATATTTTCAAGTGGGTAGTTTGTTTTTTTTAAAATAATTTATTTTATTTGTTTCTCAGATTCAACTCGTACCTTATATCATGCAATTACTTGAAACATTTTTGATATTATTTAACTGGACATTTTGTTTCATTGTATATTTGTGTGTAATTAATTAAATTGGTTGATTCATCTATATTCAAATGAAGTTTATTCAAAAATTATCATTATACCTACCTTATTGTTTTGTTTTTTATTATTTTAAGTAAAAATTCTAAAGGTCATACATTTTGAATTCAAAATCGCTGTGATCTGTAGTTTTACTATCATTATAAATTATAAATTCTGAAACACCTAATGTAATGTTTAAATAAAATATATTCAAGTTACTCTGATAATTATATAAAAGATTTGAATGGGTTTAACTCTGTTGGTTGATAAGTTGCTTTTTTTAGTTGATTATAATTGAGTCTTAACTATTTCTAAACCTAAGCACGATATTATATACTTGAACGGTGAACACGGAAAACAACTTATTTTCTCATTAAGCTTCCGTGTACGTGTCAATAATTTAAAAATACATATATTTTCATAAAAATAACTACCTATGGAATAATTGAAATCGCGTGTATACCTACGTCCAATTTTTTGTAAAAAATAAAACTGTAAACATGCCGTTGCAGTCCAAATAACAAGTCATCCATTATTTTATTTTTTATTATATTTCAACACGGTGCTATAATATACTTCTGTATGACCGACTCCTTGGCCTTTTCTCCTTCAAATTAAATTTAGTTTATGAATTTTAATTAAAAATTCAATCAATTACCATTTACCACTTTCCGTGATTATTGTTTGTAAAGTTACACGTGCGTACATGCGGGTTCTTAATTGTATGCTATGAAGCCATATTTGTTATTAGTAGATATTATTATTACTTATTAGTTATTACTAACATCAAGCAACAATGTACACTACACATTCTTCACATCAGTTATTTGTATGCATCACAGCTGTTCAGATTTCTCGTTAAATTAATATTAGTACAAATGTCGAGGATAATAAAAAATTGCTTATGTGTCCCTCTCATACGTCAATAACGTCGTTACGCGACAAAATTTCTCTCTGATATTTACCAATGTTCACTCAGTATAAGGTATTCAGTGTAGTATTTCATATGGTTACAATGCTATATCCCAAACTTCACACCGTGCTAATAAATAATAGTAACATAATGTAATTTACGTAGTCTTTTTTTGCGTATTATTATTATACATTTTCTATATTACGTTAACTATGTTATATTATATAATATACATGATAAAGTGTTATCATTCGCTGAACTCATATTATGCACCACCTACGTGTAATATAATGCTATGTATTTGTATTGTATTGAAATGTGTGTGCATCATATTACAATAACGTGTGCAAGTAAAAATTTTACGAAAAAGGCTATAATAGCACGCGAACTTCTCCGAAGAACACAAGCTATACTCCTGACAACGCTACACACTATATATAGAGTGACGTGGCGACCTAACCACCCACCGAACGACGCCGACTCAAACTATATTATAATAATATATGACATCCGCGCATGGTTTCCTCCGCACAGGCTGAGCCCCTAAATATTTCAATAGCTTCCCCAAATGTACATTGGAAGTATGAAATATATATATGTATTTTTCAATTTACTTAGAATGAGGGTATGCCGCAAGACTATTTTAGTTGTTTTCAATATTGAATGATGTCTTGTCAATTTATTAAAGAGTGACTATATTGGAAATGTTTAGTTTAAAAGACTGCAAAACATTTGTATTAAAATAAAATTAAAAGATTGTTTATACAATAAGCATAAGTTTATATTTATTAAAACTTAGAAGTAACTTAATATTAATTATTAACTCAGTAGAGGAATGTAGACCGTAAGGAAAATGTTCATAAATTTAAATAAAGAAAAAAGAATTGAGGTTCTAGTGACGCCTATATGCATCTCCGATATTTTTTTTTTATAACTATTGAACTAGGTAGTAGATAGATTTAATCAAAGTTCTTAAGTACTAGTGGTTTCCCAGTGACAACACCGTTCTTCTTGATAGCTATTCATTATAATAAGACGTGTGCAATCTGTATTGTGTATGTACATTAATAGTTCGGTAGATATAACTACTATATTAATAAACAAAAGAAATAAATCGATTACGTTAATTATTAAATCACGGAAATGACCCAACCTTGCATAACATTATCATACAATATGTGTACCTATCCAGACGATAATTCTCTAGAGTAGGTACCAACAGGGAAGTTTCCCGTCGATGGCGGAGCTCGCGGGCTGAGTCAATCCGTTGTTGACTACACTGGTGTTATCTGTGATCACGTTAATATATTTTAATATAAACTATAAAGAGTTAGGACATGTAGTATTATAAATTGAGACAGTGACAGAGTAAGAGAGAGAGAGAGAGAGAGAAAGGCCTGCTGCTGAGAGACGTGTATAATTATATCGTCGTCATCGACAAGAGAACTTTTTAAGAGATTAAAACGTCATGTTGAAGCAAAAAGTGTCTGAAGCCCACCCCACCTCACTACCTCAAGATACATAAAATTAAAAAATAATAATAATAATGAAAAAAAGAAAACACCGAAAAAACGAGTAGGTTAAGCACAATATTGATCCGAAAGCACCACCGCCGGTAGTCAGCGGTAGCGACGGACACCCACGCATCGTCCCGCCGCCGCCTTTCCACCTCACATCATACCACTCCACCGACCTCTATACTTGCCACCACCACTCGTATACTTACTACACTGCCACCGTCCAGTCCCAGCTCCTTTGGCGGCGGTGGTACACCTCCGTCGTTTTTCGGCCCCTCCAAACGTCTCGCGTGTACGAGGGCATATGATTGACTCCTTTTGTGTGTGTACCTGTTTTTCTCCCCCTCCTCACACATTATTATTATTATTATTATCGACGTATGTATGTGTAACAACAGCGAGCGCGCAACAGGGCTGAACGACGCGTTATATATAATAATAAATACTTTACTATTAATTATTATAGTATTATATTATGTATGTAGGTATATATACTCGTCTCGTATACCCTTACACACAGCGCGTCGTTTTTCCGGATATATATTATGGACAAAATATAAATATTATTTTAACAACGAAAGATAACATTTTCATTCCGTTCTTTTATTAGTTTTAGTTTATTATATTTTCGTTTATATTAATATTATACACACAAGTATTTATAGGGTGTTGCGTGCAATATATTTTATTTGTCGTGTTTCTTTTTTCGATGCGATTTTCTTATTTTATCCATCCAGAGTTTATCACTCGCAGAAATACAATACTATATAGTATAATATTATAATAATAAATAATAATACGATTTAATATATTGATATACTTTACGAGTATATTGTAGTAATGCAGTTAACACCGTGATAGTGACGTTGGGCATGAGGTCCAGTAGCGCAACTTGCAAACTTGTGTCACGGCACTCCAATTTAAATTTTTTTTTTTAGTTTTTTATGCTCATCCTTGTAAACGAAATTTGGGGTCGATGAATAGGATTTTGACATATTTCATGATATCAAATTACGAGTATTATACATATATAATATACACGTTTTATACAATACTATTAACTATTAATTTTAGTACCTATTACCTAAACATAATATTTAAACTATAGATTTTTTTGTTGAAATAATTATTTAATTTGTACATATCTAACCTATGTAAAAAAGTAATGTGATAAATATTAAATGGTATATTTAATTATCAGGAGCATAATTTATAATTGACCACTGGAAATATCCTTATTCCTTCAGAAAGTACTTGGAACCTTAACAAATAAAAAAATTGTATATTATTTTTATTTTTATTTTTTTTTTCATTTGTACTAATGACCAACCCAAAGTAGAGGATCCACATCTCTCTAATGTTAAAAGTGAAGCGAGAATTTTTATTTTATAATAAGGTTTTTTTGTTGTCTCCTACCTATAAGTGAAAAAAAAAGTACCTATAGATAGTTTATATCCACGGATTTTTTTAGTAATTCACCATTGACTACAATATTTATAAATTAATATAGTTTGATAATACATTAATGACGACCTCAGATAATTTAGATACTATAAATAATATACTCGTATTTTTGTATTATATATTTTTACACTGTGCCTTCAATAGTTTTAACTTATTATTTTATTAATATAATATATTAGGTATATTATATATTAGTTATCCGTATTTCGTAAAACTCTTTGTTTATCAAAATATTATGATTTTAATTTTTGTTGTGCAATTTGTAATCAAATACGGAAATAAACTATTGTTGGCCGGAACCTCTTAAGTCAGTTAAAATTGAGGGCTCCAGCGATTGACACTCCCTCCTCCCGCTTTTGCCGTAGTTACGCCATTGTGGACGTTCCTCTACACTCTTTATTAAAAATGTATATTTTACACATTTTTGAGCTATATGTACTATGGCAGTATATAATGCACGTCAGTACATCACGTCATCATATTGTGTCGAAAGTACTTATTCGTAATCGTCAATTGTCGAAAATGTCTGTGTATTATTATAAGACAGTCATCGCTGTGTAAAAAATATTCATCTATATGACAGAAGGATTATTTTTCCTTCAACGACTTTTTAATGTATATACATGATGATATACCTACATAAACGCTTATTGTCGTTCTCTGCTCACACGGAATAATATATAGGTCGTTCGATATCGTTTATGAATTAAACATCGTTTTTATGTGCGGTACCGTGCATTTTCTTCTGCTATTAGAATACGAAATTTAAGATTAGGTAACTATTAATAATATTATACTTAATTCTGAGTATGTAACATAGTATTATACACTTTATAACAAGTCGTTTTGGAAGTTTTACCTGCAATTAGATAATAATTTTTTTTAATTAAAAAAAATACACGTTATAATATATAATTTTTGGAATATTGATTTCACCACATAATATATATTTTACGTAAGAAGTACCTTTATTAGGTATCTAGTATATTATTTAAATATGATAATTTACAAAATTAAAAAATAAGTAATGTTTAATATATTATAATTTATAGATCAGAGTCTTTTTTTGTAATTTTACAAAAAGAAATGTTTAAGCTTGGTTGAGGTTTTAATTTAACACCCTACAATTTCTAAATTTATTTTACATATTCGTAATTTTCATTACCAAGATATGTACCTACGTATATAGTTGTTTAGTACTATGTTTTTACAATTTTAAAATTGCATCGTTCATTTAACTATTCTTTTACACGGAAAATATAGCAGTGACAATTTTTATAAACACTTGTGTTTTGTATAACCTTACTATTCTTTGTTAAATTTCTATATTGATTGTTATAGCATGTTCTCGACATGTAATTTCTGTTTCAATTAATTCAATGGTTATCAACTAGGTTAGCAATTAAAATTTTCATTAAACTTTAAGTCTGATATTTTCTTTAGTGTTTCAAATGTAAATTATCCATCGTTATTAAAAACTAATTTCAAATTTATATATTACAAATCTGTTTATGAAAATTGTAATATTAGTGTATGATAATTATTTAATTACTATTATTTTATATTACCTTATTAATTAGTATAATATATTTTACATTGTTTAGTTATTTAGGTTGATATATTTTAAATGCAATAATTATGTTTAAAATTAAGCTATTAAGTTAAAAAAAAAACTATATATTTCATACCTACATAGGATTTTATTTTATTAGGTAGTATACATTAGCATTGTATTATCGCAAGTCTAAGCAAATTTAAATGAACTAATTAGGTATGGTATTCCTACAATTAACGTCCTTATGACTATAATGATTTTTTTGATAAATTACTATTATTTTTTTTATTTTTTCCTTATCTAGAAGTAAAAATATTTGTAATAATAAAGTTTTTTTGAAAAAAATTAAAAAATATATTTTTATTTATTACAATTAAAACAATACAAATCAGTATTGAAGCCTATTTACTTAAACCTTTTATTAGTCTGTGCTATGGGTATTAATATATAAATATATTTATAATATTTATATTATTATATAAACTTTCACCTATCAAAATGTTTTATTTATTATAAATGATAAAAATGTTTTCTTTTCGTTCCGAATAACTGGAGATGCTATTTCGAGATCGAAAGAAAGAAACTACTACCTATCTAGCTTTTTGGTATAATCGTAATTCGTACATCATAATGCTACTGGTGCTATTAATGATAAGTATTTTCTATTTGCCTGAATGGAAACTTCTCAATTTTACTATTTTAGTATCATAAATTTAAAATGTAAATATTTAAATGTAATTTCATCATAAATAAACGTACTAGGTCAATTACATAAACAAATTATTATATACAGTGTGATTCGCAAAGTATGCTCACGCCCTTTTTTTTTCTTCGCTAATACAGTTATTCAAAATCTAATTTCTAGAATTTTTAAATATACTTAGTCCATAATTTTAAATTCTCGAGGTTTCTTATACTACATAAAGAGTATCCTGTGACGATACAAACTTCTGTTTTTCAAATGACCCCTCCCCCAGGATACTCCTAAAGTAGTAAAAGAAAATCTAAAGAATTTGAAATTATGGACTTTAAGTAGGCATATTTAAAAATTCCATAAATTAAAATTTGATTCATTTAAAGTAAAAATGTGTGAACATGATTCTTAAATCAGCATGTATAATGGACACACATGATATGCGGCATAGTCATATAGATATGAATTGTGATTATATATAGTGATTCATGATGTCTATAATAAGGAATAATATTTTATAGTAATTGTTTCCATCATAATTCGTAATCACTCCTCTTAACACCAAACGATAAACGAAACAAATGAATTATTTCAGTAACATTCGCAATGAACATAAAAATCGTCTAATTATTCTAAACTGAAAATATAGACAGCTATTGTTTACTACTTCAATTGAATAAGTGAATCCTTCCTAAAATCATTTTTTTTTTTTTTTTTTGGGTAGATAATTCAAGTTTGATGAAACAATGAGACAAAATTTAAATGCTTAGTTATACTAAGAAATACAAAATATACTACAATAGACGTAATACTGTTGTAAATATGTAGAAACCTTTTTTTTTTTTTGTTAGCTAATTAATTTTTTACGGGTTTCCAGTTAATTTTCTATTAACATTTATTTAGATTTTTTTTAATTTACTATAGACTGTGAAGAATTGAAATGATTTTTTCTTTTACTTATTCTATATTATGTAACATATATTCAATTTTTTTTTTTAGTTTTAACAAACTGAACAATTGAACAAATGTTTTTATTTTAATTTTGAATAATTATTCATTTAAACTTGTTTTATAAAATAAAATTTTAAATTATTTATTTTAAAACAAAATGCAGTATTTCAATGTAACTGTGTGGGTAGTTAGCAAAGCCGTGCGCGGACTTGGGACACAAGGAGCGTAAATAATTATCCCTTAGCCGTTTACACCTACGTGAGCAATATATATTATATAATAGTGTGTAGGGTGGGACAGGCTAATATCCATTATACAATTATATTCCCCTTTACTATAAAACTAATATAAGTGTAATAATTAATTTTACACTGCTCAAGTGACGTTTTAAATAGATATAAAACATATTCAACTATACATAAGTCACACTATACGCGTGTACTTAATTTCAAAAAATAAATATTTTCAGTATTTTAATCACTGATACATACCTTATTAATGGCTTTATGTATTTATTTGTAGACTATTATAATGTTATTGTTATTATTTTAAAAATCCATTTCGCTGGAAAGATTTTTCGTGTATTTTGTTTTTCACTCAAACAGTAATCCTGTTAACTCATTAATTTTTATGTATCGAAAAAATATTATGACATAGGATTTGGGTCAGACGGGGTCGAATAAATAGATACCTATTCAATCATGACTGAAGGTTAAAAGAAAATTATATTTACTTATTTCATATTATTTTGTTATGGATAATTATTATACTTCCTTATTTTTCTTTATCAAGTGTATGTAAACAGCATATTTTTACTAAAAAAATAAATATAAAACATTGTATCTACACATTCTACACCTTTAACATTGAGGTTCGTTAAAACTTAAAACTGTTTTAAGTCTAAATCATAATATATTATGTGCATTTTGGTTTTCCTCGAGATTTCCTATTTAATATTGTTTACGGTTGCGTGTCAACATAACATTATTGTTGAAAAAAAAGAACCCTTGACAGACAATTATTAGAAGATCTAAATTTCTGCTTTGTGCTCATAATTTCTCTCTTTTTGTCGTCAGAAGATTAAAGTTCGTGACGTAAATTACATATCCGGCGTTGTTTCAATCGTTTTTAATGAAGCATCTTATGATGGTTTATTTAAAAGAAATATATTTTACTATTAATAGTTTATATATATAAAAATAAATGTACATTTTGATAAATTTTATAGCTCAAGATCCACCGAACCGATTTCGATTTTCAATAGTTCTATAAAAATGTTTTATAATTGCATATTACAACCAATTGTCTAATTAAAAAAAAAATTGCACGTTTATGAAATACTGGGCGTTAAAAGAAGGTACATGCAAACCTAACGGATATGGGTGGCAGTATTTATACGAATTATGCACTGGAATATCTTGTTGAACCGGTTGTACCTCATTTTTTTTTTTTTACATCTTGCAGTTTTCCATATTATACAACTTCATATAATGTTTACACGACAAAAACAATAATACGTATAAAAATGTTTTTTTTTCGTTATTAAAACAGAACATTCATATTATGATGTTCTAAAATTCAAAATACCTACGTCTGGAAGCATAAAAAAAACTTAGTATTCATCAAATATTACTTTTTGAGAAAATTATTATTTAAAAGTTAAACAATAGGCTTTAAAGTTATTATTACATTAAAATATAGAAATATCAATGTTATTCTATTTTGAGAATTTCGTATTCCAATCAGTGATAATTAATTCACATTTAATTATATTAATTCGAACAATCAATATTTGTTATACTATTCATCAACGACGTTGACGTATAAATTTAAATATTTTTATGGGAACTTAAAAACCTTTTAAATCAGACATGAATATTCATTACGGTCTATTGTTTGAAAATGATGTTGGGTTTTTTTTTAAGAAAAAATAAGCCAAACTATAACATTCTTTAAGAACGATATTTTTTTGTTCGAGGAAATTACATTGATCATTAAATCGAATTAAAAAAAAAAAATTGATTGCCTAGCTTCTTGGTTATTATTTTATATAAGTAATATATTTGTTTTTTACGAATAAATATTTTGTTGCGGGACGTTATTTAATTTAATTATTTTATACGTTGTTTGTTATCTGCCATTCCTTATTGTATGCAATACTACAAATTTGTACTTAAATATTTTATTATATTCCGTGTCGAATTATAATATTTACATATTAATGATTTCAGATGGATTATGCGGACTCTCAAAGCGGTCTGCGCTCATTGAATATCCCCCGGCACACCGGCATGGAACGAGGTGGGGCGATCAACCTCGTATTCGACGACAGCGTAAGTGTTTTAAATATAATTATTGAATTTATTATTAAAAAAAAAAATCGAAAATCTTGTTATAATATGTAACACGTGTTTTGTGTGATATGGTGATATAGTACATTGCTGCGATCCGGCCTGAACTATATCAGAAAAGCAATCGGAGCTCGCACAGCTCGGATACCAGTTCGGCGTATTCGGGCAGCGACACCATGACTAGCGTGCATTCGGGGAGCGTTTCGGTGGAAGCAGACGAGGTGGACCTGTCGGGGCTCGTCGAGTCGATTGTCGACTCGGATGAAGACGACCTGGGCGATAGTAGTGAGAGCCTGACCGTCCGTGACACAGTCCGGGAGTGCCTGGAGAAGGACCCATCGGAGCGGGCCGAGGATGACGTCGAGGTGCTGCTCGAGTTCACCCAGCACTTGAAGGCGTTCACCAATATGACGTTGGCCGTGCGCCGGGCACTATGCAGCGTCATGGTGTTCGCGGTCGTTGAGAAGGCCGGCACTGTGGTGATGAACGACGGCGAAGAGCTGGACTCGTGGAGCGTGCTGATCAACGGCCACGTCGAGGTCGAGCACGCCGACGGCATTCCCGATCAGCTGCACATGGGTGACAGCTTTGGCATAGTGCCCACCATGGAGCGGCTGTACCACCGGGGCGTGATGAGAACAAAATGCGATGACTGTCAGTTCGTTTGCATCACACAGACAGACTACTATAGAATACTCCACCAGGGCGAGGAGAACACCAAAAGACACGAAGACGATGGAGGCAAATTGGTCATGGTCACCGAACAAAGAGGTACGCTGGAAGCTGGCAGACGGGGTCACGTAGTCATTAGGGTAAGTTCACCTCGACTGTGACGTGTACATATACGTCATATTACTGTCGTCGTCATAATTCATATCGTTATCGCATAAATATCGTTGTCTTACTCATGTGCATTCTGGTTGTAGGGAACACCGGAAAAACTGATGCTTCAACTGATCGAAGAGAATTCGGTTATAGATCCGACTTATGTGGAAGATTTTCTTTTAACGCATCGGACTTTCATTAAAAACTCGATGGAAGTTGCCAACCAATTGTTAAATTGGTTTAATGAACCGTCTGCGAGGGACCGCGTTACCAGAGTGGTGCTACTATGGGTCAACAACCATTTCACCGATTTTGAAATGGATCCAGTGATGATGGACTTCGTAGAAAAGTTTGAAGCGTGCCTAGAAGAAAATAAAATGGGCGGACAGTTGAGGTTGTTAAACATTGCTTGTGCTGCAAAGGCGAGAACTAGATGTGTTACTTTAGCCAGACCGTCTAGAGATCAGGTGCTACATTTTTCAATTTTGGGAGGATATGAAAGAGGATTTGGAATATTTATTTCAAAAGTATGTATTTTCTTCAGAATTGTTTTTATGATTATAATTTAATTATATAATATTATAGGTCGATAAAAAATCGAAAGCTGAAGAGGTCGGTCTGAAACGAGGTGACCAAATTTTAGAAGTTAATGGACAAAGCTTTGAACACGTAACCCATACACGTGCATTAGAGATCCTTCGAGGAACTACGCATTTAAGTATTACTGTCAAGTCAAATCTTTTAGGTAAATATCTTTAATTAGTCTTAATATATATTGTTTTATTTAATTATTATATACGATTTAACAGTTTTCAAAGAAATGCTGGCAACTCCTGATAATTCACCCCGACCAAGAGGTAGACAAAAACCGTCTGTGGAAATCGCTCGTCTTCAGGACGATCCACGAGCACGGCCATTGCTTACTGCTCATCTTCCTCCACCTATCCAACAACCCATTAAAACAAACGCATCCAACACATCTAGTGGTGGAGGTTTTATGACTCTCGGTCCCAAGAAACGTCTTCAACGAGCTCTGATGAAAATGAATATTTTACCAAAAAATATTATTGGTGACGTGTGTGATGATAGTTCTGTGTCGGCTAAATCTGACTCTAGCTCAAATTTTAAACAGTCACATAGCCACCCGGACTTGACCTCAATATCATATCTGGACGATACAAGGGTAGCAGCAGATTATCCAGAACACGTATTAAAAGTTTATAAACCTGATCAGACTTGCAAATACCTTTTGGTGCATAAAGAAACTACAGCTCATGAAGTTGTCATGCTTGCATTACAAGAATTTGGAATCACAGAACCGAGTTCTCTTTATTCATTATGTGAAGTCTCAGTGTCAGAAGGAGGTATAATTAAACAGAGAAGGTTGCCAGACCAACTACAAAATTTAGCAGAACGAATTGGGCTTAGTAGTAGGTTAGTCCAAAACCTAACCTTGGGTGTTTTTTCCTTTTGAATTTTTAAATTTTATTTTAATTTTGTTCTTTTGTTTTTATAGATATTATTTAAAAAATGTCAGTAATACTGAAACATTAGTTGGAGATGAACTTGCAGCTGATTTAATAAGGGAAAGTCATGTACATTTTTTGCAATTGAACGCTGTTGAAGTGGCAGTACAACTAACACTACAAGACTTTTCGATATTCAGGCAAATTGAAGCAACAGAATATGTTGACGACTTATTTCAATTAGATAGTCGTTATGGAACACCAATGCTATCTAAATTTGCTGAAGTGCGTACTTAATAGGTTTTTTTTTAAAAGTGCATTTTATTTAATAATAATTTATTAAATGTTAAAATATTTTAGTTGGTGAATACAGAAATGTTTTGGGTTGTAACAGAAATTTGCTCTGAACACAACCTTATTAGACGGTCAAAAATGATCAAACAATTTATAAAAGTAGCACGTATGTAAACAAATTAATTTGAATTAAATATTTAATTATTTTTTTCTTATTTAACTTTTATTTATACAGGTCAATGTAAGGAATGTAAAAATTTTAATTCAATGTTTGCCATAATTTCTGGACTTGGACATGGAGCTGTTAGTCGTTTACGCCAATCGTGGGAAAAACTACCCACAAAATATCAAAGATTATTTAGTGACCTTCAAGATTTGATGGATCCTTCACGAAACATGAGTAAATATCGTCAACTAGTCAGCAACGAACAATCTCAACCCCCAATTGTAAGTTTTATTTGATTGTATAAAACTTTTGATGAAGGTACTAATTTTTAAATTATTTTAGATACCATTTTATCCAGTAGTTAAAAAAGATCTAACTTTTATTCATCTTGGTAACGATACACATGTGGAAAGTCTAATTAATTTTGAAAAATTAAGAATGATTGCCAAAGAAGTTAGAAATCTAACAAACATGTGCTCATCACCTTATGACTTACTTACAATGTTAGAACTTGGTGGACAACCTACATCCAATGCTATGGTAGCTCTGAATCAGCTTACTACAGGTGTAAGTGGAAGTGCTCATCAAGGAGGTGCTGCCACATTTAAAAGAAGAAAAAAGTCAACTGCTGCCCCAAACCCAAAAAAGATGTTTGAAGAAGTATACATAATATTTATATTTATACAGCTTATTAATATAATAGTTGAAATTGTTTGCATTACAAATCTAAACATTTTATTTTAAAATTATTTTAGGCTCAAATGGTAAGAAGAGTCAAGGCTTATCTGGCAAAAATGAAAGTGCTCACTGATGAAGAAAAATTACACGAATTGTCGATGAGTTGTGAAGGTTCTAGTACTGGGGGATCTATAATGGGATCTGGACCAATAAGAAAACGACATCCATCACCTACGCTTTCAACAGCTAGTAGTGCTAGTAGTGCCAGTGAAGGATTAAAGAACACTGGTCCTAAATTCGGTAATTATTATTACTGATTAATTCTTAGTTTATTTATGTTTTTATATCCAAATAAAAATATATTAGGCTCTGCTTCACCACAAGCTGTACGAAAGTTATTGTCTTTGAGTGAGCCTAGCAAAACTAGACTACATCAGCCCAGGTATCATATGGCACCTTCACCAGGTCCTCCAACTCGCCGCAACGTCCACCAACCACCTAGTGTTCCAGCAACGTCTCATGAACGTTCTCATTCAGATACTACTCCTCTAAATCCACCACCACCTTTACTCTTATCATCCGTTGATCTGAACGCTGAGAGCAGTAGTGTTACTAGTTTATCAAACCTGTCATTAAGAAAGACTGTAACATCTAGTAAGTTAATTTATATGACCTATTAAAATTAGTACACAAATGTATACTCATTTAAAGTTTGTCCTAGCGGGTTCAGTAACCTCCAGCGATTCAGGACACTCGACTCAAACGAGCGGATCAACAGATGTTTGCATGCCTCCAGGAGCATCGCCTCCACCACCACTCCACTTAAGGAGACATTCGGTTCTACAACCTCCAGGTACTAATTTATATGCACACCTATTTTATTTTACCAATTTTACTTGAGCCAATTACTTTTATTGTTATTAGCGGGTTATCAGATTGGAAACCGTCCTATTTATTCGTCAAACATGCAGATGATGGGATCATCGACCAACTGTGTGCGGACAAGACCACCACCAGCTTACAACACGAGCGTTGCCCAAATGGCAGCTAGGATGCACCGTTTAGGTCGAGCGCATTCACATGAAGGTGTCACATCAACATACTATCTACGAGATGATGGTGATGATGATGATGATGGTAAATATGACTAAACTTACTAATTGATCAGTTTTTTAAATATTTTTGTTAAATAATTGTTTAGATGACGAAGACGCACAAGTGTCTGCTGTATGACTAGTCAACCACACATGATGTAAAAAAAAAAGGCCATGAACATATCAAAACAAAAATTGCTTGTAAAAATTTAAAAACTATTATTTCCATTATTTTTTAAGTACAAATGAATAATTTGAATTTATTGTGTATATTAATATGTATCCAATGTAATGGTTTAAAGTTAAAGGTTTTTTTAAAGTTCTTCCAAAATACTTAGTACCTAATTTTCTTTTTATCTTTTCTACCAATTTTTCAATTTTAATTCGCGCGGAATAACAAATACGTTAAAAAATAAATACTGATCTAGTTATCGTTTTTATTTTATTTTTATGTATATATATATATGTGTGTATCACTATATATGTAATTACTATAATAACGTGTTTTTTATTTTGTTATTTAATTTTACCGACCAAAATACAAATTTCAATCATTATTATAGAACATCTAAATATAATGTAAACTTATCTTTCTATATAAGGATAGAGTACATTTAATTTAAGAGACACTTATTATTTACATAACATAATATGTAAGGAATCTATTGTTTTGGTCAAAAAAAGTATTATTATTTTTTACGCAATTATAAGTTAACAGGTTTAGTCAATTTGTCTAACCAATCACATTATATTGTAATCTTAATTAGATTATTGATTTTGTGTTATGATTTATACATTATTTTTTTCATTTGTTTTAAATTTTATTCCTAAATTTTATATTGTATATCTAACTTTGAATTTTAATTTATGTATTGTTGCTACTGACTGAGTATGTGTAAATCATTCGTAAAGATTATCGTGTTTTTTAAATTTTATTTTTATTTACTTTTTACCATGACATTAAGCTATATGTATATGTTGAAACATAAACAAAATTATGCCAAATCATAATTATTTCTACAATCACTGGTATTCTAAATCCTTTACACATTTAATACATCAACTTAATTTAGAAGTCAAACTCTGTAAGGAAAAAATAGTATGACTATCTAAAAATGATAACAGAATTTATTTTGAAATTCTTAAGTATTTAATATATTTCTGGTATAAAAATTTGACAATTTAAATGTATTTTTTTTTTTAAGCAAGTAATATGAATACCAGTTTGAGATTTAAATTAGCTATTACAACAAAGTTATGAACAAAGTACCCATTATCAAAAACATACAGTTGCATATTATTGGTAGAGAGATGGATTGAATTTTGGTGAATTCTTTAAGTATCAAATCAATTAAAAATGGTATAATCTAGTATAATAGTTATACACTATTGAGAAACTTACTAAAAGTGTGTATGTGCTTGATTTCCATCTGGAAAAATGGTACATGTGACTAAACTTGATATCATTGATCTAAGAATTATTAACAAAAATATAAAAAAATTTATTGAATAAATACTAAAAAGTGTCACTCATAAACAATATTTAAAAAACAAAAACATGTTCCATGAAAGAAAAGATATGGAGGGAATAGATCATGATTTTGAAATTATTACTCTTTATGTCAAACACACACTCTTAAACTCACTACCATTTTGAGATAAAAATATTTATACCCTCTACTATTGTTTACCTACAATAAAAACTGTTGTGTGTAAATATGAATTTGTACACAACTATGGTGGATACATAGGTGGAAATTGGGGAGGGGGGCTTGAGTAAGACTTGTATTTCTTTTGTAACTTAATTTTTTCATTGTACATTTGTATCATTATAATCATTACCTGTTCCAATATTTTCAACTTTTAATAATAAAAAAAAAATATAGAAATACATATTTATTTGTTTGTCAGCTGAATATACTGCTGAGACAACCGCTTATTATATGTTGCTTGTTGACGGACCAATTGTTTTAATTCATCTAACTGTGACATCAATTCTTTTTCTTTATTTGAACATTCCTCTCTTTTTTTCTTTATTTCATACCGTTTTTGAAATACCTTGCTATCCAAAATGATATTTTTTTCCCTCATTTCAACAACATTCAACGTTTTCATCCTAAATTAATTTTTATAATTATTGGTTGTGAAATAATTGTTTTAACAATGTGACCACCAATAAGTAATGTGTAAATATAAAAATAATAAATATACAATTAAGACTGACCTATAGTTCAAAATAGCTTTGAAAATATCAATGAACTTTTCTGTTTTAACTGTAGATATTTCCATTTGGCGTAATACATTTAATTGAATATTTTTATAATCTTCATCTAGTCTTGTCACTAATCCATACTGCACACTTATAGTTTTCTAAATAAAATTTCAGATTTACAGGTTTGGAGAGTACTACAATGTTTTGATGACTTACATCTAGTTGTTCGATTTGTGATTTAACATTTTCAATTTCCTCATTAAACTCTGGAACAAACTCTATTATGTCGGTGTTTATGTTGTTATTTTTATTTTTTTCATATTGAACCAGTGAAATACATCTTTCTAATCTATATAAGTATAATTTTTACTATATTTATAAAATTTATTTTAAGACTAATATTAATATGTAGATTTCAGTTTTCACCCCCAGAAACAAACTATTAAATTTTTGTAATACAAGTTTGTATATATAGTCTAATACAGTTAATTTATATATATTCATAACATTATTTTTATTTACAGTGAGTGTAAAAAGTATTCGTACACTCCGTATTTTTGAATAAATATGCACTTTTCTTTATAGTATTTTATTTTTATCAATAAACCAACATTCACATAGTAATTGATATATTACTAAATTTATTACAAAAAAATACCATGACGGCAGTAATAATCATAATAATAAATATAATTGCAATAAATATTCATACACCCAATAATTTTAACTAAATAAATATTTTTAAATCATTACATAATCCTGTTTAATATTTTGTAGGGTAGCCTTTGGACTTTAATATAGCCTCCAATCTACTAGGCATTGAATCAATCAGTTGAGGTGTTGTTTCTGTAGTTACTTTATTCCATTCCTCTTTTAGAACGTTTTTTAGAGTTTCTTTGTTTGAAATATTATGCTTTCGAATTTTTTTGTCCAAATGGTCCCACAAATTCTCAATAGGATTAATGTCCGGAGATTGTAGTGGTGTAACAAGGTATTCTGTTACATTTTTAGACAACCAAGCCTTGACTTTTCTTGCAGTGTGCTTGGGATCATTATCCTGTGTAAACACAAAATCGTCTTTAATGTCCATTTTTTCAGCACTTGCTGTAAGATGTGACTTCAAAATATTTAAGTTTATGTCTTGGTTCATAATGCCGTCAATAAAGCGTAAGTTTTCAATACCCTGAGCACTCATACAGCCCCAAACCATTACGGAACCTCCTCCATATTTAACTGTAGGTTGTTAATTCTTTGGTTCCATCTCTGCATTTGATTTTGTACACAAAACGTCTTCCTCCGAGCTAAAAATATTAAATTTACTTTCGTCTGTAAGTATTACTTTGTTCCAAAAATTAATAGAGCGATGTAAGTTGCCTCTTGCAAAAGCAAGTCTCTTTTGTCAATTTTTTTTATTTACAAAATATTTTCGACGAGCTATCGACCATGGTAACCACTATTTTTCAAACAATTTCTAATTGTACTTTCACTAACACGTACTTCAGAAAAATTTTCAAGATTTTGTGCTATTTTAGGAGCGCTAATTTTTGGATCCATCTTAACTGTTCGTATTACTATACGTTTGTCATGGTCCGAAAGTTTTTGTGGCCGACCAGGCCGTCGCTTATTTTCGTGACTTTTACGCTCACTGAATCGATCTATCACGTCTTTTACAGTACTATAAGCTCTATTGACAATTTTTGATATTTGATGTAATGATTGACAAAGATTATGCAACCTCAAAATCAGTTCACGTTTAGTTTTATTTGTTTCATATTTTTTTCGAGCCATCTTGTAATAGATATTCCAACAATATTTCGAAGCAAATTGAATCGGGATTCGGGGTAATCATTAATAATGGGTATTCGTTTATTTTATCGTTTTCTAATAATATTATTGCCAGTAAATAGGCCTTTCCATCACTAAAATTGAAGTGTACGAATATTTATTGCAATTATATTTATTATTATTATTATTATTATTATTATTATGATTATTACTGCCGTCATGGTATTTTTTTATAATAAATTTTGTAATATATCAATTACTATGTGAATGTTGGTTTATTGATAAAAATAAAGTATTATAAAGAAAAGTGCATATTTATTCAAAAATATAGTGTTTGAGTACTTTTTACACTCACTGTAGGTCTCGGACAATTAAACAATAATTGTAAATTGTTATTTGTCTTTGACTTCTTGGTTTTTAAATTGTTTCTATTTTAAAAACAATATAAATACATTTATTAATTATTTAAATCTGATAGTAGACCATATATTTTGAATAAAATATATATGACAAAATAGCAGGCTTAGAGTGATGTTCTATTTTTTTAAACCATTTAAATAACTATAAATTAATTAAAACAATCTATTATTACCAAATTCAAGTTGTAGGTATATCAGGACCATATACAGGGTAGATTTAGAGGTTCAATCCCCCTTCCTATGAAAATATAACCTTTACATATATTGTATAATATATAGGTACCTACTAAATATAGCCATATTATGTTTGGTGTAATATTAAATTAGTTTAGTCTTAAACTAATACTATTCAAACAACTTCAAGAAAGTTATATAAAGGGTCATCTTTATATAAGTTCAAATAAAGCTCAGCGATTATACTAGCTGGACATTATTATTGTAACAATTAAGTTGTTGGCTTCAAGAATGTTGAGGAACTTCTGCAGTTCTGCATTAACTTTATTTGAAAAATAAATTATAGTTACTTGAGTTCAAGTGGTTGGATGATATAGTCATTGTAAAATTGTATTTTTTCTTTAGTTTCTTCATTGTGATGCTTCATAATGGAATTCATTATTGCTAAGTTAGTTTGTTTCTTCCTCTGCTCAAATTTTATGTTTTCTAATTCTTTTGATTCTTTTTTGTATTTTAATTCAATATTCTAAAATCAATTTAGACAAAACTTTTAAAAATAGTGTGTATTTTAAGATTCAGAATAAGTTATAACTATATGGTTTATATAATAAAAATAAAAATGTATTTTCTGAACCCCTTTTCCAAGACTATCTTTTGAAATATTACAAAATGTAAGTTGTAGGTATTCAGCTGTGGAAAATAGACATTTTACATTTAAAACATGGATAAGGCTATTACAAAATAATTGCTCATATATAATATGTAGTTGGTATTATTGTGCTAAAATGTAAAAACTGACTACTGTATAGTGCATAATCTACTTTTATTTTTACTAGGTAGGTACACCTATTTTTAAGGCTGTGAATATATTATATTATATGTATTTCTTTGTGACCAAGCTTCACACTTTCAAAATACACCTAAGACCTGAATATTTAATTATACAATATGGTTATTATATATATATAGGTAATTAAATGTACAGCACACCAAAGAGTCTATCACTCCCGCCAACAACACAGTAGGTACTTTAATAATAACAAAAAATTTAAATTAAACAATTTTTTATTTTACCAACATAGGAAATAAATAATAATTTATATGTATTAGGTATGACAATTTATAATAAGATTTAAAATGTATATAGATAAAAATATTGTAATAGAAATAAATTTTTTGTTTAGACCCAGCTACAACTTACAAGACACACACACACACAAATCCTAATTGCGGCACTAAATTAAAAACATATTGTTTTCATTAACCTAATCCTCATGTTATAAATACTAAGTAGGCATGTAAAATATAAAATATTTAATCAATTAAAACCATAATAACATATAAGCTTCATTATTAAATAAACATTAAAATTTAAAAATATATTTACGCATACCTTTAACTGCAAGTGTTTTTTTTTAATTTCAATTTGTGCATCCAGTATGATTTTATTTTTATCAGCAAAAATGTTTTCTAGTTTTTTTATTTTAATGTTTTCATCATCGATTTTTTGACGTTTTATTATTATTTCTTTTTGGTTTTCTTTTATTTCACTTTGAATATTCATTAAATATCCCTGACTATTTTAAAAATAAATTTTGATTAATGATAATAATTGGAAAAAAAATCTAAAACGAAATACACTCAATTTAAGGGGATTGCAAACAATAACTGAGTTTTAACTGAGAAAAAATGTAGCGCCTCCTCCTCTCATACTACTACCAACGAAAATCTGGTAGATATTTGACACTGATTGCAAACGGTTGGTCCTTAAGGAGTTCATATAGGCAATATAAACAATAGGTACGTGTGTTGAGCTACAGTAATTCTGTATTTTATCAAAATAATAAATTACTAAATTATTAAATAATAATTTGATCATTGGTGTGCGTGCATTATACCGCCACATGTCAACATCAACCATAACGCGGAACTTCCTCATGCTGTACTTATGATCACATATAATTTTTTTTTTTGAGTACTATTGTAGATTTGTAGCCATATTAGGTAGGTACTTTTCGTCTATCATACAGTATTATTCGTCATATATTTATATTATTAATTAGTGATTGATTTATTGGATTCCTATAAAACTTTTGAAAACAAACTTGAATTTATCATTATCTAATTTTACTTTGGAAAATTACTAAAATTAAGATCTAAAAAATCAGTTTGGAGGAAGTCAAATGTTGAAATATTAATAAAGCGATAAAGTTGATCTCGTGTTAACTTCATGACGTAAAATTCAGAAATGTCATAGTTTTATTAGTTGAATTGGTACGATGGAATTATTATAATAGATATATGTACATGTTTAGTTTTCGGTGGTGGAGAGTCAGTTGCTATACGTTGTCCCTGTATGGATTAACTTTGTATCAGACTCGGCTAGGACCAGGGCTAATTTGATACGACCTCAGAGGTCTGCTGCTCTAAAGGTTATCTGGACTTATCGTACGGTGTCAAACAAGGCTTCTCTGTTGCTGGTCACCATGTCTCCAGCTGACCTCCTAGGCCAGGAGATGCTTAAAATTAGGGCTCGGTCGCGCGTTGAAGTGCTTCCTGGAGATCCACCTCCCCCTTCCAATGACGCCATCAAAAAGAAGAAAGAAAGACGATGGTTGCTCAGTAGCAAACGAGATGGTCTTCTACGACTAAGGTATCGTGGACACTGCTAGCGATTCCGGACACCAGTAATTGGCTTGGGAAAATAGTCCCAAAAATGCCTCTGTCGTATCACATGACCCAGACACTGACGGGCTACAGTTGCTTTCAGCATTATCTACACCAGATGGGTAAAGTCGCCAGCGCGTGTTGACATCACTGCAACTATGATGCTGACACCGTTAACCACACTCTGTTTGAGTACCAGTTTTGAAGTGGTCTAAGGGAGAATTTTGGCGCGCGCCTAAGGCATTTCCCAGCTATGGTGGACATACAAGCCATTCTTTGTAACACTGCCTTCGAGGACCTACGTTGGATTACTCAGTGAGAGCCGAGGTGCTCAATAACCGAAGGAGACGTTCATGATCTTTTACAAGGTGGTGGAGGAGATCCTGATTATCAAAGAAGAGAAAGAGAGGGCGAGACAGGCAGATTAAGCCTAACGGACAGAACACGAAAGTGGCAGGCGGAGGCCAGCTCGCGGAATGGCAACCCAAAACGTGAGATCCAGGGCGTCGGACTTCAGTCGGCTCATGATATAGGCATCATCAACGATCAATAATAACCATTTTGTTACTTTACTTTATTTTGTTTCCTAGCCATAGTATTATAATTTTTTTTTCAGAATATAGAATTTGTATTGTAATAGATAATTAATAAGTACCAACCTACCCCCATAAAGTACCAAATGACAAATTGATTATTAATAAAATAATTATAAACTTCAAAAATCAAAGTACAGTAGAAATCACTATAACGAGCTTCGCTTAGAACGAGATACTGCTTACAACAAGCAAAACGTTAGGTCCCGGCACGAGGCCATATGATTGTATGTAAAAATATACGTCTACAACGAGTATGGTTATTACGAGTTATCGGCTATAACGAGTAAAATAAAACGAACTTGATTAACGACCTTCCGATTACTGCGAACAGGTACCTGCAAGATAAGAACTTTTGGCTATTACATATTTAGGTCGATTAATCATTGACATACATTATCTTTAGTTGTGTAGATATGGATTACTTATTAATAAAAAATAGTATTCTTACAAATTCTGGTGTTTTCAAGTTAATAAAAATTATAAATAGCGTCAGTTGTGTGAAGACGTTCCACCATGTCGCGTCGTCAGTTTATGTTGGACGAAAAAATCGGAATAATCGGGCGGTTAGAAAATGGCGAGAAAAACAGCGTGATCGCAAAAGAATTTGGCACCTCTTCGTCGACAATTTCAACCATATGGAAGAATCGGGATCCGTTGAAAAATATGTTTCAAACCACGTCACTTAAAGCAAACCGATTACGTACTTCACAGCATAAGGACCTTAAAGAAGCTGTACTAGTATGGTTCAAACAACAACGGTTATTGAATGTGCCTATAATTGGTCCTGTTTTGCAAGCAAAAACTGACCAACTGGCTGAAAAAATGAAAATACAAAATTTCAAATGCTCTGCATCTTGGATTCAGCGTTTCCGACAGCGGCATAACATTGGTTTTGGCAAGATCTCAGGTGAGTCATCTGTAGTTAATACTGACATCTACTCTAATTAGCTGGCTAACGTTTGGCCATCCCTTCAAGCAGGTTACCGTGATGATGAAATTTATAATGCCAATGAAACAGGCCTTTTTTCAAATTAATTCCCGATAAAATTCTTCGCTTCAAGGGGGAAAAATGCTCGGGTGGAAAATTATCGAAAGACAGAATAACAGTATTAGTGGCAGCCAAAATGACCGGAACTGATAAAAGAAAACTCCTTGTTATTGGAAAGTCGAAAAACCCTCAGTGTTTTAAAGGAGTTTCATCACTTCCAGTATTTTATGAAAATAACACTAAAGCTTGGATGACCTCAGCAATTTTTGAAAAAATTCTTAATTATTGGGATGATGAGTTACGTCTTAAGAAAAAAAAAATTCTACTGTTGGTGGACAACTATCTAGCACACCCATCATTGCATTTGAAATTTATTAAACTCATATTTTTGCCCGCCAACACTACTGCTGTACTTCAACCGACGGACCAAGGCGTTATTAGGAACATTAAAACTCATTACCGGAATCAGTTAGTACTGAAAATGATTGAGGAAATTGAGAATCATGTGGAATTAAATACAACTGTTTTGGATGCCATAATAATGCTGGATAAAACTTGGTGCAATGTAACATCGACGGGGATTGCTAATTGCTTTCGGTATACAGGTTTTTGTATCGTTTCGACCGATACAACACAGCTATAAGCAGACAGTGTATTGATTAATGACATCGATGAGGACTACGTACAGATTGATGACGACCTCATAACGTCAGAAATTCAAACGGATGAAGATATAGTCAACAATGTCATAGCCAGCCAACAAGTTGAGCCAGATAATGATACTGATATCGATGAGCTTGATGATGAGTTTGAAACTGTGCCGTTAATATCCGAAACTCGTGCTGCATTGAGGACACTAGAAAGATTTTATTACACAAAATATGAAGGTACACATGCTGAAAGAAAAGCGTTGTCTTTATTAGAAACATCGATCAACACTAAATATACGAAGCAAAGTTCGATCAAAAATTATTTTAAGAAATTAAATTCAAATGTTTTATAATTATGTTTAAATAATATATAGTTGTCGGTTTTATTTTTGTATTTCCCGCTTTTAATCGGTTACAACGAATGCTCGTTATAACCGATATCCTACTGAATAGACAAACCTTTAACTAAGTATATCGTTAACTGTTTTTTTAATAATATCAATGGCCAATAATTTCCACGAGGCCTTCAAATGCATGAGAGGGGGACTGCTTTTAAGCCGGCTTTGATAGAGAAATAACCTATTAATAAGTTGCTATTTTAATTTAATTTGTAATGTACTAGTGTATAAATGAAAATTAATATAATTTAAAGTAAAAATGTCTACATAATATCATTGATTATATGAGGTATATTCAGAAAGTAAGTTCCATTTTCTTTTTTTATCGCGTTTACACTGTTATATTAATTATGGTCCTACAGTCAAGATTTGGCACCCAGTGATTTTCATCTTTTTTTACACATGAAATCATTTATGGGTGGCCAAGACTTCAACAAAGATGATGAGATGAAAGAAGCTGTTAAAAACACACATGGTTACAATTGCAGGCGGCATCTTTTTATGAAGAAAGAATACAAAAACTAGTAGCTCAATATAAGTGCCTAAATAATGGTGGTAACTATGTTGAAAAATAGCGTAGTATATGTACTTTATATCCAAGTAAAATTTCATTTTAAATTTAAGCTTTTACATGTTTTTATTGCTCAACGGAACTTATTTTCTGGATATGCCTCGTATTACTAATAATACTAGTATATTTATAATCAATGATAATACATATGTGTAGTAGGTTTAATATGACAATTATATATAATAATAGATATCACTCTTGAAAAATTTAACCTGTGTAGTAGAATTTCTTCAGTAACGGGAATCTTATTATGTAACTCATTTAAGTATCTACATTTTTCTTCAGCTATTGTTTTAACATTGCGATATTTTTGAATCTGATTAAATATGGTACTAATAATTTTGGAACTTTTACATTTAATACCATCCAAGTCTTTATTTATTTCTGTATTAATGTTCCCCACTTGAAATTGAAGATCATTATAACAACCAAATTTTTGCTTGTTTACTTCAATAAGTTTATCAATACTTTTATAGATTTTTAAAATTGTTTCTCCCTCCCAAGTTAATTGAATTTCTAATTTCAAGCATTTGGCTCTTAGTGACAAACTTTTTGACACTGACTCGACTATATTCATAATGTTATTCTTTACCATTAACCTATATTATATTAAACAATGATGCAAATAATAAATAATAATGTATTACTAGATATTTACTAGATACTTAGTTTTATTAAATTAATTTTAAGTTTTTCATTGCTTATTAGTTATTATAACCAGTAAAAAGATACTGAAGTATAATTTTTTACTTTAAATATTAAAATATCTAAATGTATATCTATTATATTTATATAGGTATTAAGTCTAAATATAATATGTACAATGAATAATAACCATAACTACACATTCTACCATAAACATAGTGTATATAATAATTATTAAGTAATGATTATAAAATCCATTACTATACCAAGGCACTATAAAAACAAAGAATAAGCAGTTGCACAAAACTTATAGTATTTAGGTAAAATTAGTATCCTGGCCACTATAGGCGCTATATAGACAAGTGCCCAGGTGCTCGAGCACCTATTGAAATTTGATTGGGGTTATAGAAACCCCATAAAAATTAGGATCAAATTTTGTTAAAAAAAAATGTATTTATTTAACGAATAGATTTAATAAATTGATGGATAAATATTATGGATTAAATAGCAAACAATTTATGTATAGAGCAAGTAACAGAATTGTTTAGTCGATGATAATATTTAAATATATCTTAACTGTTTTAAAGGTGTTTTGATAGAGGATTAACTAATTTTCTAACTGTGTACCTTGATTTTTGAATTTCTGATGCTTTAACTCAATTTAAACTATCAATAACAGATTGCAATGGTCAATGTTATGACAGTGTTGCAAATGTAAGTGGTCATATTACTATAATTGAATGGATGATTAAAGCTTTTACAGACTATTTTTAGTAAGGAGGAGGAGGAAGGCTTTTCACTTAGAGCACCCAATGGTTTTATGAAATCTTGGCGCCTATGCTGGCAACATCAATATTTTGTTTTTAGACTTTATGGTAATGCAATTTATACAATAACTTAATAGTATAAATCAGGGGGTCTTCAACCTTTTTATGTAGCAGACCGCATATTATTTTCTACAAATCTTGTGGGATGTATTTGTAGTAAAAACATGTATTTTATACAGAAGTTAAAATATAATTTTTACAATTACATTTTATTATTTCAAATGTCACAACGGGTCGCAGGTTGAAGACCATTGGTATAAATATACATTTTTAAGAATTAATAATATTTTATGTTCATTACAAAATAAATGTTAAACATACATGTTTTTTTGATATTTAAATATCAATTTATGGGCTTCATTAAACAACAAGACATTTTCATCGTTTTTTTTCATAAGACTATCTTTCCATTTGCAAAATGCATTATTTATTATAACGTCCATGTTATTAAACTTATTAATTTCTTGATTTAGTATATCTTTTTGTAAATTTAATTTCTGATAAATGTTGTTAGTTTGTTCATCGAGTAATAAGCTAATAAATTATTTGTATATTCTATAAAATGTTTAAGTATAACATACTGTGTTTTAAATAACAAATTGAATAATACTGTGTTTAAAAACTTACTTATCTTTATAATATGCATTCAAAATATCTGTAGTTGACCGAATTGATTTTGTTACGTCATCAACTTTAAGATTGATTTCAACCTCAAATTTCTGCATTTTTTGTTTGTAATAGTCTTCATTATTTATCATCTGCATTGACTGAAGCATTTTTTTGTCATCTTTATTGTAAAATATGATTAGATATATTGTTTATTTTTTTATAACTACTTTAAATTTATTACCGTAAATATTTTGAGTTTGATGATATATTTTGTTCGAAGAGTAATTATTTTTAATATCATTTATTATTGTCTGACAATCTGTTTGTACAATTTGTATGTACTCATTAATATCATTACATATTGATGGATCAAACTCGTAATTGAGACTAGACTGTTTTATTTCAGATATTATTATCATTAAAGATTTCACTTTATTTTCTACATGTTGTACCAATTCATTACCAGAAATAATCTCATTTGCAGTCATCGTAACAAAAATAATAATGTAATTATTGATTTAAGAGAAATAATTGTATAATTATTTAACTTAATAATAGACTATATGATATATATTAGAATTATTTTCATTGTTGTTATGAGCAACCAATCATCAGTATTATAATTTTTAATAATATAAGTACAAATTTTGTATACTATTATTTATAAATAGATTAATAATTATTTTTTTTATTTTTTATCAATTGTTTAAAACCACTAAATATTAGTAATAGCATTGATTATAAATACTATATTCAATGATAATAGTGATTTTGAATACTTATATGTATACAGTTTGATGATATTTTGGTAATAATTTTAAATTCCATTAAAATAATTTAGATGAAAATAATACTTTCAAGAGCTTCAACAATTTTTTTTATGCATAAAATATTTTATTTTTTGTAACTGTAGTCTGTATAAATATATTTAAATCTAAAATATCACATTTAAGTAAAAATTAAGTAGAACAATATTCCTATGAGCCAATTAAATTGTACTTGAGCAGCTGAATTTCTACCTGTACTAAATTTGTCAACAATATGTAACTTCCAGCCCATATTGCTTTGAACAAAACTATGGTAATATACTATATCTGGCCAAGAAGAATTTGGTTTAAATTCTAATATAGCTGGATCCCCTAAAATACATAATCATTTTTACTTTAATTGAAAATACAAAATTTAAATGTTTATTTTAATTTACCTGGTTCACATCTCATATCCAATGATTTATTGTATTCTTTAAATGAAAGAAAATTATCATCTAAACGACGATCAAATCCTTTTCGTTCACGTAAACATAATGGGCCCGCTAAATAAATGAAAATATTTGAATTTAAAATTACAATCATTTAACAAGCTAATATACCAGAAGTAGGCCGAGCTTGTCTCCTTAATGTATATTGAACACCAGCTAATATTCTAGTATGTTTCTGAGCAACATCTGTCATACCATCATAGCCACCATTTGGTTCATCAGTTATCACAAATGGATGATAATATTGTGAACTATGAGGGTTGTTGCCCCCATAAATATGAATTACATATGTAATACCACGTTTTAACCAAATTTCAGGTATTAAATATCCATTTATAAACCATGCTAGACCAGGTGAAGGTAAACCTACATAAAAAAATTAAATTAAAAAAAAAAAAAACATTTAACAATTTAACTTTTTTCTACAAGTTAAAATATATATTAAATTAAAATTATTTACCTGTTAGACCTTGAAATCCTTTTTTCCCACCAGATGGACCTAAAGTAGCAGTCATCATACGTAAGCTCGAATCAATGATTTTTGGTTGTTCCCATACATCTCTGAAAATAACAGTTATTTAAAAATACTTAAAATTTTATTTACTTTATGAATAAAAATGTACTTTTTTAAAGGTTCAGTATTCACAGTAAATGAATAACAAGTATCAATTGGAGGTTTAGGGTCTAGATCAAGTTTTAATACACTTCTTGGGAAAAAATCATGAACACTGGGTTCTTTTTGATGATTCATACGACCAATTGCCCAGATCATTGAATTTAATGTATTAGTTTTAAACTCTTTGTCTCCAACATCATCTAAAATTAAAAATGTTATTGTATATTAATATTAATATTTGCATAAAGTATAAACTTCAATTTTAAGTTCTACAATCAAACCATAGTAAAAAAAATTGGTATATCATTACATTAAGTATATATACCCTCTAGGACCTTAGGAATTAATAATTATTTCTATGATGGAAAGATTTAAAAGTTTAAAACTAAAAATGTTTAACCATCAAAAACAGATATATAAAAATAAATTGATTTATTTCTAGCATAATTTTTATTACATATTATTTTATATTAATTGATTCATTAAATAGACATACATGATTGTAAGTTTCTTCTATATGTTATGACATTGATCCCATTTTCTCTAGATGCAGTATGTACTTGATTGTCATCTAATCCTCCAACTAGAGTGTCTCTACATACTCCTTTATACTGCCCCAATACTTTCACACACTATAATAAAAATGATTGCTATTTCATTACTGTATAAATTTAAATTAAAAATATCTCTACAAACCGGAGATTTGTCTGTAATATTATAATCCATTGCTTGGCCTCTAAAACCATCAATGTATGTTATAGCAATATCAGCTCCTAACATTTGAGGTGCTTCTTCAGATCCGCTAAATCCAAATGCCATATAATTATCTTCATCTATCTGTCCTGCTAGTCTTATTGTAATTTGAGGGCCAAATACTTGCCAACTCAATTGAAGCTTTTTATGCAATTGAACACAATGCATAATATTTTCTATTTTATCCTAAAATAAACATTGGACAAATATTAATTATGTATTTTGCTGGAAGTTGTTACATTTTTATAATACTACTTACAGCAACTTTTTGCAAAGATGGGGGTACATTCGGTTCATCCGGTATTAAAACCCATCCAAAATTGTCTTTAGTTTGTAAATCATAAACGCTCAACCAATCTATGTCAAAAACTGTAGTATCTCCAACCAGCTCTAGTATAATAGTTTCATTTAAATAAGTTCTTAAATTGTCCAGGCTGTAACACAATCAAATTAATTAATTAATAGATTTAAATAAATCTGAAATAAAATAACTCTGTAAAATATCTACTAACTATCCTGATTCATCTGGGATTTTTCGCCCTTTAGCTGATGGTTGAGGTCCATTTCCAACAACAAAGTAAGTGTCTATGAAAATTTTAAAAATTATTTAAATCATTTTAATCTTAAGACATAATATTTTTATTTATTTTTACCTTTTCCAGCACCATTGTAAGAAAACATTGGAATCTTGATAGTTTTAGAATCTAAAATTTCAATTGGTCCTGATGAAACACCATGTGATTTAGTTGTAAAATCACCAATTATTTGTTTAATTGGTGGTTCAAAATCTTCTGGGACATAAACATCACCAAATGCAATCTAAATTATATGTATATTATAATTTAAAAATACCGATAAAATATTAACTATAGTTGAAATAAGACATGACATTTCTTACATTTTTTGAAAGATCATAAATAGCAAGCCAATTAATATCAGTCAATTTTTTATTATCAGGAAGAGTTAATTTCAAGTTTTTTCCTAAATATCGTTTGAGCACATCAGTCCTGTAATGATAATATTTATAATAAAATTACATTATGATATTTTAAGAATCTTTCTTACCGTCCATATTCATTAGCTAAAATAAATCCTTGAGGCCCTGGTCTACTAGAAGCACCTGCCCAGAAAAATGCATCATTTGCACTTCCGTCAAATGTAAAATCTGATATCAAAAGTGTATATTCATTAACAGCATACACTTCACCACCAACTTGATGATGATATGAATTCAGAGTTCCTAGTGATTTACCTCTATACTCGGTACTTATAACAAAGTTCTCTGTGGAATAAAAACAATATCAATAAATGTTATTTATATTTTCTAGGGCATTTAAGTTTCCCCAATTACTTTCAAGTAAAAAAATTGAACATAATAACAAACGGGCTGTTAACACTGGACACCACATAATTTTGTTCACTTATAATTTAGATATAAAACAATAATATTATTTAAAATACATTAACTATTTTTGGTTAGAATTTAAACATTCAGGCGGTAAAGACTTCACATTTTGTTAATGATTTAATAATGTAAATTACTTTTATTATCTACAATAAAAATTACATTATCACTGAGATTCACAAGAATTGCATACACGATGTCAGTAGCAACTACCTGTTGTACCTTCTGGACCTTCCATTAGACTACTGAGTCAGACTGTCAGTGAGTCATACTAAAAAGAGAGAGATCTTGATAGAATTAGAAAGTGACAGTGAATATTGCTCTAGTAATAGTATAGTGCATGTACCTGTCCATTATTTTTAAATAAAAATGTAGTTCAATATTCAACAATCTCCCGGCTACCTACTATTTACATTATTTTTATTATTGAACGATCCCACCTATTAAAAATACAGCCATTGTAAGTTTGTAACGAATAACTATATAGTATATCCATATACTCTATACCAATTTATTAAGGTCTACTACAGTTAATACATATAAAAAAAACGACACGATAAAAAATAACAAAATTGTAATTATTGTTTATAAGGGTACACAAGAACAATATTTGTTAAGTTTTAATATTTTTAACTGGGGAAAGAGACATACCTACTAAATTGTTAACAGCTATAATATAATATATTAATATACTATCCAATATTTGTAATTTATTAATATTATTATTATTTACCTATTTATTTTTTCTATATTTTAATTTAATAGGTAATTGACTTAAAATAGATATTTGTGATTTTAAGTAAAATACGTTTGACGTTTTTTCCTAGATTAATTTTTAATACCTATTTATGGCTATATATAGTTTATTTTTAAATGATAATTGTATATTTGTATTGTATTGTATTTGTATTTATTGTGTGATAAACTAATATGTAAGTATAACTTGTTTAGCTAAATAGGTACCAATATACTTGCCCTTTATAAAAGTATATTATCCATCCTTTATCCAGTGTTGATTATATTTTACATATTTATAAACATAAACACATATTTAGCGACTAAATCACTAAACTATTTATATATAAATATGAAATATTGGTTTTGATGTACTTTTTACAAAAATAATTCAAAAATAATTATTTAATATACCTATACATTATATTTTGTTAAACATATAGAGCAACCTATATAGGAATTAATAGATCTATTTTTTTTTTATAGAAAATAAAATTGTATGGATTTTGACTTTTGAATAACCTGATATTATAATATATATTATCTGTCAAGTGTTAGTTGAGAAATGTTTAAGTTTATTAAATGATAAATTAATATTTAATAAATATAATTAGGTAGATACTGACAGTATAGTCATGCGGATGTACTGCTTTGTCTCGTATAATTTTTCAATAACGGCACGTTATGAAGGTCGATAGTGTAGTGTACCATTACCATTACTTAGAATGATGCAATATCAAAGACTAAAGAATATATTTTATTCTACCAAGCGGGAAAGTACCAATAGTACCTAATACAGTAATACACTTATATACTAATACCAATATTAATTCTTGAATCTGTTATTTTTAGCCTGAAGGAAGAATAAAATCATTGGTAGAAGTAGAAATTTACTACAAGAGTCCTTCGTCTTTGACGTAAATGACTGAGAGCTGGGGCCAAGGGGCAATTACCTAGTTCACTATAAATTCGATCGCATTCTTAAATGTAGAATGCAAGTTGCAAAATCAAAAACTACACCCCCTCTCACTCTACCAGAATGAATACAGATGATTGAAGGCTACGAGTTTACTGATCGAATGTACCGATATACGTATCGTGGCCGTGGTTAGCCGGGTAGGGTACAATCTACCCACTGGGGCCACCCGCAACTCGTAAGACGCGCGCCGACATCGTTACATAATATATTACATTATTTATTATAACAATACGCAGACAGCTGCTACACGGTTTCAACCAGCGGCCAGTGCCAAATTGAAAGTTCGCCGCGCGCCAAAATTCGTCTTGTGGCCGATGGGTGCGCAAAAACGGTCGATCTATACTCAAGCAGATGGCGCGGCGCGTTCGCCGGTGTGCGCACGCACGCCAACGGTTCATCGACGCCGTCGATCAGCAGCTGATCGTCCGTACAAGGAACTTTCCGGCGCGTGAAAAAACAAAAATTGACGGTCAAAGAACGAGCAAAACAACGCGCGTGCGTTCGACGGCGAGCCATTCCGGTGGTTGTGGGGGACTGGGGGGGGAGAGCGTTCGCGCGCGCGCGCGCGCCCGCCACGGATTTTCGAGTGCCCCCGCCAGAAAGATGCTAGAGAATGTTGAGAGTGAGAGTGCGGGCCCGCCGACTGCAGAAAGTTGATGGGACGGCGGCAAGTGGCAGGGAAACGGCAAAAAATCGTTCGGCCGGCTGTGCGTCGGTGGCGTCGTCGTCGTGTGCGCGCGTGTTCTTGGGTCGGTGTATGTGTGTGTGTGTGTGTGTGTGTGTGTGTGTGTACGTGTCTCGTGTGCTCGTGTGTGCGGTGGTGGTGCGTGAGCGTGCGAGCAACCGACCTGAGGACTAGAGGAGTCGCTCAGACGGGCGACGAGTGTGTGAACTGTGTGTGTGCGCGCGCCAAGTAGAGCGGGGCGGCGGTTTGTGTGACTGTGCGTTGTCGGACGATGTCGGACCGAGAGAGCGGCGATGATCAGCCCCAGAGCCAAAGTGAGTTTGTTGTTTTAAATGCATCTCGTTAGCACTGGGACACGGCACTCGAGGAAAAACGGCGGCGCGCGCGTACGACCCGCGGCCGTTTCCCGGGAGATAACGGATCTGCGAATCCAAGATGGCTGACCTCGAGCCGCCGCATCGGTGATACCCGCATTCATTGCACCGGTTTTGTTTTTTCTCTCCGGACCGGCAACTGATATTAATAATTATTATCACTTGCATCACTCTTGTCCAGAGTCCGTGTGGGGTGGTTTCCGCTTGTCCCGAACGTCACACACTCGTCACCAACTCTAACATATGTCCGTGCATTTGTCTCGTTCCTCTTGATTGTCGCGACAAAATTTAAAAAACAGAAACTTCCGTCACAATTTCTCGACAAAAAAGAAAACCACCCTCTTTATTGAGAGACGGTGTTTAGGTTCGTGGATTTCCGTCTCCTTTGGGTAACGCGCCATTTGTCTTGTTATTGCCGATCATCAAATAACAATATAACATGTCCTCTGGAGATGCGAGACTGAGTCGCAGACGAGGTACTTGTTTTTATTGTGTGAAACGGCGGTCCCGGTATTTGACTGCTACTATACGGTCACTGCCATGCTTACCCAATGTCGATGTACAAATAATATTTTACTACTTTGGCTAACATCTAATCTGTTCGTTTTTTATTTTAATTTCCAGGACAAGCTTCAAATGGAGCTACAGGTTCTGATTCTGGTAAGATAGTTAAATCTATTTTTTTTTGTTAATTAATGATCGTCAGTTACCTTCTAATAAGGTATTTTGGTACTAAGTAGAGATTTAGTTTTTTTAAATCTAAGGTGATGTTTTATTATATTACTATCTATTCTGCCCAGAGTTACTTGAGCCAAAGATTAAATTAAGATTAACCTCAAGTAATTTACATGCAGTTAAGCAGCCTAGGTAGGCAATTAGACTATGTCAGATCGTGGATCATATGCGAGCAGTTTATCAGGTAAACAATGCACCTGCAGTGGATTAACGATCCTTCGAGGTGTGTAAAATAAGTGAAATTAGAGTTAGAATCATGAAAAATATCACGATGGTGGCCCGTGCCAAAGATTTCGTTTTTATAAATTTATTTGTAAAAAAAAGTATAATTCATATTTCTACTAATTATAATAATAAAATATATAACCAATGGTAACTCCATAAATAAACAGAGATTATAATTTTTCAATATATATACAAATTTTCATCCCCTTCAAGAATTATTTTTGCAACAAAAAGGAGTCTTATGTTTTTTTCTAAGATTCTATCTATCTCTATACCAATATTCATCAAAATTAGTTCAGCGGTTTAGGAATACATAGAGGACATATAAATAAACATTCATATTTATATATTTATATATAAATAATATAGTAGTTACCTAGTTTTTTTTAATATTAAGTATTTAATTTGTACATTGGCTTGATTCATGATTTGAGATTTCCTATCTAGGTATCCAGAACTGTAACACTTGTTAAGCTTTGAACGAATGGTTTATTTTAGCAGTTTAATGCTTCATCAATCAGATGAGTAATATAATAATTTATTTTATATGTATTACCTATTTCAACCACCTGGGCTCTTTTATTTATCATTTGATGGTTAATCTATTTTATAATAGGCATCTTCTTATTTATATTTGGGTATAATCTATTCCATTAATTACCATTAAATTATTTTAACATTACATTACCTATATTCTAAAATTTTCTTTTTCAATTATTTATAATTAGCATAATTCGATATATCATATTTTTGTATTGAAAATGAATGTTTAATCATATAGTTTTTTTGTGTACATAGTACACATATTTATGAATCTGATCAAGATATTTCTAAGTAATTTGCTTTCTGAATATAAGTATGATTTGCTTTACAGTTAATCAACTTTATTACTACCAATGTTTCCTAAAGATTTAATAAATAATTACATTTAAGTATCAATACAATAATTTATGTGGTATTCAGAAAAATAAGCCCTAAATTAAAAATACAGTAAAAAAAGCCTCAGTTATAGGAAAATAAAAATTTGAATAAAATTACCTTTAAACAATGTAATTAAATATGATTTTTTTTTTCAGTAATTTGTAAGTAAATTCTAATTGATGGCTCAAATTTAAAATACTGTAACTGGTATAAAAAGTTATTTTTTAATTTTTATTTATAGTACATGTATTTATTTTCTTTATAATTATAATTAATAAAATATGTCTAAATATAGTAAATAGTATAATAAATTAGGTGCAATTATAGGTAAAGGCTATATAGTTCTACAATTTTTAACATAGGTATTATATTTTTAATATAATATATTATTATCTATTCTCCTATTTTATAATTTCTTTTTTTTTTTTCATATGATTTTCAAAGGTTTTAATAATATTATATAAATATATTTTATGATTAATTAAAAACAATGTTTAATGTATTGTTAAATAATATGAAATAAAAGTACAAAAATGAATAATTATATTAAATTCATTAAAAGCATGAGAATATATAATGTTATAAAGAGTGTTACTGAATTATTGATTAATTAATAATATCAATAATTCAGATAGTTTATAGAACAGTTGAAAATTTGGAATATTTAGAGCATAACTCATTGAAAATTTATTGTTTATTAGTAAGGGGCTTTTTTTCCTATATTCAATTTATGTAGCTTACAAAAAAATCTAAATTGTAAGAAATTGACTTTAAATTATATTTACTATCAAGATACTTGTTAAGATAATATCAAAGGAATTTGAATTATAGAATAATTTATTCTGTGTTTGAATTATGGAATATGTATTTTTTTTTTTTTTGAAAAATCTTTGATTAATTACATTTTGATTCATAAGACTATTTTAGTTTATATTTGATAGTCAATATCATAAACATTAGATATCTACTATTCATGGTCAGTAGGAATGTCCATTATCTATTATATTATGCCATTATGGCAGTAGCAAAATTTAGCTGTCACATACGGCAAGTGATTTCATGAACTTTCCTAAAAATAGTAATGGAAATAAACATCTAAATTCCATTTTTAAATTAGTTAGTAGTTAACTAAAAAGGGGGTTGCTAAAAATGCAATAACCAAGGCCACTTGAGGACGGCAAATTACCTTAGTCTGTCCTTATATATGGGTTAGAGCTGGGTTGGTCAACTACAACCAGAGGCAACTTGAACATGCATTTTGTGGTTCACTGGTCTATCAAAAAGTTCATGGTGTGTGCCATTTTAAATATGTACTTGGTAACCGATAAGTAATATAAAAATGGTAATTTGATAGCAAAGTTATTGTTAGCAACTAAAAAGATACAATGCATACATTAACTTATAATCAATTTTATGGTTGAAAGTCATTACGTAAACTTAAAAAAATTATTTTAAATATTAAAATTATTGTAAAGTGGATGCCAAATACCAGAAATAACTTTTTTCTAATGTAGGACATAATCTAGGTATAAGTAAGCAATTATTAAGCATATCTTCAAACCATTTTATGTGTTGATGATAATATAATAAAATATACAAATTTGAACTCAGCTTAATTTAAATTAAATTAAATAATAACCATATACTATATAGGCAATAATTAATAGCTGTGCTTGGAAATTCTTTCAAATGCATATTTTTTTGATAAGTCTTGGAACATCCTAATTCAGGTACAACATTTTATTTTGCTAATTTTTGCATATTTATGGTTTTAGTATTTAGTATTATTTTGATTACTTTTAAGTGCTATTATTTGCTATTTTTATGTTTACTTTCATTCATGAATGAAATCAAACACATTTTTATAATTGCTCATCGATAATGTCTGTTAGAGATGAAGGTTGGAAATTTAATCTTGATTTCATATAACCCTGATTTTGAAATTATCAATTGAAGATACTATTAATAAATATGCTTCAACTTCCAGTAGAAAGCATTAATGTAAACACTAATAATAATAAACACTTAAAATAATGTTTATTTGTATTTTAAATGTTTTAATAAAAAAAGTCTTACTTAAATGTTTACCTATTTTAGGTAAACAATGAAATATAATGGCTAGATATAGAACATATTTTGTCTTATATCAAGGTTTATAACAACTACTCATTTGCTGAACTATTTAGAATTTGGTCTTAATTAGGTATATCATTTCATTTTAAAAATTATGCTACTAGTTATACTGAAGTGTAATTGGTAATAAACTAAAAAAATAGGTAAAATGTTTATAATATGACTTATGGTATAGGTAATATTAACTATTCTTGAACCACTGACTGAAAAACGTCAAACTGCCTCTGACTACAGCCCGCTCTCATTTAATATCTGTCCACTATCTTGATAATGTTTTCTATATTCAAATCAAGCCATTAAAAGGTACAATACAAAATTTTATTAAATATATTATGTTAAACAACCTCTGCTTAATATCCTAATAACTTTATTTGTAAGAAATAATTTTTAATTCTTGGATTGCCAAGAATATATATTTTTTAATAGCCCATGATAAAAAAGTTTGGCAATCGAGTTTAAGCATTGTTATTGTTAAATTTGTGTAATTTATACAATTTTTAATTTTAAAATTAAACCAATTAGCAGTGGTAGATTGTGATGGTTCTATAAATTATGGATAACAGACAACCCAATATAATTAAATATTTGTTCAATAATTTAAGTTATTCAGTTCCTGACTTAATTAATATTATTTTATGTAACTACTTTCCGTTTATTTATGGTAATCCTAACCTAACTTGGTATAGGTGCCTATATATAATTTTTTTTCACAGCTTACAGTTATAAAATAGTACATTATCTCAGCCAATAAATAAAAGTAGATAATTGTTTTTTTTTTTTTTTTTTTATTTATTTATTTTTTTTTTTTTTTTTTTTTTTTTTATTGATCTTAAACCTGGCAACTATGGCCATTAGCTATTTGTAGGTTTTTATTGTGGGTTGAGGAACGGTTGAGTTGAAACACGTTTTGTATGTGTGACAAGGATTTGTTGCTAAAAACCCGGGTAGTCACCCATCTGGGAACTAGCAACACCAGCCGGTACGTACACTCTGAGCGTTTCTGCAGTTGAGCGTACGACCGCGCCACACTCTAATTCAATTGTTTATTATATATACACATTTAAATACCCTTCCTTAGATAAAAAAAATGTTATGAAGATTAGAAAGTTTTATGAGTTGAATCAAAGTACTATTAACTAAAACATAATTTAAAAATATATAGACTGGTGGTTTTTAAGAACACTTTATAATCTTTGGTGCCCAATCAGTTTTTGCTATTGTTATTGATTAATGTATTATGTTTTTTCTTTTATCCTTTTTTCGTCATGTTTTAGATAAATTTGACTAATAATATAATAGCCTAAAAAGACTTGTACATATTATAATTAAAACTTCAACTAATATTATTTGTATATACCTAGATTACAGTATTGAAAGTAATGAAATAATAAAAGTAACATATTACTTAATTTTGTTAAAATAATTTACCAAGTAAAAAAAATCTAATGGAAATTATTTCTGATATGTAATTCCTAAACCATTGTATGTTAATATTTCAAGTACAAAAAAAATAAAAAAATTGAATATATGGTATATAAAATTATAATACTACAAATATAATGGATAAATAATAATTTTTTTTTTTTTTTTATTAAGAAAATTTACAATCTGTACAAATACAATACAATAAGCAAATTTGAATAACATAGATTAAATTGACATGATTATCATGATAAGGAAGCAACCCATTGGTTACACCTCTTTAATTTAGTTGATCTCTACACCATTTTTGCTTAAGTCTGCGTGGTGGGTTTTTAGGTAGAGTGAAGGTAGACAATTGTGATATGAGTGGGTTAGTGTATGTGTTTAGATTTTGATGGAAACGTTTGTAAGTTATTTTGGCCAGTTCTGTGGTAGTTGTTATTTTTAAGTCTTTGTGTAGGGAAAGATTTGAAATGTACCAGGGAACATTTGTAAATAGCCTCAAGGAAATGGATTGAAATGCCTGGATTGGTCTTATGTTTGACGGTTTTGCAGGACCCCATATAGTGATTCCATAGGACCAAACTGGCCTTATAATTGTTTTATAAATGGTTAGTTTATTTTGGAGGTTAGGAGAAGGCGGAGGAGATGTAGTCTATTGTTTGCCGTTTTTCGTTTTTCCTTTAAATGGGGTCCCCAAATTAATTTTTTGTCTATAGTTAAACCAAGGTATTTAATTTCAGTTCGGACAAGTATGGATATGTTGGTCATTATTAATTGAGGATATTCTTCGGGGGATCATTTTAAAGTAAACGTTACTTGAGCAGATTTTTTGGTATTTATTTTGATTTTCCATTGTTTGGCCCAAGAGTCAATTTTGTTAACTTGAGTCTGGAGTGAATTGGTAACTTGGTTGGGATTTGCACTCGTTGCTAGAATAGCAGTGTCGTTGGCGTATGTGGCAAGGAGAGTGTTATCTGATTGGGGAATATCGGCTGTGAATAAGTTATATAGATCGGGAGACAGATCACTATCTTGTGGAACTCCTGCATATATTTGGTAGGTGAGCCATAGGTCATTTCCTTATCGTACAACAAAAGATCTGTTTTGTAAATATGATTTTATAATGAGATAGTATGGAGTGGGCATATAGAGTTTTAATTTATAAAGAAGACCTTCATGCCACACTTTGTCAAATGCTTGGGCTATATCTAGAAAGAATCCTGAACAGTACTGTTGATTTTCTAGGGCAGTAGATAAGTCGATAAGTCTATGGATTTGATGAATAGTTGAATGCCTGTTGTGAAATCCGAATTGGTTATTTGGGATTAAATGGTTATTTTGGAGAATAGGATGTAGTCTTTTTAGAAGTGCCTTTTCAAAAAGTTTTCCTAGTACCGGGAGTAAACTTATAGGTTGGTATGATGTGGATAGGTGTTTGGGTTTATTTGGTTTAGATATAAGAATGATGACAGAAAATTTCTAAATTTCGGGGAAGTGCGATAATCTAAGCATTGCATTATAAATATGGCTAAGTAATGTTAAGGTTTTAAGAGAAAGGTTTTTGAGGATTTTGTTTGTGATAAGGTAAATAATAATAATATAATGGATATATTGTGTTTGTTTTTATTTAAACTTCTCATAGTTTAGTTTTTAATGTTTGGACTATATAATTTTATCTATTAAATAATAATTCTATACCATTCCCCATGTCAAATTATATGTTTTTATTTTAACACCTAGTCTAAACTATGCCTATACACTATTTCTACTTATGTTAGTTGACAATTGATAAGACATCGGAGAAATACCAGTGTATTGTTTTTGTTTTTTTTTTATGCAAGTAACAAAGTTACTTTTTGTATTGAAAAGTAAATTAATTTCATTATAATTCTATTTGAGTAACATGTAAAGTAACTAATAACTTTTTAGTTACTCGACATTGCTAAATTATTGTTAAATTAATTTAAAATAATAAATGTAGATCTTAGATAACACAGTTGTTAATGTAAATTTTGAAAATGTAAAATAAAATAACATGGTATTAACATATTATATCATCTTAAATCTATTATTTAAATTACTTAATTACAACTTCAAAAATAATTTTTGTTAAAAAAATATAATTATGTGTTATGATATTGGTAATTTTTTTTTTATTTCCATAGTTCTTAATTGACTGATAATCAAATTGGTGACATAGGTGGTTGACAAAATGATTTAATTTTACAAGAGATCAAAATTCTATATATATATTTATTTAAATTTAAAATAAAAAAAAATATTTTTCTTGAGTAAATAAAACTAAATAAGAAACAAATAAATATTTAATTTGTATTCCTGTTTTAACTTAGAAAAAAGTAATTAAAAACTAGGTGAATGTTGAGTTAAATCAATTAGTAGTTGACTGCTCAGCTCCAATATGCCACTACAACATATCTAATCATTTTACATTATATTACTAGGTAGTTTAGCCTAATATTTCTAGCAATATCAGTAAAAATTGTAATTTTGACAATTTTTCAATTTATAATTGTACTTGGTATTATAAAAAAATAAAAAGTGGAAAGATAATCTTTACCTACTTACTGTATAAAATACAATATAAGTGTCTGCATTCTTTGTTAATTTTTGAGTTATTTATTTTTTTAGCATTTATTTATCTCTGATTCCTGGATATTGTTCCATTACTTACCCACAAAAAACTCAATTGTAGCATTACATTAAATAAATGAATCAATTAAATAATCAATTTTTTTATCTTATAAATAATAATCAAACAATTGAACAAACTACATATTTTATTGTTTTCGTATTATTATTCAATTAATATTTTTGATTTGAATTATTTTAATGCATTATTAGTAAATAGGGTAATCCCATGTGATTATTTATGCGATTCGTGTATGTGTAAATACGCATCTATGGATCTCTTTTTCGTTCTGTGTTAAAGCGGGGGTGGGGATGACTGACGTCTGAGTCATTCGGTCTTCCATAAGAGCGCATCACCTCATCAAAAAGATTCGTAATTATTTCTAAGCACATGGTTGTGTATGGGAATGGGCATGACACGAAATATACTACCAGGCACCAGTTGTGTTTTGCGATCAGTCGATGTTTAATGTTTTGTTGTAGTTAAAGTCACCTAAGAAGGTGTCGATGTAAAAGAGTGGTGACTGGTTTTTGTCATTTTTGAATGGAGATATCAAATGAGGCGAGTGGCGTAAACGCTGGACGTTCTTCTGAAGATAATGCCAATTGGAATTATGGAAGAATATCATATTGGCAGTCATCCCTTGGTAATCTAATGGATTTATTTTAATTATTACAAAATTCCTACCCATAGATAATTTCGTTATTAAATTTTATTGATAATTCCGTAAATCTGTGATAATTTAAAATAAATTTTAATTAAAAAATAATCAAATACTAATTATTTATTATTTAATTTGAATACATTATCTAAATTCTAAAGTTCTAAACTTAAAAATTTGTTTACATAAAAAGTTTAATATGATAATGAAAATTTTCTATTTATGGCTTACTGGCCAACGACCTAATTATGTTGACTTTATTATAAATGTTTAATGCAAGTTGTCTTTTGAGTCTGGTTGTTTTTTGTAAACAGGGAGGGCATAAAATATAGAAGTTATTTAGGTATAATTAATTATACGTATAAATAATTGAATGCAATTAATTGTTGATAATATACCTGATTTATTAGAGAATCAACTTATTACAAGTAGAATATAGTTGATATTATGAATTTGATGATTTTTATCTTCTATAGGAATTGCAGAAAAAAAGCCCGGAAAATAAATTAAATATAAATGTAAACACATGTATACTTTACTCCTAATTAGTAATTAATAACTCATAAATTATTATAGCCAATATAAGCAATTTTATATGCAGATACTCAATAAGAAACTTTTTTTTTACATCTATTCAATGAAAAATTTCAAATATAAATAATTTTATGTCTAAATATTCCAGAGGAATGGATACACACCTATGAACCACCTGTCAATAAATCGCATTTTTATTACCCAATTATTGAAAAAGCAATAATTATAGTATAAATATTTTGTTGGCTATAGTGTAATGCTGTAACATAATAATAATCGATATCAATACAACGTGGATATAATAATGACTGTCGTCATCATTTAAATAGTATCCTCTGTTTTTAATTCTGGATCTTTCATTTCAAAATTAGTGTACAATTCTCCGGTATATTTATTTGAACATTTCTTTGAACACTTCCAAGTTATTTTTGATTTATCAATATATTTCACAACATAAATATACCCTTTATAACATCCCTAATCACCACCTTTATTTGATTTTATGATCTCCATAGTTAAACAAAAATATAAAATATGAAACAAATTTATAACTGGATAAACTGTTCTATTAGGACGTGTAGATACTATCTCAGTAACCAAGTGTACACTAATGGAATACTATATGAATTTTAACATTTTGTTTGGTTAATATATATATATATATATACATTATATCAATAAGTACCGAACAATATAAATTAAATTAAATGTCAAAAGGCTTATCAATAATTGGGTAATAAAAATGCAATTTATATACAGGTAATCCATAAGTGTGTATCCATTCCCCTGGAATATTCAAACATAAAATTATTTATATTTGAAATTTTTCATTGAACAAGTAGGTAAAAAAAAGTTTCTTATTAATTGAGTATCCGTATATAAAATTGTCTATATTGGCTATAATAATTTATGAATTTTTAATTACTAATTAAGAGTAGAGTATACACCTGTTCACATTTATATTTAATTTTTTTTCCGCCTACCTTTCTATAGCTATGGTTTTCAACCTGGTGGTCGTGACTCTTTCCAAAATGAGTTGTGAGTGATGTTGGGGAGTCGCCAATAATAACGAACATAATGGCTTCATAGTTCATACTCGTTTTATGTAATATAATGACGTTAAAATGACGTTATATTGGATTCAGTAACTTTGATTAATAAGTAATAAGGCACAATATGTTTATACTAAATATATCAATAAATTCACGGTTCAAAAAAAAAAAATTTTAATTTTTAAATTGTTTGTGTGGCAAATTATTTACTGTTTAAAATAACGATAAATTATTTCCGTTGTATTTTCCCTATATATAGATATATGATTTTGGTTTTACTTTACATGCCTATATATTATAAACATTAAATATATATGTATAACAATGTTGGGCTATTATGGATTATTACCACAGAATATGACGAAATATTGTAGTATTTAGTTATAGTATTTAGACTTATGACTAATGCATATATATTTGTAAAATAATATTATACCCATTCTTTAAAATTTAGTTCTTAATTCTTATTAATTTCGAAAACTGTGATTACATTTTTAGTAGAACAGCGTTCTGTTTTTCCTAAAAATGTCAATCGCCATTTAAAATGAAAATGGTTTTCCTGGGGTTTTACCGATTATGTAAATGTAATAAGTAATAACTAATAAACCAATACACTTAATATACTAATTACTATATAATAATAAATAGCCATTGAAATTAAACTAATGAAAACTGGTTATTAATCTTTCTTTAAAGTTAACTAATAATAGATAAGATACAAAAAAATATATATACTTATTTAAACATTTATAATACCTACAAACTACGACTAGGAACCGTGAAGGAGGGCAGCTATCACCTATGAGATTTGTTTAATCATATATGATCTTATTTTATTTAGCGTACTACACTATTATACTAGTACCGATTTGTTATATAGTAAAGTTGAATGATTAAATTATTTTAGGAAATCTATTCTTAAATTGTTGATATTTCAGATTTTGTTGTTTAATGTTTCATATAATCGAATAATCGTAGATACTTTTAATTTCCTCCAAATGTTTTTATTATTATTTTCTACACATCCTATAATTTTCTAAATATTTTGATTCTTTTTAAGCTATTTGTAGACATTTAAAATTTTCAAAGTTCTTCATAAGTAGTTTATACTGATACTAAAAATTTAATTATTAACATAATTTTTTTATATGCATTTTATGTTAAAATTTGGACGAAATTAGATATTAAAACGATAAACAATGATTTTAGTTTTTTTTTTTTTTTTGTAATTCAAAAATATTTTTGTGAAAATTTGAAATATTTAACGTATATTATTATATCTTAATATTTTATATAAAAAAAAAAACATTTCGAACCGTGACCATATAATTTTTAATTTAAATACTAATCTCAATTTTGCGAGAAATATTGTAATTTACTAAAAAAAAGATCACGATTTTCATGTATTAAATAATTTTGTTAATAGTAAACTAAATAGTAATGCACATTTATTGTATTTTTAGTTTCCCAAAAAAATTATTTGAAGATATTCGGCCAATTTTAATTAGTGGAAGTTAAACCTAGTATAACGAGAATTTAAGACAATGACTACAGTTTTCCGTCGCGTTTCGTATGCTGCGTAAACTATATTAATATTTTGATATTAACACAATGTTATTCGTCACCTGCTTCAGCGTAACTTGAAGGGGGGTCTAGTTGGGTTAGCCCCCTCCCTATATGTTTTTACTTTTTGCACCTGGATTAAAATCCATATCATTACATAAAAAAAACTATCATGAGGTCAATGTGTAATTATATAATATGTACCTATATAAATATATAATTAATATATATATATACTATGGTCAATGGCATCATTTCAACTTTTAACAGGATGGGCAAATATTTTAGCCAGCCCATATAACTGAACCAAAAAAAAAAAAAACAGAACGAATCGCTTTCAAGCTAACTTCCATCTTACATTATTTTATACGCGTATAAAGTAGGTAAAAGTAGCCTCATTTAATAGCAAAAAAGACATTAGATGTTAAATAATTATGGTACCTGCCTAAGTGAAATCATTTTATATTTTTCTTGAAGTGTCAAACAATTTAAATTACAATATAAATACTACTGCTAAACCTTATTGAAAAATGGACAGTTTTTAAATAGATACTTTCTATTATAGAGGTTATTTTCGAAATCGTGGATAAATTTAAGAATGTTTATTTTGTTTTTAGAATTTCTAGATTATAGTATCCGCGTCTATATATTTGAGATAAAAACTATAAATTTTTATTATTATTACCGTGACATTAGTTTTCTAGTGCTTGCACAATATTTTATTTCCTCAAAATTAAATTAATTATAATCATGTTATTTTACCAATAACCGACCCAACTATGGGAAGGATTTCATACAATCAGACAGGGGCAAATGCCTACCTTGCCCGTCCTCAAATGATGCCATTGACTGAGATTATGTGTAAGGAGAATTAAAACATACCATCAGGTCGACTTTATGACTCATAACAGATTTAGCGATCTTGCTATAGTAAATATTATAGAAAAAGAATCATCTAGATTTTAGATAATGATATTTTATTAACATTTGCATATAAAATATACCTAAGTTATAATATATTATACTTATTTTATTTTTAATGACGAGGAGAGGAGGCTGTTTTACTCTCTATGGTTCATTTTTTATTTTTATTTTACAGGACTTCCTAGTGAACCTATGATTACTAAACTTTAGTGACTGATAATGGGGGATGTAACCAAACTTAATCTTTGCACTGGGTTATTTTGAACTCTGATTTTCTAGGACTCTAGCCTCTATGACTATTAAATCCTCGTTACGCTTTTGGTCACCAGTATTGCCTATCCCATTTTTAAAGATGTAAAATTAAGGGTTTACTTTTTAATTTTTCAATACATCTGCATTCTTTTACCAAAATATGGTGTCGTCATCATTTTCCACGGCGAATCACGTCCGTCTTATATACCTAGTCACTTAAATATAAAATAATGAATATTGAATTTGACGGAAAATACTGTGTATAACCCTCAGCCTAATTAAAAATCAAAATGGTTTGTTGAAAAATAGTTTTACGATATCATTTAAATTATTAATTTGTTCGTATGCTATTTTTTGTGTTTCGCCATTAACTAAAGCATAAATACAAGTATAAAATGTTGACACTTTTTCATTATTTTGATTTATGAAGGTATATATTCTCTGATGGGATATGTGAAGCTATAATAATTTTTTTAATCATTGGTTTTATTTTCATTTATTTAAAAGTGTTCAATACTTCTTACTCTGGAACTAAATATTTCAATTTTTCATTTACAGTTTATTAAATACAAAATATTAACTTACGTTTTTATACACCAATATTAATTTATTTAATGATGTTCGTTGTTGATATTTACTACTTAATTTCGTCTATAAAGTACTCATCAAGATATAATTTGTGATACAATTTTGTATCTAAAATAAACAATTTATTTATGACACCTAGGTATCTATTTGGTTATCTATTAAGTATAATTTATAATTTTTTTTTCTTAATATTTATTTCGAATAATCTCGTTTTAGTAGGTAAATCTGTTTGGTTTTTTAAATATCATGTGCAGTTTTTAAACGTGTAATTTAAATACTGAATTAAAAGTAATTTTAAAAGTCCTTCTAAACAATTCCATTAAATAAATGTATAAAAATATAAATTATTTCTCGTGATAGTGTTATCCGCAGCCCTTTATGCGGCGAGTCAGCTGACGTGACCCACTTATTGAGCGCCCTGACCTAATCCCTACCAGTAGTGTTGTTGCAATCCCTTAGTGTTGTACCCCTTTGGTCGTGTTGCTCCGCTGTTGATCTTTTGTTAGCGAAATATGACCTTAAATGTTTTAAATTTTCGTTTTAATGCTAACAAAAAACTGTACGTTTGCAAATCATTCGATTTAAACTGGCATTGAGATAAAATGCAAAACCGCGATAACGACTTTATCATGTCAGATATCGATGGAAACATTATATTCGGTACAACATATATTTTGGGTAGTTTTTTAATAGTTTATTTTTTTATTATCTTATACACCTATTTGTAGATAATATTTATTTGTAAATTAAATGATATTCACCCAATTTTTATACAAATTCATTCATTCATGTCAATTGTTTATTGTTATATAGGTCAACAACAACAAAGTAATGAACAAGAGCTGGCCACCAAAATGCTTCAAATACAATCAAAACGTTTTTACTTAGATGTTAAACAAAATAGAAGAGGAAAGTTTATAAAAGTCGCTGAAGTAAGTATAAATTTATATTGTTTATTATTTGAGTTGAAAATCATTGTGTTTAACATCAGCAGTGATTGAATTTAAAAAAGAGTAGTTTAAGGTGCATCCTCCCCTCACCCTCAAAATATATTAAAAATTATTAATTATTTTTATAAATTTTATAGATTGGAGCTGATGGTAGAAGAAGTCAAATTTTTTTGGCTTTATCCACTGCAGCCGATTTCAGAGATCATCTTGGTACTTTCAGCGAGTTTTATTCACAATTAGGTAAATATTCCTGAGCTTTTAAATTATTAGTAAAATAATAAATATAACTATTAAACTTTTTTTTTTTTTAATCATAAAATTCCCTATTGCACAAAATTAAAATTATAAATGATTAATTCACATTTAATTTTTCTTAAAGACTAAAATTCATAGTATCATTAGCTATAAGTTTTAGTTAGCTATACAAATAAATTTTTATTTTATATTATTTTTTGAAGAAATGGTTTTACCTACTTAAATATTATATTTATTATATATTATTTATTAATGAGGAACTTATTTTATTATCGGTTTAAAAATATGCTACAATAAAATTCCTTGTATAATTCATTTTTTTAAAATAGCAATAATCAGTGCAAAGTTACATTTGTTCCTTGATAATTTCAAATTTTCTCGCTATTATAGAATCTTTTATCTTATCTATACTCTATCCAGCAAGAGAACACACCAATTCTGTACATCACCTTGCTATCGAAACAGGTTCCCCTAGGGCAGAGTGCAATGCGGGGATGCACAGAATAACCGATTTTTATCGATCAGTGGTACATTTTTTTGGTGGACAGAGTATAATCAAATAATTAATGATGATAATAACTAATGATTGTAACTACCTGAATTTTGTATGATTGTTTTGTAGTTTGAATTGAACACAGTTGAAAGCTAATATTGAAGTTGATATTAATGGTTCTGCTAATAAATATAAACTAATAACATTAAAAACTGTTTATACCAAACCATATACTCAATTTTAGTTTAAAAATCTAAACTAAATTGAATGAAGAACAATAAAAGAAAAATATAAAGAAATTATTGTTAGAGTGAATCAAATATACTATATTATGTTAAGTTTTATGTATTATACAATTTGAATAGTTTGATTCTATTTGGGATAGAATAAACAACTGCAAGATTGGTTTAAGTTAATTAACTCGAACCATTTTTTTAATGTATGTTTTAAAATTGTATATTAAACATAAATAAACATATTTGTACGTACAGGACCGCCAAATCCAGATACTGTTCCTGAAGATGGAAAATTAAAGTCCGAAATGATGATCAAGGACAACCGTCGTTATTACTTAGATCTAAAGGAGAACGCCCGTGGAAGATTTCTTCGTGTAAGTGGATTTTTTTATTTTTCTAAAACAAATTAATCAAATTTAGAATTAATCCACGATACATTTATTATGTTATATTTATAGGTCTCCCAGACCATAACTCGTGGTGGTCCACGTTCTCAAGTTGCTATCCCAGCGCAAGGGATGATTGAGTTCCGTGATAATTTGACAGATCTATTAGATGAATTTGGTACAGATGATGGTGGATTCAAAGGTGACTTGCCTGATGGTCGTCACATGCGGGTTGATAACAAAAATTTTTATTTTGATGTTGGCCAAAATAATCGTGGCATTTACATGCGCATATCGGAGGTAACAACTACGGCAAGTCTAAATTACTCTTTATTAAATCATTTAATTCAATTTTTAATTTAATATTGTAAACTAATTTTATTTTAAATATTAGGTTAAAGGAAACTTTAGAACAGCAATCACTGTGCCAGAAAAGTCATGGTCCCGCTTCCGTGATTATTTCAGGGACTATTGCGAAAAGATGGCTGAGTGCAACGAAAAGAGCACTACAGCAACATCAGTGCCAGCTGAAAGTGTCAGTCCACAATAAACCTCCGTGTATAAAAAATTATAAAAAAGAAATATATAATTACATTTTTTTTCACACACACTCATACAAACAAATGAAATTTAAAAAATATGTTTTAAATTAATTTAGCAAGTCTAATGAATAGTATAAAATGACAAGGTGGTGGGGATGATATTCAATTTGTCCAATAGGAATGTGAATTTATTAAGGCATCTGATTTATTTTTTAATTGCACTTGAGATTACCAACTGATTGTGCAATGTTAAAGCCTTTTCTAGCTTGTTGTTTAAGTGTTGTTCCATCTCATAATTTCTCCATTAGTGCAATATTTGTTGAACATTTTTTTTTTTTGAAATTCTAATAACTACCAGTTTGATGTTTTTGTTTTATATTTTATTATGAAAATTGTTATTTAAATTTTATCCCAAAAGTTGACATTTATTTTGTTAAATATTTTTGTTTTAGCTTATTAATCATTCCAAAATTTATTCAGTTATATGTATTTATTTATTATTTTACGTTTTATAACAATTAATGATTTCATTATCAATACTTTCGAGTTAACAGTTTATAATTTTATCAAATAACAATATTACGCCTGTTACATATTGTAATTTTTTTATTTTATTTTTTGCCTTATCATATAGTGCTTAAAAAGTTGGTGCTAATTCGGTATGTACTCTACAGATAAGTTTCTGATTCAGTATGCGCTCTACAGTTAAGTTTCTGAGTTAGTATGTACTCTACATACGTCGTTTTGATTGTGTTTTATTTTATTAGTTATTCACATTCTGAATATTTTCTAAAATGGTGAGAAAAAGGTCCTGCGTGTCTAGACAGTAAAGTCGTTAGCAATAGTGATCAAGATGGGACTGCTAATGATTTAAAGGAACACCACTCATTTGGTGATTACCGTTTTATGTACAAAGCCTTGACTTGTGAGACACCTATATACAGCCCATTCATCAAAATGAATTTCTGATACTACCTCGCATTCACGTTCTATTATCGGTAGAAAGGTTTCCCAGTCGCGTCAATAAACATAAAAATTATGGCAATAATTTCAATTTTTTAAACCAAATACCCAGGGGCCATTTATACATGCACCCCGATTTCGGTTATTAATTCTGCATTTATATCTGTCATGGTGGGAGGGGGAGCACCTCCAGCTAATAGTCTAACTTCATTCGGTCAGCGAAACTAGCTTTGTCAATCTGAATTGGATTTTTGCATTTCCAACCATTTTTCTTTTAGTCTTACAGTTGAGCACACTTCTCGGCACATGTTAAACCAGTTGGTGACACTCATTGCTTCTTCCAGTCCGATCCATTGCCATTTGTGTGGACAATTCTAATACAAACATAAATAAAAGTTCAACAATTTGACAAAGTGTTAATTCACTGTTACAACATTGGTTCAAGTTAGTAAAATGAAAAAATCTGCTACCAGCTCATGGCAATCTTGTTGTCTGACAACATGTTCTTGGACATCAATAAATTACTACTCACTTCCCATTACAGCATTTCCATTGTTTTGCTTGCATTTCTGTGCCACATTTATGACAAGGGACGTTGTCTTTGGCATTTTTTACAATTCTTTTTCTACTAAAAAACCAATTGCACACAATCTCATTTAGTACTACTGTAGTATAAAACTTACGAAACATCACAACCATCACAATTAATAAATAATATATAAAAAAATAAAATATTAAGAAAACAAATAGGTATTATACTCGTAACGAATAACCTCTGTGGGCGCTATTGCTATTTAACTGAAAACCGAAAAGACGATTGTAATAAAATTTATGGTAAAGATAATTAAAAATGATCAAAGGTAAGATAAAGTTGTAAGAAATACCCAACATATATAAACAAGGCGATATGTAATATAGTATTATCCAATATCCCTGTATCAAACGTAGACTGAGTGTAGAACAGCAAAATCTGTAGAGCGCATACCGAATTAGTACCAAAAAGTTTTAGTGTCTCGAGAGTACAAAAATTAGGCAAATTTTCCATAACATAAGAAAATTTCAAAAGTTTAAAAACAATTTAAATATATACAATTATATAACCAATATTATATGTATATACTATAAATGTTTTATTTTGTATTAGATATTCAAAGAAAATATTATGTGTTTATTAGGTTTAAAGAAAAAAAACAATTTTATGTATGTCAGCTTTATGTGTACCTATTTTATTTACAGATCTTTTTTCTAGTCTATTAAAATTTAAAATATTTATTCTAACAAAAAAATTATAATTTAATGTTACTAATTAAGATTTTTTCACGTACTTAAAATTTTATTTTGGAAAAAAATTTCTAAGGAATTGTTAAAGTTTGTTGAGTGTGGATAGTGAGGAGAGGACATTGTCCTGAGTGGTCTGTGATTTTGAAAGTAGAACAATTGGAAATTATATATATTTTTCTCTGTTATGTTTGGTTCTTTATCATGTTGGGCACGCGTTACATATATAAAAAAAAATTGATATGCTCAAAGCGGTTAATTATTTTTTTTTTCAGTCAATTAGAAAAGATTTGTGGGAATGTTTAAGTTAAAGGATGCAAACACACTGCCATTCTAAATTTTCCCAAATTAAACAATTTCTTTTTAGTTACTACTTTGTTAACATTTCATATTATATTGCATAATCGTGGAAAAATCTAGCAAATTTTAAATTTATACTATGTTAAATAATTTAAAATATTTGTAAATTAAAAATATTTATTAGATAACAAATTAAAAAAAAATACTTTTCCCACTTGAAGATAAATTGTATTTTAACTCACATGCAATAGTACCTACCTTCATTATATTATATATTATATTCCTTGTTGATTGTTTTAGATTTTTTTTTTTTTACTTTATAAATATTTATTTTTCCGTTTGTACTTGTTTTGTACAAAATTTGTTACCAGATTATTATGATTTTGTATAAAACAAGTCACATTATCTGTGTCTGGAGCAAATAAACTAATTGTAACGTGAAAAGATATTTGGACTTGGAACTTTTCATTGTACCAATTATTTCCTTTATCATAAAAAAAATAACAAGTTTTCTTGATTATCAATTTTGTCCTAATAATTGTTTACAGAGTAATTATTATTTTTTTTTTTAATATAAGCTATTATAAACTAAATTTGTTCTGTGAAATTATGTTTGAGTTTTTGAAAAATTTAACCACAAAATAAATATCCAATGTATTTATTTATCATTTAAATGTTTTTAACCTCAGTCCTTTTAATATACATATATAATTATGAATATTTTGTGGTCATTTTTAATGTAATATCATTACTGCCCAGCAGTATCTACTACCTACTTTGTAAAAGGTTTATGCAGAACTTAACAGAATCAAACTTCTGTTATATAATTGTTGACATTGTTAGTTTTCAAATAACAATTAGTAATTGCCAGATCTAGTGTAGAACATTTGATGTCAAAAGGCAACTACCTTAATTTAAGGTCGCCATTCATTGATAACCAGTAACTTTTATCCCGAATTCCCATGAAGTTTTTCAAAAGTTGATGTTGTTACTGATTAGTTACTTGTTATTTATTTTAGTATGGACTAACTGATAATATAACAAAATTTTATTTAAATAGAATAAAAATATAGAAATATTTTTTTTTTATTTATTATTATTAAAGTTTCAACTACTAAGGTCATTAGCTCTGTATTGTGTGGCAAGGATTTGTTGCTAAGAATCCGGGTGATCACCCATCCGGGAGCTAGCAACACTGGCTGGTACATATACTCGACGTTAACGTAGTTGAGCATATAACCGTGCTACACCAGACCACAAAAATATATTTTTTTTGTATAAAACTAGAAATGTTTATCATATTAATAATTTGTAAACCACCAGTCAATGATAACAATAAAAAATAAACACATTAAAAATGTTAAGAATCAAGTCAGTATAAAATCACTATTTTATGCAAGGGGGATGTTGGATGACAGGGGTTATGTGTTATGACACCCCCCCCCCCTTGACACATGTCATATCATATTATTAGCATTATCTATTAATCATAAATTTGTAACAAACATAATGTGTAAATATTTTTGTTAATTGAAACCAAAGTTATAATTAATAAAATATCTACAATTAACACCATTCTTATAAAAATCCTATATAGTTACACCCCTAGGTCAATTTTAAATTTGTTATCTCAGATTTCAATAAATTTAATCTTTTCCACAACTATTAACTTTGCATTCATATCACCAAGAGAAAAAATGAAAAACAAATCAAAGGGTAGGTATATTATTTATTGGCCTGAAAAATGGATAAATTCTAGACAGGGTTTCTAGCCTGCATATCAACGTACTGGTTATTGTGTATTTGTATAAGGAAGAGTAGGAAAAATTTTAAATCTCCAAAAAAAAAAATTCCAAGTGCACGCCTGCACGAGCGCACAACTTTTCCACACGCAAGATGAAATCTGTATTTGTAAGTGGATAACAATAATACATGTATTCAAAATAGATATTAAATATACAATCATTTCTGACAAGTATTCGTTTCCAGTGGCGGCTCGCAAGTAAATTCATTGGAGAGACTGAAAATTTAATAAAAAAAGTTTAATACAAAAATGACAAAAAAAAACCCAAAAAGTCTAGTATATCTGTTTTTTTTTCTGTATTTCCATAGTAGAAAATGTAATAAATATATATATTTATAATTTAATTTATTATATTATAATAAAATTTGTGACTTGTGTATA
>JACXSJ010000599.1:0-113369 GCA_014851325.1 Pentalonia nigronervosa
TGAATTAGTGACGTTGTATTAGGTGGTAAGAACTCAAGCTTGATGTTTTTCAAAGATATACATATAGTATTAGGATGGGCAGTACAGTTGTCTAAGACGAGACATATAGCCTTTTTTGTTTTGTTCAACTCACTATCCCAACGTTGCAACCAATCGGTAAAAATGGCCGAAGTCATCCATGCGTTTTTATTTGTATGATACTTATCATCATATGATATTTTTTGAAAACAACGAGGTTTTTTACTTTTTCCTATCTCTAAAAGCTTTTTTTTGTTAGTCCCACTTGCGTTCACACAACACAGTATAGTTATTCTGTCCATAGCTTTTTTTGATCCAGCTATCGATTTGTGTTTAAAACACAGAGAACCATCTGGAGTTGCACGATAGCACAATCCTGTTTCATCTGCGTTATAAATATCACCGAGAGAAAATTTTGCAAGAATTTGTGGTAATTTTGTAAATTTCCATTCATCGGCATACTCTGAATTTACACTAGCTTTTTCACCATGTGATCTTTTAAATTTTATGTCATGTCGTACTTTCCATCTAGATAACCAACCGTCGGTGGCTTTGAATTCGTCATTACCAAGTTTCCTTGCAAGGTCTTCGGATTTAGCTTTTAATATAGGACCCGACACTTGAACGCCCCGACTAGTAGCCAGTGTAAACCATTGTGTAAGTGCCTCGTCTACATCTGCATCTTTACCCTCTCGTTTCCTTTTCCGCGTTGTCACTTGGCTAAGAGCTTGTTCTCGCAAAAACTGTTCTTGTAGTTGAATTCGCGCGATTGTTGATTTTGATACTTCTAAAATTTCCGAAAGACGACGAGTACTACAGCCTAGTGGCTGTAATTTAATTTTGTCTAGAATATCTAATTTTTGCGCAAGCGATAAATCTTTGCGTATACGAGATATCGTTACTGCACGCGACAAACACGACTAATGCACTAAATAACATTTAACACACATCACATTTGAACATACGATAAGATAAAATGTATATAATTTAATCTAAAATCGATTACGCGAGTCGTTCGCTATTGATCTATTAATATTTAATATTATACTCGATACAAATGTCCCAATTATCCGGATTCGCGGCCCAGATAAGCGGCGTACTTTTACATTACAAGTATACATTTGGTTTTGTAATTTTAGAATTGTCCCGATTAAGCGGTTGTCCTTATTAACCGGTGTCTCTATTAAGCGGATTCGACTGTAATACGATTTTAAATATAAGCAATTTTTACAAGTTTTTGTTTTATTATTTTTGTTATAAGCAACTAAATCAAAAATGTTTTCTAACAAAAAAAAAAATGAATTAAATCAGAGTACTATACAAGGCGTAAGGGTTTTTCCTGTAAATCCTATTTTAAACAAAAAATTGCAAGTTTCATTTTTGATCGGCGGTACCGTTGACGTGTGTGTGAGCGTGCAGCACGTGCATAGATAGCCCAGTAACTGTGTAGAATCACACTCGCACTAATCATCGTTTACCGTTAATACAAATGCTATAGGTTACCATGAAATTTCATAATGCTAAAATATTGCCTCCTTGATAAAGACTCACGATCAGGGCTTTTAACATGATATTAATTTTAATAATGAATAAAATTAGTATCATTAAAAATATATGCTTACTATCATATGAATAATTAATAATGTGCCCTAAATCAGTTAGGGACGTAAGTACCTATTATAGTGAAGTCGCATTGCACATAGTCCAACCGAATTTGAGCACTATATTAGTGCCCTCCTCCCCCAATGAATACTTATATAGGGTCCATAAAAGCGCATCCCGGATGCAATATTCATTTATTGGCACTTATTGTAATTTCTATCTTTGGGACGCAATTAGTATGCAGCCTTGCACTTTTAGTGTATGTGTGCTGTACATCGTGCACTGTATAGTGTTTTTCCAATATGCAAATGTTTAAATTTAAACGGTAAAGTACGCCACTTGTAAGAAAAATCCTACCAACTTGAACGAAAAATGTATTGTATAAACATTAAACTCACTTCTTTATTATACTAAAAAATAACAGTAATACCTATAACTAGATAACGTATTTTATCATAGAGGAGAAAATAAAATGTACAATTATAATTCAAATAATATAATAATATCAATTATTTTAATTGTTAAATTGTAATAATTGTAGCGTATTACTTTGGTTTTGGTATACAAATTGTTTGTAAGTATAAAATATTATTATTGAAATATAGTATTTTATGCTCAAACAATTTGTTTCAAAATTTATATGGATTTACGTCTCCCAATTGCTTTTGGAATAATTGACGTATATTTCGTGGGCAGTTGGCAACTTTGCGTGAGTTTCAATTTTTTCGGAATGTTATTTTCCACTAACTCTGGATGTTGTTGGGATTCTGTAGGTATAATGGGTTGCATAAGCAAATAACCATCTTCTCCTAGTTCGCTTGTTTCTCTCCCAGGAATAAGTGTACGCCTAAATGAAAAAAATTATATTGTTATTTTTTTTTTTTGTAACACTTGTAAAAATGTAACTATAATATGAGAAACTCCAAAGAAAATTTTTACTTCAACTTACACGATGTATTTAATCAGGAAAATAAGTATTCACCATACAGTTAACCATATTATACAATATAGGTGTACCTATGTATGAAGCGTACGGCAAAGAAAATTAAAAAAACCTATTGTTTTTAAAATATGTATTTGTTTTTTATGTATATGCATATATGCATATTATATTTTATTATTAATATTAATACTGCTATATTATTATTAATTATTATTATTCATATTTTTATTTTATTTTTCAATAAATTAAAATAATTATTAAATTGAATTGAACAAATATTTGATATTTATAATAAACATCTTAAAAACTATAAACCTTAATCATTATTTTGATTTACACTCTATAATTTAGAAATTTATTTAGTTTGTCAGTATTAGCTGGAACTTAGATAGTACACGAACTAATAAATTATATTAGTTGCATTGTTCTTGTAGGTACCTAAATTTTTGGTTTTTTAGTGTGATCTGATTTAAATCAAGATCAATAATGACATTATTCATAAGATGCAGGTACTAACTATTTATATTTGTAGTGAGTTTCAATGATTTTCAGGTTAATATTGAGAGTTTAAGTTTTAATATTACAAATCAATACAAAGTTAAGGTTAACCATGTTATATTTGAAATACTTACAAACATTTCAAAAAGGTTTTATGATTTCTCTAAATTTGAAAATGTCAACACTATACCTAACGTTAAGAATCTAAAGCCTACAAAGATATTTGTAAATTTTATAAATAATACATGTCATTTTAATTACCAGTTGTAAATTCGGCGTATTCTTGATCTCCTTCTCGTGTATTGATAGTTATTATCAATATAAATGTAACTCCAGCGTATGAAAGCCACGACAGAATAACAAACGATTAATTTGCAAATACATTCTAGTGATTGCAGAATAGTTTGGTTCATTGCATAATTTGGTTTCAAGCAGTTGTTTATCTACACGAATGAAAAAATCATTATCTGTCCGAATATTATCACGTGAAGTATTGAAAATAATGTTATTAAATTGAAAGCATACAAAAACGTCGAGACCTAATTAAAAATGTAATAAATACAAATAAAGGTACCTACCCACCCACATAATTGGTTTCTATTTCTAGTAACATAGGTAATATAAACGAAAAACTACGTACCGTTGTAAGAAAAGTTAACATGTAATTTTTAAGTACAGGTACTAAACCACCTGCCCAACATTGACTACCACTCCATACTAACATTGAAGTAAGTATTATCTGTAAATATAAGTATTTAAATTAATATGAGTTTAAATTTATAATAAATACAACACTCACATAATAAATGGAAGAGAATCAAGAATGTACAAACATTTTGAATTTTAAAAGTCCTTGACATTAGTATAACTAGCTACACAACACCGTTTGTTTTCTGTAGGTATTATATTATCATCGGTTATTTACAATCGTTATAAAATTCTCATTGAATATTTTTATTTTTGGCTTGAAAGATGCAGATAAACTTTATTTAAGTTTTGTTTAAGTTTTTTTTACACTTTTATGATTGAATATATACGTGATTATTATTATTATTATTATTATTTTTAATCATTAATTATACGCAAAATATATAAAAATATCTCTAACTTTTTAAAGATAAAATTATTAATACAGTTTTATCAAGATACTCAATAATATACAAACATTCTACAATCAACAATCAATGAAGTACAAAAACATATTATATTATTGAACAAATTTTAGATTATATAATGAAAAAAAGTGATAATAATATCTACCACTTGTAAACTTCTTTAAACACTATTTTAAATAACTTTCTCGAATTATTATCATTCTTTATTAAATATATCATCGAAATTGCCTATACTAAACCCCTTACAATTCGTTACTGTTTTGTCGTCTTAATATTCTTCCAATTATTATACTACTACTTTTATTATAAAAAATATTTACTATACATTACGTGAGCATAATATAATTAAAACAAAATTGAAGAAATATTTCAACTATGCATATTATAGTAATGTTTAGTAATATTAGTAAGTACCTTCAGTCCGAATTGCCACCATAGACCTTTTGGAAATCTGTGCAGACGGCGCGGTCTTTGAATTGGATTCATGTATGCTATTATATATGTTTCGGATAAACGCCAGAAGTAAAAAAGAAATAAAATTGAAGGTAATAATGTGATAGTTGATGAACCACAGTTAAATTTCTCTGTAGTTTGTAACACTTTTTCGATCAGGTGTTCATGTGTAGTCATTGTTTTTGTAGTTGCTACGTCTAGAATGTGTACCTAATTGATTTTAATTAATTTGAAATCTAATTTTTTTAAATATTATAATTAATATATTTGTGGTTGCCTGTTAAACTTTAAATTGTTTAAGCCAGTTTAGTGAATCATGGTGTTTTTGTGATTATTATAATAAACATGTTCCTTAGTAAGAAATTAATATTATTATTAGTGTGTGTTGAATACGTTAGATATTGGTATACATTTATAAAATACTAATAATATAATAGTTTATAATAGTACATTAGTAAAACAATAATAACACAACATGTGTGCAATTTGACATACCTAATACTTTACTAGTATAATTTATTACTGGTTATATTATATTTTTATATTTATACAATATATATTAATACCAAAAAAAAAAAAAAAAACGGTGCTTCTATAATAACATATCTGTAATTATTTTTGTAAACAACAATACAAAACTTGTAATTATCGTAGTTTGATTAGATGAATTATTTTTTTGAATAGAGATACAAAAAGTTGATCTGCTGTATTGTAATTTATAGGTTTTGAGTGCAGGTACCTCTTAATTTAGTATCTAGGTCACTGTAATGATGTATTCGATGAAGACTGTTTCCTTAGGAAAAATGATTCTAAGGATATTTTATAATTTATTTGTATAACTGTTGGTAATTTATTTTTCTATTAATAATACGGTACGCTGAACTCATTTTTCCCAAAAACATCGCATAAATGACGTAATAATAATTATAATAATATATCATAATAAACATGCAAATTACTATTGTTAACTTATATTATTTAAGTCAGTACAGTGAACCACGTAGAACAGTGTGAATAGAATTTTACAATAAATAACTTAAAAATCAGTTTAAATATTTTGAAAATTTAACTGTGTATGGAAAATGATAATTTAAAATTTGTTTAGTCATTTTTAAACCATAACATCCACCTAAAATTATAACATCAACTATGCTGTTTCTTAACTAGACCGATGATTAACCAGTATCATGTTATTGTATTTTGATGCCATGTTTGAGTTCTTACTTCTGGTTGACTTCTATTTGATTTGTTTCCAACAATGTCTTAACAGTTTAATTATTATAGGTAGTTACTTACCTAACTGCTTATCGAGAAAGATTAGAAATTTGCCACGATGCAAATTGTTAACTTTTATCAATTTGGCATAAATACCTATTTGTAGTTAATATCAATTTGCTTCTATTAAAATCCGTTTAAATTTAAAAATATACTTGGCTAAACAGACATCATTATAAACAGATGATAAAACAATTAAAATCAACTCTCGGCAATATCATTGATATTTATATATAATATTTTATTATAAAATGCATTACAACTGTATATCATGGAAATGATGTATGTGTACATAATATACCTATATAATATAATATAATATTATTATATTTATGATGAAATAAGATGATATTTATTATGTATAACATTATGTCAGAACATATTTATGAATAAACATGTTTAACAAAATAATAAGAGAAGAAATAAAATTTAAATACTTAAAACTATGTGTACAAATAAATTATATAAAAATAAAATTTTGATATTTTCTTCGTTGATAGGTGTCTAAAAAATATATTAGCTAATTGACGGCAAGAGATCCAAAGAACTATATGAGTATAGTGGTTTTTTATAACCAAATAATGCATCAAATATCGTTTTGCCGATCATTGCCAAACCGGCAATCATCATGACGATGCTCCCGATCGATTGCGTGTACGGCAAAACGTTAACAGTAAAATACATTAGTGTTGTTATGTACCAAGGTAAGCCTACTTGATTCTGAAAAATAATAATTTTTATTCTCGTGAGTCTAATATACCTGTATAATAATAATATTTCAATAGTAGTTTTTAAATAAATCTATTTACAGTACGTATAAAAGCAAATAGAAATTGATAAAAAAGCAAAAATATTCCAAAAAAATTGATTAAAAAATACAAATATATATTTCATATAAAATAAACAAGTGCATAAAATAAAAACGGACTTATAAATATTATTTTATGTTTATATTTCTTTAACATCAAGTATTGGAATTGTTTTCTCTATTTCTCTAATTATTACTAGAAAATACAAAAAAGTAAACTTTTAAGAGTAAACTTTTAATGCATTTATATTCTTAAATAGAAATATAACTACACACTTTTCGACTCCATAAAAAATAAATAATAAATCTATTAATCTATTAATCATTTTTAATAAAAAATCTATGAACAAATTATACGTACAAAATGTATAAGTAATATAATTAATATTCTTGTTTAACAATTAAATATACTTACCTAAAATTGTGATTAAAAAAAAAATCATCTAAATAGTGTGTAAAATAGGTTTCATAATAGGATGCATAAAAATTTATAATTATTACAGTATATTTAATTCAATGTAGGTACAGAATCAAAAATAAAAATAAATAATATTGAGTGTCCAAAATTTGTTATTAGTCACAGTACAGGACTTAAATGGTACCTAATATGTTTTTATAACAATTATTACTCATATTATATATAGTACCTATAATCTATTTATGTGTTACTTTAAGGCGCATAAATTATCAAAACTATGATATTCTTACATAATTACATTAGATTACTTACATATTCTGCCCAAAACATTGGTATTGTCATATTGCTGAATTTATCGATGTTTGAAAATCCACTAATAGGGTGCATGACTAGATTGCTTTGGCTACGAGCTCTACTTTCAACTGGAACCCCTGTTAACTATTTTAAATAAATGTTGTATTAAGATCTAAGTTTTATTATAAATTCCAATAAAAGTAATTTGTTAAGTCTAGACTCTAGATACATACTGGTTCAACAATCAAGTACGAGCCATGATTTTCTTCAGTAGGTTTTAATCCTGATATTGATTTCATTAATGCTCGATCACCATTGAGGAAATGAGGAAATGAAGCTGCAATAGGGAAATCTGTAAAGATAAAAACAATTCCATGTTTTTTAAATAAATATTTGGGGTTTTCAGATAAAATGTAAGCGCATTGCTATTTTATTGAAGTTATTTATAATGTTATCAATATTGGTCTACACAAAATTGTATTTTAAATTATAAATTTATTTTCTAAGCCAACTTTATTTGATCTAAAACATGAATTAAGATAACATTTAGTCCATGATCTAAAGCTAGAAAGAAATAGATTTAATTAAAGATAATTTAAAATTCTTATAAGCAAATTACTTGATTTATAAACATAAAAATTTATGTAACATGCATCCACAATTTCATAAATTAACATTCCAATAGATAGGTACTTCATATATTATATTTAGGAATATTATAAAATGGAATGATACATTAAAAATTAAAATTTAGTATATCAATTTACTCTTCCTCTATAGTCTCTATTATAATAAAAATATAAATAAATTAAAGCAACAAAAAATAGCTTTAAATTTATTTTTCCCTATGGTATCAATTATATTTTAAATAAACATTTACTTAAATAATAGAAATATTTGTAAGCCAAATAATGTAATTGTTTAAATAACTGTTTTAATATTTAAGTATAAGTAATAAATATATTTAAAAAAAGAAAAATTTATCAATGTCGGCTTATTGATATGATTATTTTAAAATGTACTCACCCTTTTTAAATCATGACAATCTTACATAATATATCAAGAGTTAGTAATAATATTGCCTTAAAGAGAGATAAATGTCAAATATTGTGACATATATCGTTAAAATAATTTGTCAAATAAAAAAAAAATACCTAACTCAATACTATACTCTTACAAATAATGTTACAGTGTCAACATTTATAATTTTTAATTTTACGTCTTTCTACAAAACACTATTATCCATGCCTATTGATTAATTTATGTAATTAGTGTGCAGTGTGCTAAAAATGAAAGCCAGTAAAATTACATATGCTATTGATGCCTGTAGATATGACGAAAATCAGTAATACCGAATATTTATATTAATTATAATTATTGTTTAGTGTAATCAGTATTACTCTGTATTTCATCATATTATATACTATAATATATTCTAATAATATTTAACATTGAATATATTAATTAATATATATATATATATATCACTAAATTTTCGTCTGCGGTTATTACAACATATAATAGTCAAAAATTAATTGTTAAGGTTCACGTGGCATTATGGTTTATTTAATGAGACGTTTCGTATCAAAATTAAACCGTGAATAATATTGCTAGGCCCCGGATGGACGAATTCATTCGTTATTTCAACACTAGGGAATAGAATTATAGCTGCAATTTACATGTTCAGGCTTAAAGCATGCTACGCAGTTGTTAAAAAAATATGACTTATAAAATTACTATTTATAAATATTTTAATTTATTTGATTAATATAATATGTGTCCATTCGATGTTAAATTTAGTATGGCACGAGAATCTATCATTTTATATTTGTCTGTTTAATTTCAATATAATATTTGTATTTTCAATTACGTACCATAATAACATGGTGATACGTCAGAGAGCCCAGAAAGGAGAGGAATTGATTTTGGATTATGAAAACAGTCTTCTAAGCTTGGATCGGTTTGTGGATGAGAAAAGACATTCTTTGGAAGAATAAACTTGTACATTGTCATGCCTGATTTGGTCACCTCATCTTGAAACAAAAAAAAATGTGTTGAAATTAAAAATGTCGATTATACGTAAAAGTGTTAAGATTTTCAGCACGCACTTTTGTATTTAAGTGGTGTCACTCGGCACATGGTTTTTCTCAAGTATTTCAATGTGTCATTTTTCGATATAAACTGATGGTACGTGACACCTTCAGAAGAACCCTGTACACTATCACATTTTGAATCCTCCCAAATTCCAAGATTAGATTTACCGTGGTACTTGTCTACCGTGAAAAATCTTCGCCCGTTTTCCGGACCCATGAATACGGTAACTTCGTCCGTAAACTTGTTATAAATCTGAAAATATTTAATAATATAGAAGTTTCATATTTATTATAAGGATATTAAAGCTTAAAAATAAAAAATACGATCATTAAAAATTGTGAACGTTTGTGAAACATTACTTTTACTTTTATTAAAATTATTTATGTAGAAATCAAAATCAATGTGATTATTAAAGATGCGTTAAGGTACCTATCTAAAAATATCTACTATTATACAATATGTCAATATAATAAATAATATATAATATATATCCTATTGAATGCATTAACTTATTTTTGTTATTTGGAAACGTTGATAAATTAATTACCTGGTATAATATACCCATATTTTCTTCAGGAACTAAACCGGGCATCACGGTTTTTGCTTTCTGGACTAAAGGATCAGTTAAATTCCATAAACAATCATTGATAGATGTTTTGATAAACATTTTCGTATCCAACATTTCCATCATTAATTTTAAACCATACCTCGTAAAATAAGAAGCATCCCATAAATACGATGCCATTCCCTATGTAAAAATAATAAAATAAAAATTAATATTTTGTAAAAGTTATATCGCAATTAATAGTTTCTTTGTTATATGTCGTAATAAACAATCATTTTTTGTACATTTAATAATGATATAGAAACGTGTAAAAATACTACAATAAATTATATTAAGTAGTTTTTATTTAATTATCCTTATTAGTTATAAGTGTAATTTAGGTACTTTGTTATAAAGTTGAAATTTTCAGATAGCATTATAGAAAAATTTATATTTGCTTGTTAAATTATTAAAATTTTATAAGTACCTATGTATTTAAGCTCAAGTCTATTAAATAAGCTTAACTAACACAAAAAACTTTCCTGTGTTCATATATTTATAAACTTAAAAATGCAAATCATTTTATCCATTTATAAAATCCATTATTCATATAAATTAAAATAAAAAAAGATAGATAAAATCATCGTTATAATATTAATATGAACATTGCTTTTAAGAATAAATCAAAACGTGCTAAGGCTTTTCTCTAAAATTAAAATTATGACTCATTAAGGTTTTCTACAGAAAAATATTATTGGCTCGAAGACCCAAGGTTCTTGTAATTTCGAAATAGAATACTAATTTAAAAATCATCAATAGACCTTTTCAAATCACTGATAATAATAATTTACTTATAGTTTAGATTTTAAAATGTATTGTATTATGTATATTATTGATTATAAAAATATAAAATATTTTAACCTTGTTTTTGGGAAAAAATAATGTTTTTATACTAAAAAAAGTATACTGTAAAGTACCTATTTGTTTAATTTTTTTGTTGGAATTTTTAATTAATTAAAAATACATTTCAAAAATATGAATATATTATGTTAAAACAATTCAATTAATAAATAAAAAAAGATAAAACCTTTAAAAAATAATTGATTTAATTTAATTCTCGTATATTCAAAACTAAAAATTGTCGACGACATTACAAAAACATGAAAAATTTATTTTATTTGTTATAAATCCTAAAAAAAAAATTCAATTTTATCCATATTATAATGTCGACAACCCATACAATAATTTTGATAGCTAATAGGTACTCTTATAAATCATATTCTATGTTAAGGTCTAAGTATCTACCCTCCAAACCGACAATTATAATAATAAAGTGTATACAGTCTATAATATATTTTAGACTAAATCTCGTAACTAACAAAAAAATATTACTGATTTAATTCAATTATTCATTTTGTGTAACAATTTTCAATTATTATTTTGAATATTAATACAAACCGTGATTTTTTTTTTTTATAATTTATTAAGAAATTTTTGTGTTGGTCCTGAAAACCATGTTTATTGATGGTTACGAGAATTACGATATTATAATATTGGATACAAGAATTCACATCTTATAAGTATTGTAATTATAATATTGACCGTAATGTGAACAATAGTGTTAATCGTTTTAATTACAATGATATTAACAACATGCACGTAATCAGTTTTTCATATTTTACCAATGCGGCAAAGTTGGGTAGTATTAAATTAGTGTCCAAACTAATGTTTGTCATTTCTGGCAAGAACACGGCTGTTCTCGTGGCCACATAAGTCATTGTACCGTTGTCGTTGAATCTAACGTCGCTGTGTCGTAATAATTCCCTGAAAACAAATCATATAAAAAAGTATCCTGTAAACGTCAGTGTATAGATAATGAATTAGCAACAAATCATTTTTAGATAGAAATATGCATTTAATATCGTTACGTGTTTAAGCAAACGTAAGATTATATAGCAGTGTGTTAATATTTATCGGAAATCAAAATATTCCACTTCGACACACACCTAATAATCAATACATCAACAATTTAAACGATTGTTATTCTTATGAAGATGATTATATCGTGGGCAATTATAAAAATGGCGTACACGGAACTTTGTCGTCGACGTATAAAAAATAACTAAATAAACAACTGCAAACGTAATTTATTTCGAAAAAAATTCTTTAAATTGATTAAATATTTGTCGTATCTTGTATATTACGTGTGTAATTTAAAAATGTATTCATACATAACAATATATGATAAATCTGTTAGGTATCTATTTACCAGCTATCATAATAACGGACGTACAAATATTTTGTATGCCTCAGATTCTTAGGCTAAGACTATGAATTGATCAGTTGAAAATAAATAAGGTTTTAAATACCGAAGCACAAGTCGAGTTGAGTAAGCTTTAAAGGTGTGTTATCCTATATCTATGTCTAAAATATAATAGTACATATTCATTACATAATTTATTTTACATATACATATAAAATTATACGAAGTAATAAATAATGACTATAATGTCTTATGTAAATCAATAAAAAATAAAAAATGCCCATCGAAATTCTGCTAACATTTATTACGTATAAATATCTATTCATAGTTTAAATTTGTAGACAAGTTTATTGCCAGCAGTACAAAAAATATATAAATTTAATATTTTTATCAGTTCTATACATTAAGCATCCAATTGATAAATTATAAAATCGGTATAGGTACTTATATGTTATCTATTATTATATGTATGTATTAAGCACCAATCGAATATATACGCATTAAAGTAGCGGACGAGGTGTGTTTGTAATGCATAAACATTAATAGAATTTAAAGCTTGGTTAAAAATACAATATTATGTGATATATTATAACAAAATGTATTATAATTATATATATTTTATATATACCTATTAAAATAATAAATAAATGTGTAATTAATTAAATAAATAAATATTAAATTATTTAAGACTTTAGTCAGTAATTATTAGTATATATAGGTTAAAAAAATATTATTAATCAACATATTATAAAATTAGGTTAAGGCATTAAGCTTTATAATACATAAGATACAAGTATTGTTACGGAAAGAAGTTCATCGAAGATCATATTGTGATGCGGTCACTGAACAACTAAACGATTGGTAATAAAGTGTTTGTATTATTTTAAATATGTGTATTTTGTTTTATTAGTACACGGCCACAATAATCGGTGTAGGCATACGACACTATTATTTTACACCTATGTATACCTAAATGCTAACTAATAGATCTCGATGAAAGGAAAATTGATAATAAAGATAAATAAACATCCGAAAACATCTCAACCGCCTCCCAATAATAATAAATCGTTGTAAAAAAAAAAACAAAAAACTGTTTTATGGTTAAAAATTCATTTTTATGTTACCATACTAAATGTAGGTATTGTTAGTTGTTTGTCAATAAATATGTATGTATAAATGTTTAACATTGTTCAAGGGCTTCAATACTATAAATAAAAAATAAAATTGTCCATAGGAAATATTGAGTTTACATTCAATATTTTATTTGTTTTCAAACCAACGATGAATAAATAAATACTAATAAAATATATATATTCATTATTCAGTATCTACTGAGTACGTTCAATGACAGCATATAGCCGTGTAGATACAAGTAATGAGTACCGCCAATAAAAAGAGACACCTACACGGCTGCAGCAATAGATTATGTCTATTTGTCTTTGAATGCTATCACTGCATTGTCTTCGTATGCGAAACGTTACGACTTTAACGTTTCTCTATAGTCTTAACATTTGTTTTACTATCGACTGTTATTTGTTTTATAATATGTTGTCGGTAGGTACCAGGCAAGTATACATACTATATCATTCATTTTAATATTTCACCTACTGATATATTACATATTATTGTTGTTACAATGTGCGGATGTACTAGTTATTTATTTATTTATTTATTTATTTTTTTTTTTTTTGTTAATTATACATCCACATAGTTAAAACGTCATTAGATAGACGGATAAACAAATCTATTAGACGCCCGAAAATTATGTAAGTTAATTATTTTGTTAAGTGGTCACTGATTAGTGTATTACGCCACATTGATTTGAAGTCATAAAATTGATTCTTTAATAGTAGTATATTCTTTATTATTACTACAATGATTTATAATTATTTTTTTTTTTTAGCTGTCTGGGTGTTATTTTTAAGAACAATTAAAATAATAAGGAATACCCATACATTAAAATCAAAGAAATTTTTTACTAATTTATTAGACGATGCTTAGTTTGACTTACATCGTACGATCATATTTATTCAGTGTAAGATTTTAAAATTTTTAACTCCAATGTTCCTATTAAATTATTTTTTGTTGGTTCTATTTGAGTAATTAAATTTAATACTTAAAAAAGATTCGTTTAGTTTTTATTTGACATGCGTATTACGTTTGACATTACAATAGCCTCTTACATAAATAAGATTATGATTATGATTATCATGTATCTAATATACGATCAAATCTACTTTGTTTTTTGTAAATTTAAAATCTGTTTCTTTCTCGATTTTAAAAAATGTGTGCTATTTTTGTAACAAATTTATATTAAATATTATAATTTTCTAATATATATTGTTACTCACCTAAATACTATAGGACCGATTTCGTTTAGCTCCAGTTTACTATCGATTCCGTTCTCGAATCGTTCACTATTTGTTACGTTGAATAGGTACACTCTAAGCAAAACCTCATCAGGAGGATTCTTCCACCATTCGTATGCTGGCAAACCACGAACCATTTTCAGTCTCTAAAATACAAAATAAAATACAGTATTATTTAGGCCAATATACATTATCAGCAGTAAAAATATTAATAATATAATAATATTATTATAAAAATAATAAAACACACATATACAAACACAAATTAAAACTAAATTGTAATCTAACTTTTTTGTAGCTTCCATTTAGAGTTATGAGTAAAAGAGTTATCTTAAAATGTTTTTTTATTGTCATAGAATTATTTAAAATACGTAGGTACTTAAAACGTATTGAATTAATGCATTAATAAAAGTTGTAGTTAAAAGAGGACTTCCCAATATTCACCTCCTGCAGTCACCTAGGGTTCGTATAAACATTAAAAATATTATCACATATTATTAACGCTATATGCTCAATACAGTGAACACTCAAAGCTTCCGGGATCATTGGCTTAATCTATACCCCCGTCGACTCTTTCACCGCCATCATCAAATTTGTCGTGGCTGACAATTTACTGAACAAATTTTATTAACTAATTATCTGTACATCTTTACCAATGAGAAATAGCCAGCTATTGCTATCGAAGATTACTTTTAATAATAGTAAACAAATAAGAAGAATAGTAGTTATTTGTGTATATTTCACTAAGTTTTAGTAAATTGGTGAATATTTGATAGTTTCTGAGTAAGATTCATGAAAGTCCTCAGTTTAGTTACAATGATAATTTCTAGTAAAATATATTATTTTCTATACTGAAATGTATAAACTTAGATAATTCAAATTGTTATTGTTTTTGAATAAAATAAGTAGATAAGTAATACTACATAGATATACAATGTACCATATATACATTATTGTATACCAATATTAATTACATGAATGTAATATAGGTAATATAGGTACGTATATAATATAATCAATATAAAATGATTCCAATGTTATACAAATACACTTATATCTATAAAATAAATGTTTAAGTTGATAATAATTTATCATGATTTTCACTATTAGGTATATGTATAATATGAATTTATATTAAAAAATAAATTATAAATGACAAAGTGTTTGAATATCAATATGTGACTAACCTATTGAAAAAATAATCTTGATAACTGATTTTATTTTACAAGGTGTATAGTTACTTCATAATTTAATACAGGTCGTTATATTTTGATTTTATAACTAGTATGTTTATTACATGGATATAATAAACACTCGTAAATACATGTACTCGTAAATATGTAATCGTACAAATTTCTAAGCTGCATTTTTTCAATACAATTATAGCAATTATATTTTAAACTATTTGATGTGTTTTATGTAATGGTTATTACAATGATCATAGTTTACTGACTATTATAGTAAATTAAATCTATTATTTATAATTACATAATTGAAAATAAATCCAGTTCGATCAAATGAGTTATGCGAATACAAATCAGAATCGATTTTAGATTTAACTTTAAAATGTCAATCTATATACAGTTATTGTCCGTGGGACAATTTCTACTGAAGCACTAGGTAAATGTTTTAAATTCTTATAGTACAAACTGATGGCGAATGAATGACATAATTTGTTCAGTGAATTTAAATAGTCATTATAATGGAGTTAAACACGAAATGTCTTTTAATGTAGTTTGGAAAGTTCGTTGATTTCGGTATGCGTATGCGGATTGTAATATGCACTATAATGATTATATTATATTATCATTGCGAACCAGTTAAGACTGATGGCAAATTATTTAGACAACACAAAAAAAAATAATGTTATTTTGTCTAATTTAATATATTATATTATGTGATAAACAGAAAAATAATCAAAAAATTATCATTTTAGGTACGTTGTTAACTACATGCATTTATATTTTATAATTTTATATACTACTTTTGTGTAGTTTAAAAAAACCCAAATCAAAATTATAATATATACTCTATATAATACTAGTAGTCACTACTTATATTTAGTGTAATTTAAAATGCACATTATAAACAATCTGAACGTTGCTGTGTGTATTGTGTATGTATATCATTAAAACAAATTACACAATAGTGTAATATATATAAATATAATACCAAAACAGCTGACTAATATTCCAGTTTAGTCGATCCAATATAGCTGAAGTTGGAGTTGTACCTAATAGTGGTCGTTTAGGAAATGCATAGTAAAGTAGTAAAGTAGTAAAAGGTAATAGTATTGATGGTGGTGTAGTAGTATTATAATATTATAATGGGTACTAGTATTATACTGAATTAACAAGACGGCTATGGGCAATACAGGTTTTCTTTCGATAAAATAAATATATATATATATATATGTATGAATGAAATAGTGAAAAAAAAATATTCGGTTACTTTGATGTGTTCAAGACAACTTCGATAGACTATCGTTAGGCTGTTAACATGTTTTAAGTTTTTTCGACTGTCGTAACATTAGATAAATGAATATTTTATTACGGTGCGATTCACATTATAGTGCATGCAATACATTTTAAACACGCCACGCTGTCTGCTGCACATTCTGCAGTGGACACCAACTGGGTTGGATTTTCGTATGAAACGACTATAATAATATTCATAGTGGTAGTGTTTATGTATACGTAAATAGTGAATAATATAAATATCAAACTGATTAAGATCCTACAGGTATTTAATCTCTCATGGGCGTGCTCGTCGAATAATACATTAATGCGTGTCCATTAAAATAGTGAAAACGATCGTCCGAAGATCAAATAACAAGAAATTGTTGTGAACTGTGGTGTTCATAAAAAAAGCACACTGCTCAATTAATACATGGTGCGCGCCAAAACCTCAGAAATATATAATTCACAGAAGAAATACTAATGAAACATTAGGAATGATGAATTACTAGAATTTATTTAGAAAACATCAGGAGTTTTATTTTTTAAATTAAAAATATATGTTTTTCATAACAAATTTTTGATTTGGTCAGCTACGATTACTGTGTTTTTTAATTTTATAATTATAGTTATATAATTATTTTCAAGTATAGTATTTGCTAGTATAACCAGTGACTGGAAAGCTATATAATAATTAAAATTTTCTATATAACATATTTAAGTCACAATTAATTTGCATTTTTCTATAAGGTGTTAACATAAGCAAATGATAAACTTGTTGGCCTACCTAGCTTATAGAAATAATCACAAATTATACATTTGGCCAAAAAAAGTTTTATTTTAATACAAATATTATGTCAAAACATTCATAAACGTATTAATCATTAGTTATTTTGCAATACACAACAAATTATTTAAGTGACGACATCTACAGTTCTATGTTTGCATCTAAGTTTGTGCATTTTAAATTTTAATGAATATGTATATCTTGCTAGTATTAAAGTAAAAGAAAATAGTTATTTGAATCCTTATTGCGTTATTATAGTAGTTAATTTTAAAATTAATATAATTCCTTTCCAGGTGACCCCTTCACTATGCAAAAAATGATAGCTTTTGTCATAAAATGTTTAACTTGAATTTATGTAAAAAAAACAACTAATTACGACATTCCAAAATAGTCTGTAAATTAGTCATTTATTTTCGTTAAAACACAAACATGGTGTTGTCAAACATATTTTTGTATTCGCTGAGACGTCGAATATTTAGTGTAATAATCAATATTATACAACCAAACATTGTTATAGATAATATTTCACTTATGTTTTTTCCACGCGCAATGTATGGATATTTTGGTTTAGTATGTTTACAATTAGTGTCTACCTATATAGGTAATGTGTATACCTATCTAAAATTCTAAAAGATTACAAAATAACTAGTAAGTACTTACCTCATTCATTAATATGTTAAATGGTGTGTATACTATTGTAATACTGCCCACGAGGAATAATACTAATGCTGAGAATATGTAGAACGAGTTTCCTGGAAAGAAAATAAACAAATCAATATTAGTCAAATGAATACATAGTGTTCCATTTAAATTGTTATGACAGTCGTCGGCGTTTATTTTAAGGTATGTGTGGTATTATACGAGTATATTTATATATTATGTGGTTGCAATTGAAGAGAAAACTATGTGTAACCCAACAAATATTGTGAATTTTTAAACTAAAGGAGTTCCGACGATTTCCTTGGACAATTAGTTATATATATAAATATGTACTCCATGAAATCAGATAAGTACATAAAGTGTTGAATACATTGAGTAAAGTACCGAATAAAGTTATGTTTTTCATCTAGACAATTATTATTCCAGTTTACATTAGTTGCTTTTAAACATATTTTTATTCCGACTGAAATAATAAATATGCATAAGTATTAAATATTTAAATGTTTGACAAAGTAATTAATTTCACTGCCAGTTTTCAATAAACATGCGTTCCGTGTCTAAATATCTAAATAACATGACTTTTAAAATATTAAACTCATAATTTCTCAAAATTGTATGTTACCTTTCTTATTTATATAGGTATAGTGTTAAACTTTCCACATATGTCATTTTTATCGTATTTTTTAACATAAAAATTAATTAGAGATATAATATGATGCATTTTAAGTTTTTTTTTTCATATATAAAAGTAAATATTATAAACCACATTTTTTTAAAATTATTAGTAAAAACAAATATACTATAGCTAAATATATAGCATAACATTATATATTATATTATTATAGCTTTGAATTAAATATTTTATAGGTGAATACTAAACATAACATAATACTTTGCGTCCGATTACTTAGAACTCTCAAGTTGAAAGGGAATGAAAAAATTCGTACTATCAATGATTTCGGGTCGATATTGTTTACTCATTGTTAGATAGTTTAACGGAACTGTATGTCCAGAGTAACGTTAATTGGACGGCACTACTGAATGCTTTCCCAGTTCTGTAATTTCAGTAATTTATTTACAATATGTAATCAAAATTACTTATTGCATTTTTTTTTATGTATATATAATTGGTTATTTGAAATTTCAATGAATTCATAATAATAATAGTAAAAAAGAATTACCAGAATTCTTGTTATCAAGGTTCGATTTATTGATAATCTATACAATTCTATTGTGTAACACAAACCATCACATTATGTAAATTATAATAAATAAATTAATTTATGTGCTTCAGAACAATTTCAATGGTATTATAATGGTATAATCAATCTTTTGACATATTGTCATTTGTTAATGCACGATGACTTCTATCAGTCCTATCACGTCGTCGTATTTCGTAAATATGGTTTCATGTTATCTTATTTATCTTAATATGACGTATTTCCTTGTAAACAGAATATAAATATTACGCAAGTAAAAAATATCAATCCATTGTGTCAATTTATAGTTTTATTTATTTTATTTCATTAAAGAAAATGTACACGTATTCATTATAGCATCATGTAACATAAATTAATCTGCATTTAGTTCATTAATTAAATTTTTTTTTAATTAAGTGTAAATAGACACTCGGGTTTTGTTAAATTTAAATTTTCAGTTTTAAAATATTATCTATAATCTCCCAGAGTAAGAAAATAAAGTTAAAGTATCTGGAATTAAATTTATCTTGAATTTGATCGAAGCCATACTATTATATTTTTTCAACTTAAGGAAGCCGGTAGTATTTTTTTTTACATTTTTATCTTTATGTTAATATTTTTACAAAAAATAATTTAAAATTCTAAATTTATTAATGAAATATGAACTTTATTAATTATCTGCACCTACAAATTAATCAATGGAAAACGTTATTTACAATAAGTGAGTGTTAGCGACTTAAATTATTTATGTTGTATTTCAATTCATTTTTCGTATTATTTTTAGTTTTTATACTGTATAATGCGTAAACATATATTTATATATTTATATAAATATTATCGTTATATATTTCACTATAGATGTTGGTACTTAATATTTCAATATTTTCATTCAAAACCTATTTTAGTTCATTTGCGGTCAATCAATTTAAAGTTAGCTAAACACAAAATAACAATTTCTATTTTTAGTAATTCATTATATATATGCACACCATACGCACTAGTGCCAAACAAATCATTGCGTTTAAAAGTCCAGCTAGATTTATAAATTATTTTTTTACATTTTCACTATTATTTTGCTCAAACCTAATTACTTATTTTTTTTTCAAAAACTACTTGTAAATCGCTGCAACACGACTGTGCATTTTTCCTTTTTACCTGATAAGATCACAACACGATTGCATACCAAATGATATGTGTTTTTACTAGGTACATATGATTTATGTAGAATACAAAATAATATAAAGGTACAATACATATTTTCTATAATTGTTATATACATGCACTTAATAACTAACTATTAGTTCACAATTTTTCTCCCCAATTATTAAAGGTTTAGGACTGACAACAAATTATCATCGTTAGCTTGGTTAAAAATTGTTTTTTTTTCTAAATTGTCGTTGTAAATGATGTAATATAATACATAATTAATGACATTTTTTTTGGTAGTCAATATTTTTTTCAGAATTTTTTAAAACAAAAATTTAAAAAAAAATTCAATTTTTAATTAAAAAATAAGAATAGATAATGTTATAAGTTTGTTGTACCGTGAAAATGTATAATGATAAAACGCTAAATGAGATAACGTGCATAAATTATATTATAGATGACCTTTAAAATAGAAAAATGAAATATTATTATAGGTAGTAAGATTAATTTTTTAATAAAATAATTATTATTTTCACAAAAAAAAAAAAAATTACAAGTTTGAATAGATATTTTTTCAAAGAAGTCTTATTTACTATGTGCACACGGTGCAGTCCAAAGTAAAATTGCTTTGAACCTTTTTAATATTGTATTATATATGTTGGTATCCGCTATCTAACATTCCAACGATGTTATTATAACAATTACAAATGCGTAAAATGTGTATTTTAAAATGTATAATTAAAATGTGTACATGTATATCTATTATTATTATTATAACTTATAGGCTTATTAAAAAAAAAAATATATATATATATCCAGCCTACTATTTGCCCTTGGCTAACATATATATCGATGTTTCTAATTACTTATCATGAGACGATTCCCATTTAAAAATTCCCTGCAATTGAGTTGGATTATGGGCGCTCCTATACACGGCGTGTGAGACGCCTATGGACCCGGGTTAATGGTTAACCCGGAGCTGATGGTTGCCATATATATACTAATGAGTCATCAATTTAATGTTGACCATTATAATATACAATATTGAAATGGGTAGTAAACAAAATATTATAGAATTCATGAAATTAATAATCGTAGATAAAAACGTTTTCGATTATTATATTATACTGATAGTTTGAAATTTCAGGAGTGTTTAAACTTATTTTAACAGATTATAAAATATCATTATTGGATTGACACGATGACATCTAATGGTTTTGAAGAAGTTACAAAATATTGAGAGCATTATTAGGAAACGCGATTTGGGATGAATGCGGACACGACTAACTCAACTAGGTAGTGAAAAGCAGTGAAGATAGTTAAGTAAAATTATCAATTTTAAAATATTAAACATAGCACGACCTTAATAGACTTTAAATTCATAAATTGAAATTGATAATATCAACTCAAAGCGTGAGAAAACTGTACGAAGGACCATACAAGACGTTACTAATGAAATAATGAGACAACATGAATTGCATATTATGAGTTTTTATATAATCGATTAGTAATTATAGTACCTAGTAGCTCTATGTATACCTATATCTACCTAAAATTATTTTTGTAAAATTCAAAAATATCTTTGTTATATCTTATGACCATCATATATTAATATCATAACTATCGATAAAAATAAAGTGTCTGGTATTATATTAAATATTAATTCTAGTTAGAATAGAAAATTAGGTCTGTTAAAACTCTTTATATTATACAACCATTTTAAGAGCTGTGCATCACAATTGCGCACTTTATATTTTTTACCTAATAAAATCACAACACGATTGAACGTTGCAATTATTTATGCATTCGAGTACAACACACTAAACATTATAATATTATATAAATTATATTATATACATTATTATATAAGTACATATTAATATGCATTAAAATATATAATACAATTCTTAATTAAATATTATATTTTGCTAACCGTTGTGTATTGTGTACTTGAGTAAGTTAAAACAACAAACAATTCATGAAATTTCAGAAAAATCAATGTTGACTATACATCTGCATTGTGGACTGTAAGATTAGGTAACAGGCAGTTGAATGACAAATCACAATTTATAGTATTATAGATAATATGGCTAGTAATAATAACAATTTTATTTAGTCTCGCTATAAAAAAAACAATATAATATTATTGTTCAATTCAAAAAATAAAAAAAAATATTGATAGATAATTTTTAGTTAAGCCCATAGTGATTATAGATTTTGAATAGATACGATCAATTTATGAATTTGTAAATTGTATTTATCATTTATATTATATTATGTTGTAAAATAATTACATAAATTATTTGGTACCCAATTGCGTTGTGATCTAATTATTATTATTAAACATATTTACGCCTGTATCGGTAATTTTACAAAATATATTATACAAAACACAATATGAAATATAATATAATGATAATATTTTATTAGGTAAAAAAGGTCGGTGTGCATTGAGTTGTGATTTTCAGGTCAAAAAAGGAAAAAGTGCACAATTGTGTTGTGCTTTAGTAAACAACACAATGAGGTTTCACTGATTGATAACGTTTTTTTACTTACTTATCAACTTGTACGTCGATAGTAGTACGAAATTATTGGTAAGATACCTCGTACATTATTTTAAATTAGTAGCTATGGGTATTGGTCGTTTTTCTAACAGACGCGTTATTTTGTACACTTAAACGGGCTTTTTTAAGCTCTACGAAAATAAATAGCTTTTTTTGTAAATAAAACAATATATTTAAATTTAGTTTTTATTTGTGTAAACTATGTCAAGTTTATAAGTATATTCGACGACGTCGAACTTCAGTTACCTACCTACATAGTGTCTTATAATAATAATCTACTATAAGTAAGTAATGCTCGGGGTCAACGGCAGTGATATGATGTAATAATTTCCAGTTGCTTAGTGAAATGGAAATTTAACGGAGTTTTATGAAAAAAAAATAGCATATGTTTAGTGCCCTTGACCAGTTGACCAACTTGACAGAGTATTCCAAAAAGAGATGAACAAAAAATACTGGTAATTGCATAAAATCGTTATAATAATAGCTGTGTAGTGTTCGATTTGGGTGGGGGGCACTGAGTACTTTTTTTAACCTATTGATAATAATAATTTTTAATGAATCATGAGCATCGTTAAACAGGTTCGTTCTTTTTGCAAATTATGGTCTTTATATCTCCTCGTTTACGATCAATTTAATTATATGTTAGTAATAGATATTAATTGATATTAGTTGTATTATTTTGTTAAATAAATTAATAAAAGCGATGTCTTCATATTTTTGCATTAATCATTATCCATTATCACAGCTTTGGTACATTTTCTTTGGTCCATTATCAGATCGTATTTTTTTATTTGAAAATCATACGTACTTCCTACTATAATATACCTCTAGATAGATACATATCTAATGAAAATACTATAAACAACCGACACAAATATAATTGTATTTCATATGCAAATGATTTGAGCCGATAAATTATTTGTAAACAAAAGTGATGAGACTCTCCTATATCACAGACGAAATAAAACTGTGCCTATACGTTAAATGAACTTGAAAAGTTTTGAAATTTAGATAAAAATATTTACTTGGCACAAAGAGTTTTGACACATTTAATTTTCGATTTAAACTAGATTTTAGTTGGTCCCTCCAAAGTGTTCTGGATAATAACTAGTTCCGGTTCCAAGGCAGTGTTAAAGGAACTTTTTACATCACGCCCCGTCAATTAATTAATCACACATTTTGGCGTGGGCGCTATTGTTAAATGTTTCTTTGATTGTTATTTCGTTTTTTGTAAAGTTAAAGGTCATTCAATCTCACCTTCAATCGTAATGGTTCCAAATTTAATAACATACTAATACTGTGTTAAGCAAAATATCGAATAAGTATGATGCGGATATTATGTGTGCACGATTTTTTAATCAAAATATGTGTATAAATTTTAAAAACATAATTATATTGATGACGATTTATTTTATGCGTATTTTGTATTTTTGTGTGAATACATAGTTGGATAAGATTTTGTTTTTGTATTATAAATTCTGTGGTTTTAATAAGCTGACCAGTAATACACAATAATATTTTAAATCATTCCCACGCCTATACAACCTAGACTATACAAAAATTAATAGTTTTTCGAAAAGGTATTGATTTTGTTTACCTTTAAATGTGTATGTGAACATAATTTGTTAATGAATAACAGACGGATTTGTTTTAATTTATGTTTTTTTTATTCAGATTTACGTTTTAAGAAAATAAGGGTTTTCTTATATTAATAACCACAAGAAAATTAATAATTTGAATAATTTTCCAAACATGCGTATTTCCAAATATTATGTCTTAATCAAATAAATAAATTTGTCTGTGAAAATTGAAGTAATACATATACATGATAAATACCTATCAATATTACACTATTATTTATTATGACGCAATTATATATATATATAGACTTTCCCTCGTGTTAAAAAAATAAGATATAAGTGATATAACTATTGTGGTAAAGACTAAGACTGTGTGTTGTAATTTAAGTTTAAAATAGTTTTGCAATTCTGAGTAATGCGTCAAATATAATTATCTTAATGATAATACTGGCACTCCCAAATGATACAGCAAATATTATGTTTAATAACTATTGTGTTATCGATTCTTGATTAACTGTTTCAATATTTATTAACTATAATATAAGGTAATGTTCTTGCGTGTTCTTTGAAATAAATAAAAATATGGTTGAAATCTTCCCAAACAGCTTTAATAATTTTAATAACTTTAGCCGTGAACATAACAAGTAAATACTATAATTTTAAAGGAACGTTGTTGAATTTAAATGCACGCTTAGTCTTAATATCGAGTTTCGAATTGAAATATATTATGGACATTCGATCACCAGGCACGAATATAGTAAAGTAAGATAAAGAATGATGAATAAAAAAATAAAAATATTGGCTTTAAAAGTTATTTCTGAATTATTTTCCGAACCACTTAGTTGTTATCGTCAAAAATTAAATAACTACCTAGGTGCTCAAATATTATAATAAAATATATGCAAATTAGTAGGTATGAAAATAAATACATAAAATTACACTCTACACGTATTCATTGCTCGTGCCATATAGGTTTATAGGTATGCTAGTTGATGAATCTAAAGTAAAATTTAAAAAATATAACTTATAGTTTTTAAAATTCTATGTGTTACGCATAAAAATTAAAGTATCTAGAACGGTAAATTTATCTATAAATTTACACGCCGTATAAATACTAGCAATAAGATTAAATATATTCTAGCCCGTAACACTGATGATCTAATTAATTTAATATATAACTAAAACTGTATAATTACAATAATTATTCTGTATGCGATTTTATTATATTTCAAAATATCATAAATAGTATATATGGTGACCACGATAACTTATGAAAATCGAACTGAAAATAGCCATTTAAACCCTGTTAAATATTTCTGAATTATTACCCACCTGACACTCAACTTTGAATACTTATTTTAAGTTTTGTAATATTATACCTATGTAAATTGTATTTGTATACGTTGCATATTATATAGTTTTTGGTTGTAGATATAAAGGTAGAATATCTAATCGACTAATGTGTTTTTATTATTTATATTGTACCTATACGAATACCTAAAGTCAAGTTTCAAACACCAATCGTAATTTGTTAGTAAACCAACAATCTATGAACATTTCTACCTATACATTAAACATTTTTTTTCTAATATGATTATGTTATCCGAAAACGTGAGTTGTTCTGCTGATTCATGTAAAGTAAAACTTAAATACTGAAGAATATTATTGTATTTATATGCCATAAAATAGTTGATACATAGTTTTGTCAGAAATTTTAACACCTGTAAGACCGAATTAAGGGTTTTGGCGTATTGGGAATATTTTTTTTATGGCGCACCTATAATTTTAAATATTAATATTAATGTGACTCACAGTTAATATTATATATCGTATATTATTGCAAAGGTTTATTTATATATATTATGAAGACACATTGTTTCATATCTGTCGTACGATTTTATGTTGAGAATATTTTTTTAAAACTTCAATGAAAACACTAGCGCCCTCTTTTTAAGGGTTCTTAATAGGCATATGTATTGCTATAATGCCCCTTTAGCCCCCCGTGCTGACACGGGCTTGAATATCAGCGTGCAAGTTCAGCGGGTTGTCGAAATAAATCTTGTAGTTTTTAGAAAGGTGTATTATTATGTCCTCAATTATTGTTCAGAGTATAATAGAGACTTGAATCCATCTTTGCACGATTTATTTTGATCGTTTTAAAACCATGCTTCACTCGACAACGTATTGTATAGCGAAGACTGATATTTGTGTATTGTTTTTCCGTTCAAAGAAAAAAATATTGTCTTTGTTGTTTTTATATTTATATATTAACTACTCGCCGTCGTAAGTTTACCTGATTTTGATTGCCCTTAACCTATATGATCTAATAACGAAATAGTATACACGTTCTGCAGCAGTGCATAGACCCCAATCAAGGTGAATTACTTTTTCTCCCCGTAAAAACCAGTGGCACTTTCTTTGAATAAGCGTCTGGCACATTGTACAACCACACTGTTAATCGCATAACACACACACACAATTTATTTATTTATTATTGCAATTTATTAAAATGTATTTTTAAAAAAAAATTTAATCAGTAAAAATAAAATACATTTATATAATATGAATTTTATAGAAATCTTGTTGTTTTTCGTACATTTTGTAAATCGTCAAAAAATGCTTTATTTATAGGTAGTTCTATCATAGGTATATTTAAATTTATTAATACATTTATCATCAATGGTTATTCTATATTTAATTATGTATTCAAATTTAAAATGTATACGTACCTTGACCTAATAGCATAATATTTTTTACTAAATTTGTTTACGATATTTAACAATTTTTCAAATATTATTGATGAATTTTAAATTACTAATTTATATAAATTCTATCCCTGTAACACATTAATATGTAATAAATAATAATATATTTCAAAGTTTAACATAGGTTATGATTTGGCTCGTAAATTTTTAAAAAAATATTAAAGATAATAAACAGAGTGTGAGGGCAAGAGATAGCATTATTCTTTGAATTATAATATTTCATCATATAGATAGTAGATACACTTAAACACGTACAAAATATAAACATATACATTACATATGCATACATTTAAATATTTCATGAAAATAATAAAATATTCTTATTGCATTTTGGGTTAAAATTAAAATTGTTAACTGTATAAAAAAAATTTCTATAATCCGAAAAAAAAATGTCTGAAATTCTAAATAGTTGATTAAAACGAACAAACATTTTTTAAGCCCACATATAGCCATATAAGAATTATAATATGTTTATTATAATAACTTTTTAAATAAGAAGTCAGTAGTCATTATAATTGTATATGGTACCTAAGTAGTCGCGTTTTTACGAAATTTCGAAAACGACACTTTAAATATCCATCCGTGTCCACTTTATAGAAAAATTATATTTATAACAATTTTTAATTAAATTTATGTCCGAAAAAAATAATAATTTTATACAAAACACGTAATTGTAAAACCAATAAATATAAATGAGAAAATTTGAAAAAAACATCAAGTTAAAATATAATTTATAGCAAAAATTGCTCATGTAAAACACACAAAGAAAAAACGTGATTCCAATAAAAACGTATTGACCACCGTATTGTCAAGAATACGTATCTATTGTACCTATTGAAATTTGGAACGTATTATGAATTTAAATAATAATTGAAATAATTCATAATAATTTAGACATGTATAATACGCTGTATCTACAACATATAAATAAATACAGTTTACCGACTTTTTTAGTTGAAAATATTACGAGCAAAATTATTTTCAATTAGTCCAAAATACGCGAAATATGGCTATAAAATGTTATGGGCCATATAGTTATAATATATAATAATATACTATTATGACTTGTATACGGCGAGGGATCGCGTGCACGAAAAACGAGAAAATTAACGAGGAATGTCTGTAAGTACTATACAGGTAGTTTTAATATCATTTCTTTACTCGTATACTCTTTATTAATTGTTAATCGCAAAAACGAACGAGGAAACGTTTAAAGGGAATAATGCCATCTAAAAAAAAATAAACCCAAATACGATCTGCTGCATAGCAGCAACATCTCGCAAGGTTTGAACGACACCGGTTTTTTTACAATGCACATGCACAAAGAGTCAAGGCTGAACGTACGTTGTAGCTCCTCCGCAGCATAGGCGTATAGGCACGTTTATTATATTATAATATAGTAAGTAGTACGAAACTTGAATAATATGCTGCACGTCTACTACGTACACAGTCAGTTATGTTGGTTATTGGGATAACATGTTGATAACTCGTTTATTAGCATATTTTTATTTGAAACGTTTAAATGTCAAAAATCTGGCCTACAAGATTGCAGCCAGCAGAATAGTACGCACATTTTTATTTTCTAGATGGAAAGTTCTTTAATTAAAATTTAAAAATAATATGGCCACTGAAATCAGAGACATTTTTGATTCATCGAAAATAATAATAATAATAATAATAACAAGTGTTATTATAATACCTATATGTCTTAGATATACGCGATGGCGGAATTTAAATACAAATTATTACGGCTTTACAGAGAAAAAAAAATATAAAACTGTATTAAAATAATCAACTGATTTGGTATTTTTATTTCTGATGACTTTTAAAGATACTATAGGTACCTATATCATATTATAATTATGTTGTAACATCATTTTCTCAATCATATTTTTTAATCAACTTCTACGATAATTTTGATGGAAACTCGAAGCTGGGTGTATGGAAACTTACTTTGATATATTATAGTTATTAATTATTTTCTATTTTAAATTGTGAGTAGAGTGAAGGACAATAGTAGTTTAACAATGGTGTTTTTTTCTGTGAAATACTTTTTGACTAAAAGATTTGATCCATAGTGTACTAATATGGCTACATGTGTAGTCATTTTCTAGTAGCAAATTTCATCTATTGTCACTTTAATTAGGTCATTTTAGGGCATTTCGAAATGTGCGCAAGAAAAAACAATTAAAAAATGAGAGAATATGGTAAAAACACGATTTTGTTCATTTTGAATATTTGTTGTTATTTTGTGACTCAGAAATAAATAACTCTCGAGTTCTAAAATTTAAGTGAATACCAAGTACGTGATTTAGACGTATGTTTAAGGTAATCAATTATTTTGTTACAATTTGGGCTACTTGTATTATTTGATATTTTAGATTTCGAGGTTTTTATACACTTAATCGTATTTATTCTTACGTATATTTATCTCTTATGATGAAATTATGTTGAACTTACTGAAAGCAGAATACACACTAACATTAATTTTTATGCATATTACGCCAAAACTCAAAATTATTGTATTCAATGCAATGATTGATGAAAATATTTATATTCATGACCTATGACTTATTCAATGAATTACACTCGAGACCCACTATACAACAGGTATCCCAGATTTTGTTTTTTACGTATACCTAATTAATAAGGTATCTAATACTTCAATACTTGATTACTTAAATCAAATATAAAGGTCAAACGTTCGTAAATCTGAGAATTGTGCTTCCAATATTAAAACATTTAAAAACTTCTTTTGTTTCTTAGAAAATATAGATTAAAATCAAGACTTATTATAAGACTAATTCATCGAACTTGATTTAAAATCGTTTTTTGACTGCTTTTCTATCATTATTTCATTATTAAGATACTTTTTGGTAATATTTCTTATTATTATTTGTTTATACTAAATTTCCCTATATTTGTTTTACCTTAAATTACAATTTTTAATTATTATTTAAAACTAAAAGTAATGTAGACGAATTGAAGGAATTGCGAGTGCAATGTTGGTATAACTATAATAGCAGGTACTTATATAAAAGTTGAACGCTGGAGGCGACCCCACCAAAAAAAAAAATGTGATCAACGATTTCTCAAAGGTATAATTTAATATTTGTTGCCAAATGTTTTCTAATTTACATAATTATCATGATATACATAAAAAAAATTATCTTAGTTGAGATTAGGATTTAAAATGGATTTCTGTAGCCCTTTTGATTGCTGTAGCAGCTTATGCATAACAAATTATGCACCATCTTGACGTAATTATTATTTACGTGTTGACCTTAGGCCTAAAAATAATCATTTCCGTATCCTAAAAGTGTGTTGGGGAATAAAACGCGTTCGATTAGTAAAACGTAGAAAGGTTAACTGATGATTAAAATATAATGCATTATTTATTTTTATTGCCCTATAATTCGTTAACTCCGGGTGGTCCTGGGAAATAGGATATAGCTATATGAATCCGTTTTAAGATATATTTTAAATTTATGTATATTTACTATTGCATCACGTGCATTTTTAAAATAGCAGGCCTAACCAGATTTCATTCATTCCAAAACTCTAAAAAATAAAGAGGTTAGGCTAAGATTAAAAAACTTGTTTAATTTTGACATTTGAAACTTTGTAAAACGAAAGAATAAATATTTATAATACTTAATCAGTTGGTAAAAAAAATATGCATGTATAAACTGCGGCCTAAATAGAAATTAGAAATTCCTTTTAAGTAATACGAAATCTTAAATAAATAGGTTTTTTAAATCAAAGTTTTTGAAATGTGAGGAAATAATTGTCTGCTTAGGTAAATAATATACGTATACCGATTACCGGCACCCAATACATACATAGCTATTGCTGTATACAATACCTATTTAGATAATTGTATTAAAAAATAATAATTATAATAAATTATAATTACTTTAAAGTACCTATATAGTATACCTACACTTAACTTTATGTAACAATCATACTATGAGATTGTATATTATTATTAAAATCTTTTAATTGTACTTCCACTATTACACGAAAAATGGTTATTAGAAATATTTAGATTTATTATAAATTGTAATTGGTGATATAATTTCGATCTAATTATTAATAGGTACATCAATTAACTGTTTTTCTTTATGAAAACAAATTCTAATAAAAAAACATATTTTCAAAACGCTAACGTAAGTACATACATGCATTAGGTAGATTATTTTTATTTGACATCTAATAATTCTACGTACGCTCATTTAACTTTTATGAATGGAATTTACACAATCATAGTCAACAAAAGAAATAGCCGTGTATAATAGAACATTATACTTTAATAGAGTGAGGGGTAAACGATGAACATTTCGGTTGAATTTTTATACCAAGTCATTTAAAAACGCATTGACCTTAGTTGAAAACGATTGGCTTTGATCGAGTTGGTTAATCGTAAATATTACAACTAATTGATCGGCAAGACCAATTCATGCGGCAATGTGTGATAATAAAAAAATATATATCATGACTGAAATCATTTGTTTAGTTATTAATATACAGAGATTTGTTATATTATAGCAGAGTGAATAGACTCATTTGTCGTAATGGTCATCAAATCATATGTATTGTAATTTGTATATGTATTATATACAAGCACACAATAAATAATAATAAAAAAAAAAACTCTTTGTTAATTTAACAAAATAATGATTTCATTAAATATGTATTTGAAAGATTTAACAACAATCATAATAATGTGCCGCAGAGTAACTTGAGAGGTATTCTAATTGGTTAAAATATGTAAGTAATTATAATTATATCTAACTCGTGGTTGCTCTACTATAAGACATATTGTGAAGAATCCTTGCAATAATATTAAGGACGTTAAAGAAAATATATTCTTTTTCCTAGTACCTACACCTCATACAACACTCGCATTTGGACTTCATTTTTCATATTATTATTTGTTATACTTAAATGAACTATTTACAAGTATAATACTTATATTGATTATTGTATGAATAAATAGGTACCGATTATTATTGTGATGAGTATGATGACTGAGCAAAAAAGAAATATTATGCATTTTATCTGAATAAAAAATATTCAATAGTATTCAATACTAGTGATTTTTATGTACCTACACAGAATTTTTTTTTTAAATCGTATTAATTTTCACTCAACATAGCTCGAATCGATGCTATTACCAATACAAGCCATGTACATAAAATGACGTATTGGCGTACAATACAGGTGTCGAAATATCAATTGAATATTAATTATTATTATACAATGTAATTTATATATATTTCATTTTCTTGACGATTGCATCTGCGAATAGACAACGATAGTAACAACCTGTTGGTGATTTGAATACAGATGCACGGTCATATAATATCAAAGATAATATCGCATAACATTTTATTTTGTTTTAGCTAAAGGTCTTGATTTCTATAATAGGTATGCAGCGATTTTGGGGAGCAATAATATTATTATAAACGTATCCAAGGCTGATAATTTAATACAGATATTGATTTGTATGCACGATATAGTACGGTGCATCTGCAATTAATTAAGTACCTATAATATTTATGGCCTTTTAGTTGATCGATCTATCAGTCGGTCAAGGGCCGATTATATTCGTATTCGTTTCGCAGCTTTGTGTAGCATTTAAAATAAATATATACATATAAGATAAGTTGTATCGTCATTCATTATAAATATTATGACCTATGTGAATTATGGTACGTTTAAGGATAGCGCGGTCCGTGTGCGATCTTGAAAAATTTTGGCTGTTTATTGCGATTGACCGTAATTAAATGCAAGAAAACACATATGATTAACGTCAATTTAATAGATGTAATCTTAATTATAAGGCATTAAAATATATTAAATTAGTTTTTTCATCATACTCCACTGGCCATATAGCAATATATATATATATATATATATTCGCTTACTATCAATGACGACGTGTGTACGCACTCGGATTCCTAACGCCAAAAACCAAACGCGTAGTGTCAAAGTGTTAAGGTCACGAGCAGATCGTACACATCTTTATAGTTCTATAAGTCATTTATAGACACCCAACCATATCTATATAGTATAGTATATTATATGTATGAAACTTCCACGGCCTTAACCTTTTTCATAAAATGCACGGTCTTGTGTACACATATAATAATAACAACCACAACAACAAAAATATTAATATAATAGCATAAATCATACATCATAATAAAAGAACAGGAACTTTTACTATTTTTTGGGCAACGGTCATAGTTTTTAATGATATTTTCGCCACTTGGATAAAAAATATTAATAATTGTGCAACACGAGCGGAAGACCGCACTTTAATAAGTCACACTTAAAAATACATATATTGTGTATCGACGTTTAAAAGTATAGAAAAAAAATGGATTCTAATATTTTATTCTATTTTATACGACTAAAATTTTCTGCATACGTGCTATATAGGTACACATAATATACTCATATATATATACATATCTGTGTAATATATATGTATTATAGGCACCTGCTAATATATTATTGTATGGCGCAAGGACGTGCCTATGTGTATATTATTATTATTGTTTCATAGCCGCGCACGCACTATTGTAATATGTGAATCACTATCGGACCAAATCTGGGTAAACAAAATCGTGCCGAGGATGTGTTGTGCGCGTTAGGTAGTTAAGGTTAGGTTAGGTACATATAGGTTTAAACCCAACCCGTAATGCGTGCCTATACCTCACGTGTGTGATGTTTTCAACTATGGGTGTCATGTGCCTATGTGTACCATTCCGTTTCAATTGATTGGGACGAATGAAAACATCCCAAGACCTCCGTATGCATTATAGCGTATACACAATAATATATATTATATTATATTGTAAGACACGTAGCCTTGTATTGAACGTACCTATAATGTACACGACTACTCATTCTCAGAAATGCGTATTATGAATTACGATTGTATATTCCATCGAATCACGGCCTAATAGTATGTCCGCGATTTTGCTAGCTATACAATACGTCTTAAAGTATATATTAACTACAATAAGGTACCTCCATAATCCTATATGGTATAAACAAACAAATAACTGCGTGTGTGCCCATACAATTTTTATCGAAAACGGTTCCAAGGAGATTCCGTCAGAATTTCTTACCTAGATGTTTTTTTGATACAAGAAATTTATCGATGAAGGTCTCAACTACGAGCGAATTCGCGTTTTTGAATTATGCTCAAAATTAGGAGCATAACTCGACTACTGGCAACCGTTATTATTTTCATTTTTTTCCGAATACGGCTGCGTTTTTGGAAAAAATAAACATTTTTAAAGTTGTTTCCTAAAATAGACTTATTTTTATTTTGATGGATGATTCTATCGAGAATTTTTTTTCATCTCTATAATATCTAAAACTTTGTAGCCGAGAAATTTTGAACAATGTCAAACAGTGTAAGCTAAGCTTTATTACCCGATATTATATTACATACAGAGAAATGTATATTCGTGATGACGAAGCTATAGATAATATAGTGTTATCGACGAAATTATTATTTATTTACATTAATAGAATATCATCTATTCTTGTAAATAAAAATAGTGTACGCTAAAATGAGTTTGCAATACATTTACAGATCGATAAATCAGACGGCAAAGAGTGGAAATCTACACAGACATAGGTAAATATATACATATAACGTGTCCATTGACGCCCGGAGAGGAATGTAAGCCAGAGTGTCTATAGTGTTTACTCTATTCGAATTTTTTTTTAAATAAACATTGGGTAACTTGATAGTTTTAAGTATAAAGAAAAAAATATATATAACTAAAATCGTGAAACTTAAGCAAATGATGGTCTTGTATACAGTTAATTAAGGTAAACTGCATCGTGTACCATTGAGGAGTATAGATGTTTCTAGAATGCAATTTTTAAAGTAATTAATCAGTACGCTGAAAATATAAAAATCCGAGCCTCAACATCAGTGTATTGATTTAATATTTATATTTTGCATATTTATTGTAAAATCGCTATTCGTAAAAGTAGATACAGTGTGTACACAAAGTATCTACCTGAAAATCCTTTACAGTAGCACGTCATAAATATATTTATCTATATTGATAATATACCTATACATATATTTATATATATATAATGGGGATTAATATCTATCACATAAAATCAATATAATGTAATAAAGTAATATGCTAATACTATTTTTATAGGTTTTTTATGATGTGATAATAAACCATGTTGAGTTTCGCGACTGCAAAAGTTCGTTTTAGGTAAAAAATACAGGTAGATACTTTAGAAATTGATTGCACTCGTTTATAGTTTTAACCTTCTATACATAAACATGTATACATATATATTGTATTACACCAGTCACAAAACCTATGACGTGCGTGCGTGCGTGTATTATTCAAGACGACGTTTGAATTAATTAAATTGTATTCCTATACACACACTGGAAAATTCAACCTTCTTAGCCGTGTTACGTACATCACAGTTAAATATTAATTTATATTATATTTCCGTGAGAAAAAAAAATCGATTTCATATCAATTAAACCTTTGTCTTTTGTTTCTCTACAATTAGTCGAAGGAATATATAATTCGAATAATCAATATTATGTATATGTATACTACCGCAGCAGCGAACGAACGATATACGAGTACATGGATACCTATTTAATCAAAGTGGATGTTATAAGTTACCTACATATGTATGTCTTATCGATATACTTAGGTAATAACAATATGTCAATAATTTCCCAAAAACTTATTATACAGTAGTCAGGCATATTATTATTATCGTACCACTACTGCAGGTTGACACAAAAACAGTTTTTACCGTTACCGTCCGTTTGCAGGGTGTGTCGACGAATTGTCTTCGAAATTGTATTAGGTATAACGTATAGTGCACCACCTCGTATTCCGGTATCGTATTTTTAACCATATGTCGTTTACTAAGCACACGAATAGTTGCGACGATGCACGAGATTTTTTTTTACAGAAGCTTTTCATAGAAAAAAAATTATAGTTTCGTGGCTGCTTTATAATATGTATGATGGTGACATTAATTAACCATCAAAGTTACTGGATCTGCCAGCACAAGACTTTTTTCTTTTCTTTTTTTTGCGGTGATATTTAAAGAACAACGTTTATTTTTATCACTCACCACTCACGAAATACCGATAGACGAATTGAAATCCCGGAGGCCCGTTTTCTTTCATTCCGTATTTACACGCATCATCGTGTAAATATTATTATAACCGTTATGATATAATACGATTTTGGACCAGAAAAAGCAATGATATATGCTTATGGCTTACCAAGCAACCAAAATATGAGTAAAAGTTCGAATGGATCAAACGTTTAAATGTAATTCAAAAAATAATGCTGACCCATATACTGATTAAACTATAATATACTATTATTTTGAAGTGCCTTGGCATGCCATAAATTGTAATAAGAAATCGCCCAACAAATTAGTGATTTTTTTTTTTTTAATTTAAGTACAATAATATAATATATCATAATAAATAGCAGTTGCAGTAGGACACTAAAAAGAGACGCTCTATAACTAACTAAAATACGATCCGTTCCATTTACAATATTCTTATAAGACATGAAATTAATTAAATCGTTTAATAAAATTAATTAATTTTTTTTATCATTAATCAGGAATACCAGTTAGTCTTCGACGGCCTTATTAGCACTGCATATTATAATAAAATAATTAAATTTAAAAAAATGAAAATATTTAAGACATAGTGCGTAAAAAAAAAATCAAATGTTTATATTATAACCTTATATGTAAATAAAAAATATATATATATTTGAAAATCATAGTTTTTTATTAATTATTAAGGTTTCCTGGAAATGTTTTGAAAAAAAGTAATAAAAAGGACCAATTATGTCTATTCCTGGGATAAAATATTAAATAGATAACTCACATTCTCGCGACCTTCAATTTGTGCTAAACATCAATTAATTTCATTACTTCCTTATGTGGATTTTTTCCTTAGATACGTCACAGGTAGCGAACAATATTATCAATTAAAATTTAAGAGAAAAAACGACTTTGATAATGTACACGTACGTATTTATATTACGTATTTACGTATTATATTTATATATTTTAAGTGTACTTATACCTGTATGTGCATATATTAAGCACGTATGACGTGTTAACCGATGAAAATCCTGTAATTTATTATTAAGTATATTTTATAGAAATGACGACATTAAAAACTGTTAACATTTTGTTCAGGTAATATGTGAGATGAAAACAACGGTTTGCGGTTAGCAATGTTTAATAATAATATAAATAATATTATGTTAATGTAGGTATAGTGAATAGTGATAGCGGCTGTATGCGATGTGTGAATAATGGAATAGAATATCTATTGTAACGACCAAATGCAAAATTTTTAAATCAATGTGTGTGAGTTATAAGACGACAACACTTAATATATATATTGTAAAACATTAATTAAAAATAAAACAATATCGTTGAAAAATGATTTATGAGCATTGTCGTCACTTACATTTTAAACGTCGATATTCTCAATAAAACAACTCTATGTCTATGACCCTATGATTATTGAAACCGGCCGGGTTGTACACGCTTGTCATATATTTAACGTTTTTTCAAATGTTAATTGTATTTCGATCTACCAATCCATTGTAAATATCCCGAACGTAATTATTTATATTTTGGCAAAGTGTGTTCACGTTTGACTAGAAATTGTTTAAAAGCAAAATTGTTTAATTTTAAAATTGGGACCATGTCACAACGAATAAGATAACAGCGTGATAGTTAATTAAAAGTACGTTTAGATACTGCCAACTAGCCAAATGATTTAAAGAAACTTTCAACTTTGCGTGTATTTTTTTATTTTGATTTCCTGATATTGTTTAACTAGGCAAGTATGTATAGAAAGATAGGGAATCAATCAAATGGATCATCAACTGACGAATTATTTAAATTTAATCGCAGAAACCTGTCTACAAATTTTGGAATTTGTCCTCTATTTGAACCTAGTTCCGGCACGATTACGTAGATGATATAAAGTTCAAAGATTACGATATAATAATCGGACACTAGTTAGGTCGCAGTCACCTTTATATTTCACCGCACCTCGTCTACGGTCAATATATTGTACCATTGCCTAATGATTTTTAAAACTGCATAATTCGTAACCAGTAAAAAAAAACGAGTTTTCGAAATGTGAAATTAATCCAACTGTATAAACTAGAATACACTTTTTCATTAACACTGTGTCAGCTGGAATCGTCGAATGGAAGCCCTCGGAAAAAAAAAATATACCTGCAATGCGACGATTTGTCTACCACAACCGCGGTACCTATCGTGATATTATAAATCATAATACTGTAGATACCCGCGGCAGTAAGTCGTCAAATCAAGTAACAGTCAATATGTCATATTATGCGCAGTGTTGTGAACGATCATTTTACTATCTGCCCGGGCTGCAGTGGTGGAACTTGCGGGTAATGCGCACAGCACACGGATAATAATAAACACATAATAATAATAATAATAATATGTTCAACGGGCGGGTTTAATATACCTAGGTAGTGAAATCGACGACGACTATAATACCACACGACGACCACGGTGGTCGTCTTGCGCCGCAGACGGTCTCGTCGACGGTGTTGACTCGCTCGGCGCACGGTCGGGATCCGCGGTAGGCGTTTAAATGTTTGACTTTTGAGTACACGTTCGACGTCCGTCGTCCGCAAGGTCAACAGTTGGTCAACGCTAAAACAAAACGGGTGGCGGCGGCGGCGGTGACGCATTAAGGATTCAGCGGACGTGCGCCCGTCCCGCATGACGCATGTACAGTATAATAATAATAATTTAATATATTATTGTCGTTATAGAATAATATAGTGTAGAGGATCCTATTGACGCACTCGAGTGGTGTAGATCCGTGAACTTAAGTCACCGGCCCAACCGCACGCCGCCGCCGCGGGAGAGTCCATTGAAATTCGGGTCGGACCGGCGGACACGTGACGAGACAGACAAGTGATAATTTTATTATAATATTAACACGACGACTACAGTGGCGGTCGGGATATCGTTACTGTGCCGATAATAAATTAATATAATTGTGAAAACTTCAAAAAACCACTAACGTTGTCGTCATATCTTCCAGCAGGATATGCATGAAATCATTATACTACGCTTTGCAAATATTATTATTATTATTATTATTATTATTATTGTGACGTAAAACGCACATGATAATAATGACATTGCACTACGGGTTGTGTCCCGCCGATCTGCGAATTAATTCAGACATGGTTTTGGAAATACCCGGATGCCGGACCAATTGTTAACCTAACCAATTGTTCATTAGTTTTCGAAGGTATTATTATTATTAGCATCATTATGTAATGTGGACGACAGGTACTCAGATATTTCCAAGAGTCCCGAGACCAAGGCAATAATAATTTGACAATGAAAACGTCGTTTTAGATTTTGAATGGTGCAAATGAGCAACGAATTAACCACTGGTTGATGGCTTTATAACGATGTGTATCATTTTTTATTTTTTATTATTTTGTATCTGCGTCATCATCACCTTTTGAAGCAGTAAAAATGATCCGATAATGCTCAACTTTGAGGATGATGCTGATAGAAAATCGTATCCAATTGGTACTTTGGGCCTTTGGGTGGAGTAATTGATTTCCAGTCATTTTTAAAATAATCTCGAAGAACTAAATTAGATTACGGAAAAACGGCAATACGAGTATTTACGCGACTTTAGTTTCAACAAAATAATTTTTTTTTTGTGAAAATTCGAAAATTAATAATTGAAGATGTACTACGCATGACATCTTTGGCAAAAATTGATATTAGTATTTTATAAACATAATAATATAATTTTCTGAATATTGGATATTAAAAGTAATGATATTTGTAGACTTTTGAAATTATCGATTTTTTTTCGATGTAAGTTAATAATCTTTTTTTTTTTTATCAAAAGCATGAACATTTTATATATAATGTATTTCAAAAGTTAACTTTTCATAAATATTTAAAAATATTAAAAATACATATTATTCATAATTTTTTTAATGAGCGTTATTTGATGTTCAAATATTTAAAACATGCATCAAAATCACAAAAATTCGCAAATCATTTTATAGTTTTAAATTCATAAAACTTTCAGTTTTTATAACATAAGTCTGAAAATGTAATATAATTTCACTTGTACGTTTTTTTCAGTTATTTAAAAGTATCAAAAATATATTCATACACTTCATTTTTATAGACGTTTGAAGTTAAAATGTTAGATATTAAAACGACAAATAACGAATTTTCTTTTAATGATTTTAATTATTTTGTTACAACTTATTCGGACATGTTTAAGCTATCTACATCGTGACCTATTCACACTATTCTAATAAGAACATCGGTTTAACTTTTAAGCTAACGACAATGACATATGATACAACATTATAATAATTATTATACAGGAAGTACGATATATCTGGCAAAAATTAATTAAATTTACTATATTACTAATAGAAAAACAAATTATTAATAGGTAGGCAGTTATAAAAATACGGCGTGCCCGTCTACGCGCAGTACCGCAATAATTTATCATTGAATCTAACACATTAATCACAGTGATCAATGGCAACTAGATACAATCGAAACCTACTATACAGCAGAGTGACTTTCCCGGTTTTTATTTTATGTTTATAATTTGTTATGAGTAAGAAAGAATACGATTTTGAAAACACCAAAACTCTACACGTCAAATACTTGTTGTGGATCACTTAAATACTCCATAGGTAATATTATATTTTACATTAAATATTATGCATCATTGACTTCATAAAGACAAAAACCGCGCCTATATAGTAGGTAATTAACATGCAGACATAATGTAAATTATAGACAGCAGTAGACATAAAAAATATTAATTTTTTCATAATGAATAAATCATGGATACATTAAGATCTTAATTATTATACGTCTACGTAATAAATTGGCTTGTACGCTGCGTATATAGGTACACATGACAAAAGTGGATTTTTACATTATTAACATTAGGATTGAAATATGAAAAAAAAATTGTAATATGCTTGCATTTTCCCCGGTTTGACAAAATAAATACATTTTATAGAACGTGCACATTGCACGTGTATATGACGTTAGAATTATGTACCTATATGCATGGTATTATTATTATAATGCACGGTATAATCTGTACAATAAATATCTACATTTTTATTTTAGTATATTGTATACGTAAGGTCGTAAGGGTAAATACAAAATTTGGGCATTTTTGTTTGTGTGTTTTGCAACGTAAGAACTTAATATTAACAATTTCATTATATTTAATCATAGTAAAAATAAATTCTACAGACTGTAAACTGTGACTTGAATGGTCACTTAAACCAAATATTAAATCATCTATAGGAGCCTATCATTTCATTTATTTATTTGAGTTCAACAAACCAATAAGTGATGCAATTAGCACATCTACAATAAAATCAGAGACGGGCTATAATTATTAACATTTTATCGCCTCCAACCATAACAATTGTTAATAAGTAAAACAAAAATAACTATTTAACCATACTTAGATATACATAATAATTCAGTATTTTTGTTCGTTGTTTAAGTAATAATAATATTAAATAATACGCAAAGCTTTTCTCACAAAACAATTATACGCCCGTGATTATAGGAAATGCATTATTTCGTTCGTAACAAGTAATTAAAATACATGGAACTTGTAATATTATGCAAACATTAAATAATATTGTTATTAATTTATCATGATTACATCTTCCATTTTTATTTCGCTCTTCACCACGATATATTCGTGTTTGCATTCACCTTGACATTGATAAAAATAACAACAAAATATTATTGTGTTGGGCTACATACAATATATTTTATGTAACTTTTTTTGCATTTTCCCAAACAGAATAACATACGCGTTTAGAAACATAACCACATTAAATCTACATTTGTTTCGTACTATTATAATGTCTTATTAGTATTTATTGAAATGTTTATATTTAAGGAAATACTTTTCTACTTTATGTTCAAAATTATTTTTTTTAAATATTAATATATATCTTAGTAATTTACTGTGTATATGCTTTTAGTAGGTACGTTTTAATATAATAGTTATTACTTTATTTATTTGTTTCTAATTTCCTAATTTATCTTCAACATTTACCCTATTTTTTATTTATATATTTGTTAAACATAAATGTACATTGTTTAAGGCACTACACCAATTCATCGGTTTTTTATTTTATTGTTAATTAGAAATGATTCTTATTTTTATTCATAACAATTCAAAATTAAGAATAAATAAACAATTGAAGAACTTACTTAATTTCAAATAACGAATAAAATATTTGATGTAATTTAAGCTAATTTTTTATAACTTTTATAATAATTATATATTGAATTTATGTACTTACCTACTGAATTTGATTTAATTACACGCATCAAATGTATAGGTAATTACTATTTATTATTTAGATATATTAATTTTTAACTGACAAGTTATAACAATTTCCTAATATTTAACACAATTTATTCATAGTTTTACTTTCATAAACTTTTTGATTATTTAAATTTATATTACGTAGGTAAATTTTTTGTATAAACGATTTTCATTATTAAGGTTACACAATTTTTATGGAGTGTTTAAAGAAACTGAAGCTGCAGATTTAATTATATAAAACTAATTACTATATAACTCGATAAAATATTTTGCATTATTTAAATACTTAAATAACTATATGTTGTATTGGTGTGGGTTCCTAACTATAAAAATATAATTTAAAATATCTATATTTCTAAACAATTAGTAATTATGATTACGTACACCAAATAAATCAATAGGTGGATAATTGCTGCAGTTGTAGCTTTCTATAAAGTATCAATGGGTCTATAATTTCTATTTGTTGTTTAATATACCTATCATTTTAATTCCCATATTTTGCCAGCGATTCATTTAACCCAATAAACAAGTTGCAATTGTTAATTCGGCTTGTTTGGGAACCGGTGGGATGCAAGGTTGATTTAGTTTCAATTTCTATCGTATACGCAATACTAAAAACAAACCGATTACCAAGGCTGACCGCTTCTTTTAAACATTAATGAAAAATTCCTATCACCCATAGTAATAGGTTTTTTTTAGCAAAATGTGAAATGCAAAATAGTACGATTAAATAATATATAAGAATCATATTATTATTATCATTTTAAAATGTTACTTAATAGTTCACGATATTTTTTTTCCATCTGTTGTGATGACCTTTCTCGGCTATAATTATTGTGTTTGAAAACAGACGAATAAAATGTGCAAAATGCCGATTTGAAAAATAATCACGTTGTTGAATTTATTTTGACACAAACTTATTGTTTATTATGGGATTAAAAAAAACAAATTTTTTTTAAAATAATAATTTATCTAATCTTTTATTTTTTAAATTTTATTGTGTAAAAAATACATTTTAGTTTATATGGACTCTATTATTTATTTTATCGTATATTTATATAACCCAAAAAAAAAAAAAAATTATTTACTTTAAAACAATAAATAATAATTAGTTTTAGAATTTTCCTATATTCGCAGATTAACTCTATTTTATAGGTACTCATAGGTATTCACTTAAAATAAATTTTATATTAAATATGTTCGAATATGACGTAAGTATGAAATTGGGTTAAAATAGAAATTTTATTAAACCGTAATTTTACCCTCTGTGGTCTTTATAAACAAGACAACGTGGTTTAAAAAACACCATACAACCTTGATGTATGGTAAAACTATAGGTACAAAAGATGGTTAGGTTATTTTAACCATAGGTATGTAGGCACTTATTTAAATTATAATGTATTAGTCACTAAAGATATGTAAGGTTTGTTTCACCACAAACATTGTTAAGTTATATGAGTGATAAAATAATGAAAAAAAATGTACGATTATGTAAATAGTATAAATATATTTATTTCTACTTTGAAAGAATAAAGATAATGATCAAGATATTGGTCAGATAATAATAATATTATGACGTTAAGACATTTAAAGAAAATTGACGACAAACGACGGATATTACGTCCCGAAATATTAAAAACTTTATAAATGATAATTTTTATACAAATTTGATATTTAAAAAACCAATAATATAAAATAACATCATATAAAATATATTTGTCTATCTATCAGTAATATTTATTTTACAATTTGTTATAAAAAAAAATTAACAACTAAGCTACTTATGTGGCTTAATAACTGATGATTAATAAGACATGAAAAAACATTGGCTGAAAATTCAATTCTGAACGGTTTAAGATTAAGAGAACTTTGATCAGATGATAATGAGCCATGACCATCAATAAAAAAGTTTTAAAAATTTCCTAATATGCTGGATTCAATTTGAAATCCTGTCTGAGGGCACGCCTACTATACTGAGACTTGTATTCTAGCACCGGCTAGACTAATTTATTATTATTACCGTGTTCCGTCACTGCAATATCTATATTATACGAAAATATAACAAAAAAATAAACGTGTTTTTGGATTATTATACTTTGGTATTATACGTCACTGAACGAAATAACTTGCTCGTTGTACATATAATATAATATTATCAGCTACCTATATATGATTTTATACTATTGATGACGCTATATACATTAATAATCAATAAAATACATACCTATAGTACAGAACGGCTTCCTCTTGTGATTGGATGCGTTGGACGTTTCGCCTCTGGAGGTCGTGGAAGACGTCTCTGTGGACAAGCCTTTGCCGCTGGCTGTTTCGAGACAGGGCCATTTCGCATCGTCCTCTTTCTCGTCGAGAGGCTCACTTTTCACCAAAGCTGCGGTCAAATTCAGAGCAGCTATGTTTGTTTTGTAATAATTCTGCTGATTTTGATCCATGTTGTGCAGTAGCGGCGAATAAAATAGCGAAACAACAGTAGTAAAAAAGTCAATAGAGATATCAGATATCCCGATGCACAATCTATCTCCGTACCATAGTTTCTATATAATATATAATATATATTATATGCTATCACAAAGCTCTGTAACAAAAATTAGACGCCGATAGTAAAGCTCACGTGTGATGTTGATAGTACGTTATTATTTTTTTTTAATATTAAATAATTGGCTATTTATGTATTACGAACGATTGGAGCGATTTAATGTAAAATGCATTTTATATTACAAGGCGAACCGCAAGAATACTACTTTCGTTCATTACCTACGCCGGTGATCGTAGAGAGGAGAAATAATAAATCTCGCTGACAACTATATTAAAAATATATGTATTAATAAAATACAATTTTTTTAAAAATTATTATAGGTTACAAAAATATGTTGTCTGTAATACCTATAGTTTACATTATTACTAATTTTATAACATGCACGTGGCTTAATATTATCAAATTGTATTTAATAGCAGATTTTATATAAAAAAAAAAATAGCAAACTAAAGTTTTAAATTAAAACATTATTGAAACATTACTGAATTTTAATACTTCAAAATATTTTATATGTTAAGTTCATAATGTAATATACCTAAATTATATATTACATATTACAATGTGTATTATAAATTGTATGATTAATAAATAACTACACATTTATAAATTACAATTAATTTAAAGTAGTTAAATATCTAATTCCCTTACAAAACATTTTTTAAATTGATATTTAAATTAATATAAAAATTGCGTATGTTAAGTGGGGCCCATTATCTTCTTGAAGAATAAATAAAAAACAAAATTTGTGATACATAATTTACGAAGATATCCAATAATTTTTCTAAAATGCATAGATCTCTTGATCGTTTTGATCAAAAATTAAAACGCATCAAACGTTAAATAGAAAATTAATAATAAATTTATTTCTAAGTTTCAAACCCACTTGAAAGAACAAATTACAATACGATTTTGAGTATATTATACATCGTTGTTTTTTTGTTTTTCAAATGTAATGTATCAAGTCAGAGTATTTGTGTAAAAATTATTTACAAGATACATGCATATTTATTCTTTTAACTTCTTTCGTAGTTTACGTACACTGTATAATTTGCTGTACAACGTACAAATGATTACACATAAATTATGATTCAATACAGTATGATGAGCGTGACTGTAACTTTCGTATTGGCTGTAATAAAACGCATAATCGATATAGTATCGCATTTAAGCGTACAATTTTAAGCGTTAATATTATAATGAATTGATTATATATATATATATATATATATATATATGTAAGATATTAGCGATTTTATACCAAACTATGGGATTAATCACAAACACGACCGTGTTCCAGTGCGGACAGACTGTGAGATGGGACAGTTCCAGAAGAAAAATCAATTACCACGTGGGCATAAAATATTGTAGATAGATGTGCACACTCACGTTGTTGTCCGGACGTCGGTGTTGTGCTGGACGTATATTATAACGATTCAGCTTATCGTTGCAGTCTTCGGCGAAAAACGAGAATAATAACAATAATGATATTATTATGAAATTACGAGCGCAACGGAAAAATCGACAAAAAAAAGAAGCTAGAGAAGCGCATGAAAATTCACTGCAGGATTCACTTGTCGTTCGTTAGGTGCCCGGCCCGTTGTAAAAAAATCTATAATATCCGTGTGCGGTATTGCGTTAAAATTTTTAATACGTTATAAAAACATATAAAAAAATATACGCGCAAACACAGACACGCAAACAACACGTGTGATTTATATAATATGATATGTATTGTGTGTCGATATTGCAGTTAGTGTTACTGACCAGAACAGGACAGATAGAGCCAACGGGCACCGAACAATGACTGCAGCCTGTGGAGTATCGGTTCGTTTGCCGGGTGCCACCATACGCGGATCCGATCGTCGCTCACGGCCACCGAAGCTCCCTTTCCCTTCGCGTTGTAGTCAAATTGCATACGCTGGTCCCCGTGCAACGCGCATCGTCGTCTCCTCGTCTCCGCGTCTGTAAATAACGACAATAATGATAATAATAATATAATAATGATACAGTGATATTTATTACAATCACGAATTTTCACACGACTGACGGCGGCGGGGAGATGAGATAAATAATATACGAAACAAAAAGTAGGAAACGATTTCGACGACCCATACACGTGCGAGCGAGCGCTGCTACAGCTGTAGCACTGCAATATCATATTAAATAATAATAAAATATTATGGGAAGGTACGACGCGACTCGCGTTCGTATATCGTATATAATAAAATAGACGAACACGATCGAATATTAATGTGTGCAATATAATGTCATTATTATTGCCGCAGGTTAGGTTATATAGGTATAAGTTACATATATTTCCAGCGGAAGATATCAGCGCCAAATTAAGATAAGAAAAAAAATGTTGTATCGCACGAAAACGCCAAAATCCTAGGTACCTGTATGCCACGATTAATAGATATTAAATCACAGATAATTAACAAATAATAAATGCATATAGCAGTTCCGTTCATATAGTAATAATTGACGTATTATTACAAAGCGAAACATATTTATTTATGAACTCTCCTCCTGACAAAAAATTAAGGATATCTCATGAAGAAATAATTGTACAATGAAAGAAGTACCTGGATGATGAAATAAATCGTATAAAATATGTGAAAAAAGTTGGATTAAAAAATTAACCAATTTATTAAAATTATACTTATTTTAATTTATTTTTATGTTTATTATATTTTAACGATTATTGATAAATTTTAAATATTTTTAAATAGCTACTTATATAAAATGTATAAAATATTAATTTTGATGCAAATGATATGTCATTTTTGCACCTTTGGCGCTTATGTCATATTGCCTATATTTATCGTGATACGCGGTGATATTCGCCCTGCACCTAAGGTATCCACTGAGTAACTCACAATGATGCTATTCGGTTACAACTATTATACGACATAGACACACTCTTTTCTCTATCTATTTTACTTCTAAACGCGACGTATTTAAGAAGTACTTTAAGATGACGTAAATAGACGCTCAAAAGTCAAAATGTAGAGGAAATGTGACTATTTTCTTCAACTTATTGAGGTGTTGAATTACTCGAGTGCAGTGTTGAAAACAGATGACGAAAATTTTATCTAAATAAATTACAACTAATTTTATATAAATTTATCTAGATAAAGATAAAGATAAATAAATTTTACATTTATTTAGATCGAAGAAAGATAATCTAACTTTTATCTAAATAATATGATAGATAAAACTAATTTTTATTATATTTAAATAATAAATTTACTTTTTTACCAACGTGAACATAAAGTAACTAATAGTTAATAGGTACATACGGTGACAAATGTTCTTTGAGTCAAAGAGTTGTAAAGTCTCAAAGTATCAACTTTCTAAAATTTGCTAGTAGAACATGGGAGTATGGTAATATTATGAATATATGTTATACTAATTGGATAGTGTTCTGATAAAACAATTTTAATAAAATAATGAATATTATTCATGAAAAATGAATATGATTTAAATAAAATTTATCTAGATAAGTAAATATGTCATCTAAGATAACCAACAGACAAATGACACAATAGTTATCTAAATAAGGTGTATTTTTTTATATGGATAAGTCTCAACACTGTTCGGGTGTCTTTCAGTCATTGAGGTTCTAAAGAAAAATGTCCACATTAGGAATTTTGACGCATTCCTATGTTATGTTTTTGAGCTGGATACAACATATTTTGTTTCACCGATTTTTTTCTCACTGTTTCAATTGTTATAGCAACCAAACAATAACAAAGATGAAATACATCGGTGGAGAATAATTTTTCAAAAATTGCGGAATCATGATGATTTTAATATAACCATTGATATCCATACATGATTCCGCAAATTTAATTTTAATTTACATGATTTCGCATGATTTTTTTATACAACGTTGCCATTAAATTTGTTTGCTCTTGTTTTTATAAGTAATAATAGTAGTTATTCCAAAATTATGTAATAAATAACAAATATATTACTGACTATTGTAACATACCATATTACAAATCGTTTTGTGCTATAAACGATTCTGAGACTATGAAAACAAAACGTTCAGAAAACATGAATTTACACTTTATCACTTGCAGACTTATATAGCATCCCATGCCCTTTTTACCAGCTCACGCCTGCATTCTACACATTGTTGGACTTATCGTTATATTCTTACTTACATGGCTACACATATGTATTTTAAAGTTATTTTTTATAAAATACTATGCATAGAATTTAGAAGATAAATATGTGTATTGTGTATAATAAAATGTATTATTATGTTATGACAAGAAATAATTTGTAATTTTACTTTGTATGAGGTTCTTCCATATGTCATTATTAACAGTATTTTATTATATATACCTTTTGTTTGTGACTGCAATCGTATATGGAATACGTACACACTATGAAATGAAATAGAATAATTGTACGTTGTATTGTATACTGTATCATCAAAATTCCCTAATAATTTGAGACGTAAGGTACGAATTTGATTCATTCTACCATAGTATCCATAAAGTCAAAAATGAAAAAAAAAAATCTTCATATATTTTAGGTTACTGATCCTATTTTTCTGATTAAGATTTCTACAATTTCTACTTTCATAGGTAGGAACTAGTTTAAATATTTATTAGAAATAGTCGAATCAAAAACGTAAAACCTGAGAACTCGTTCTGTTACTGATACATCTACATTATATTGCGCATCGTCATTGAGTATAGTCACCGTAATAGTAATTGATATGTTGAATTTTGATTTCAAGTGATGAAGACAGCACCTATTTCTAAGATTAGTTTATATTTTATTATTAGTAATATTTTCTTAATTCGGTAGGTTGAACACACTTTTTACCAACTGACAAGTCAATATCGACGTACTGTTGATTTAGGAAATGGTTTGTGGTACAGTTATAAGAGTTTTAAAATATAATCGCATTTTTAACTACAAAATAGTTTTTAAATCAGTTGTTGTTGCCCGATTATTATTATTTTTTTTATTGAGATTAAAAGCTTCAACAACCAAGTCATTAGCCTACAATTATATTTACATTGACATTAATTAAATATGTTTGTTTGTTTAATACGATTACAGTGTTGGATTTACAGGTATTAGATTTTTTTAAGTTAATTATGTATGGTTATATTGTCCAATTATTATATTCAACGTAACCACGTTTCATATTATATGGTATTATCGATTATTATTCAATAAACTTCATTCACAATTTCATGTCATCCCCGTCCACATATCCATCTTAATACCCTAATGTTTGGTCGTTTATTGGTGTCGTTGAACTCACGTTTTATAATTTAACAGATACAAAGTACCTTACTTTTTTAAAATATTTTAAACATATTGTCGAGAAAAAAAATTTAAATTATTTACGTACACTTTCGATTTCCACTCTCGTATTCATAGGATTTCATTCACAATTTATTGGTTATATTATAGGTTTTTAACATATAACTATAATTTTATTTTAGAGATACTGCCGATTTGTCCGTTGGGAACAGGTAAAATTGTAAACACACTGTCAACTGTCAACTTAACCAAAATATTCAAGGATTGTTTTTCGCGTATGCCGTCTTACATTTATTTGTACAAACGTAGTGTTTGGGTGATAATAAATATTGAAACAAAATGTACGTCATAAATCTAAACACACGTGACTCTGAGATTTTGTATTGTGCATCCGCCTATCCCACACGTGCGAACAATGTAACCGATCGACGTTATATTATTTTAATAATACATCGTAATATGCAACTGAAACTAGAAATGAGTTGGCTATTGGAGCTGGTGTCTTTATACATATCAAAATGCAAAAATTAATCTAGCCTATAATTATCGTCTGTCAAAACGATTCCAAGTTGATTAACTGAAGACAGTCGAGATTTTTTTAATGGCGACTAAGATTTCGACTTCGACTTTCATTTAACTTCAACTTTAACTTATTCACTAGTCGTGAATCACGACTATAAAGTTAGCTAGTTATAGCTTTGATATTTTTAATATCATCCTTATATTGATTACCTAATTTGTGCTTAGCTCATAACTAATATTATACAAAACAAATTATTGTTTTATATTTTACTAGCTGTCCCGCCCTGCGTTGTCCGTGCCAATAGAAAAAAATTATCATTAAGCCAGATTGAGTATTGACGTGTATTTTTCTGTGAAAATATTTTTAACGAAATAATACCTATTGCTTTTAGATATATAATTATGTATGTACCTAAAAAGCTAAAAATCATTTATATTAAACTAAAAAAATGTTTACTATAAATAATAGTTTATAAATAATATTGTTTGTGTACAAATTTAAATATTTAAATTTTTTTGGTACTTGACTTCGACTATTTTGGATTATTTTTTTTTTAATTATAAACGTTCAAAATTTAAATGTATTGACTTTCTCATATTTGTTTATTAACATCTATAGACATTACCTATATTATTAATTTTTGGTTGGATGCTTAAACATGTAATTTTGTTTCTAAGCTTTTCTCTTTCTCTTTTATTTTTTTAAGCTTTTTACACAGAAATAGGCAACAAAATACTGACCATGAGTAAAACAGAGATCGGCATCGGTGTGAACTAATTCAACCGAGACGGCAATCCCTTTGTGACGTATTGGATACAGTGCTTAGTATATTTTCGAACATGGTTCACACTACTCTCTTCCTTATATTTTTAAGAACAATCTCTGAAACTATGGTCAAAATCAGTCGATTAGTTTTTGATTGGCTAGGCTATATAATTTTTCTAAAATTTTATAAATATTATTTTACTGAATAGAAGGCGGCACTAGTGTAGTATTTCTATTTTATCTCTCAATATTCTATGGACAGGATAGTTGGGTCCATAGAACTAGCTTAAAACCTGTTCAGCGATGTCCTCTATAGATTTAAAAAAAAAGACCATATAACACGATGGGATGAGTAATTCTAGAGCCGACCTGTAACAAAAAAACATTTTTCACATTTTTACATAGATTACAGTGCATACGTTTTTTTCACAACATTTACTTTTTAGACAGTTATATTGTTTCTGAAATTCTTTAGACATTACATAAACATGAAAATATATTATTCTATGGTGTATTTATTGAAAAAAAAATGCATCAAGTTGCAACCAAATAAATATCATTGATGCTTAAACGAATAATAAAAAATAATAATACGTTTTTCTTTTTATTAATTCATTTGAATTTTTTTAAAAATAAATACAAAATACAATACTATTATTATATTCAAGTTTCGTAATTTTTATGCAATTTCTGGTACAATATAACTGTCCCAAAAGTAAATCTTGTGTAAGAAAAAAAACAGTCTTTATAATATTGTGTGGCTTAATTTCGTAGGGAGAAAACAATTTATATGATCCCAGACTATTGTAATACTATATTAAATATTCGAAACAATTTAAATTGGACCCACTGTCATTTTATTAATTAATAATTAACAAACTATGTGTCAGTATGTACTTAATCATGATCCTTGCTGTCTACGTCTACAATTGAAAAATTGATCTAATTCAAAGAATTTACACCAATATGGACCTATACACTTACCAGATTTAAATTAGAGCATATTCTATGTTGCAAACGTATTTTAATTTAGTATTTTTGTCTTTAATGTAATTGAACAATTATCATAAATATTATGTAGGAAACAATTTTATTCCGATAAATGCATAAGTTTTAACTTATTAATCTATAATGACCACTATTATTCACTATGTAATTGTTATATTTTATGTGATTTGAGATGAAAATAGGGTGAGAGTAGCACAAATTTGTGGCCGAAGGGCGCCAAAATATTAAATATGGCCCTGAATAACCGTACATTAAAACCCATCTTTTGGCGGAATAAACATGATTATATTTGATTATACACAATGGTTGTACTATATAATATTATTTTATAATTAAAATATTACTTAATATTTAATAATATTCATGGTCGTCGTATAAGAGAAGTTTTTTTATTAAACCTTTCTAATTTAATTAATTTATAATAATTTTGTTTACCAATGATTGAATTCACATTGAGGCATACAACTATATAGGTAAAATTGTATTTAAAAATGTGTATTCCATAGTAATAATACAAATGACTCAATTATGTTATTTATAAATTGTAAAAATACATATATCCTCAACAAATCTAATGAGATCTTCAGAAAAATAAAAGATTTCTCAAACACTAACAAGTCGTTAATTAATTTAATTATAAGCACTTAGTTAACGTATTTGTAAGAACCAAAATTATAATAAATTCCATTTATGAATGATCTTGTAAATTTCCGAAAACTATTGAAAAATAATCTCATTGAATTTGAATAATTTATTAATTATAGGTATCTACCTATTTTATAATCAATTACATACAAATTACCAATCTATTATGCTACATAATATTAAATTTCCTTAAATATGGATTTTGTCAAATGTACTATATTAAATCCTTGTGAGTTAAATATTTTCATAAATTGGGTCAAATATATTAAATGTTTAAATATAAAAACAAATAAGTCCATGTCCTTTTTTTATACTCAAAATACCTAGGTTATTTATTATTTGTCACCGTCTATATTATGTTCATCAAAGTCACTCGCGACAAAATACTACTATGATATGATCTAGGATAATAATCAAAAAGGCTAAAATCGTTTCCTAATTTGTGAAGAAACTCACATGTTATATTATCACCAGCTTCGTTTCTATGACATCCTTGATACGTTTCGAAGGTTCTACAGTATCTTACTAATTTGATCTTTTTTATAAACACCAAACGGTGATATTACATCACAAGTTAAAAAAAATGTGAGACCTAATGTTTGCGTTATTTGAGTTTGGCTTTTAATTGTAATGACAGTAAGCATAGGTAATCATTGATACTCGCTAAATAGGTATTCAGGTTTACGATTTGGTTAATGAGTATACTACTTAGAAATCCTATCCCTGGCCTGGATACTGATCAGTTGATATGCTTAAAATTTAAATACCTTAAAAGTCAGTGTTCAAGACGTAGTTTTTTTATATTATGATGTTTTTTTTTTCATTTTATAATAATAATTAGTTTATTATGATCACGATTTAAAAAATCATTAAAATAGGTAAGTGCTTAAAATCAATAATAATTTAAAGTTTCGTATTAATTACGACTAAATATTATGAAGAGTAGTTAATACCTGTAATTATTATGTTCTTAATTTTCGTCACGGTAAAACGTTCAAGATACGTAGAAACATTTAAAAAGTGCTTAACCATAATATACTGCATAATGCTTTAGAGTTGTACATATTCATAAACACATAAAATAATGTAATGTCATTTTTCACGGTATAGATACACTCATTTGTACAAGAGTTGATTTGCGAATCAGTGAATGTTATATTTATGACAGTTATTACATTTTACAGTTGTTGGCAAATTCGTCTGGACATGACCGGTTATATCTGAAGGTTGTGTCGTATATACCAGAACGACAGTGCCTATAGTTACAATTCACAGTTTTGAAATACAATTATAATGTTATAACTGCAGATAACAGTTAGAATATAATATATATAATAATATATCAACGGATCTTCTAACCATATGGTGATACCTATGCGATAATTACATTTAAAAATTATTGCAGTAATTAGTATGTGTAATCGAAACATTAAAATGCGATGATTAATTTTATAATAAATTATGAAATGAAATGTCAATAAAAATTATGGTTAAAATGGCTTTTATATAAAAATTAGGTACATATTTTTTGAAATACAATAATATTATAGTGTGATAACTGCAGATCACTGTTAGAATATAATATCTCAACGGATCATTCTATGGTGATACCTAAGTGATAATGACATTTGAAAATCATTACAATGATTATATAGTAATTTACATCATGTATATGCAATCGAAACTTAATATTAAGTATAAAAATAACCGGTATACATTTATCAATGACCGGTAAGTTCATTAAATTAAATAACTAACTCAAGTTAAATTAAGAAAACATGAGATCGTTAAGTTAGAAGTTTAACAAACAGTATAATTAACTCGCTAAGTTTAAAATTAACAAGAGTAAATATATTAACTTAATTCAATTTCAAAACAGTTAATCTACTATTTTATAAATTAATACGTGATTCAGTCATAAAGAGTGATTTGTATCTTTCTATTTTTTAAATAATAATAAACAATGTTACATTTATACATTTATAATAAACTTTTATCTGCAGTATGTGTATATATATATTTATTAGTTTATATGACTAGGTATTCAATTCTATACGTCTCAAATGCTAATTTCAAAAATATTGATATTTTTAAGTCAAAAATAATTTTGATGTCATATGATGTCAAAACAATATAAATTGCAATCTAATATTTTTATGAAAAATACTTTGAAGTAAAACTTTTTTGAAAAACTTAAAATCACTTTGTTTATAATTTAAATAATATAAAATAACGAAATACTGAATAAATCAGTAGGGTACAAACTGTTTGATATATATTTTGGGCCTATTTGCTATTATTTTATCAAGAAACTTAACAGAAATGATAGTTTATTATTGTCTTAGATTATTATTATTTAAAATGAAAATTTGTATACAATATTGTTTAATGTAATTTATGTAGATGTTGAGTGGAGCAATGAATGTATTGATTTTATAATGATGTGTGTTTTGTATTTGTGTCTGTCGTCTCATTTTAGAACAGAAAAATCCTTTGATTTTCTACTTCAGCATTTTTTTTGGCAAGAAAGTGAATTTAGTTAGTACTTTGAAAGGTCTAAAATTAAAAGTTCCTTGTAGTTTTCAAATGCGTCTTCGAGAAAAACCAAAAAAAATGAAAGGAAAAAGAGGATTTTTACGCAAAACCAGCCTTTGATAAAATCGATTTTTTTTTTTTATATTAAAAACAAATAATTCTAGAAATACGAAATTTTCATAAAATGATCAATACAAAATCACATTTTTAAAATATTCAAATTATTTTTAAAGACACGAGAAATTTTTGATTTTTTTTATTATTGTCAATTTAAAATTTAATAGAAGATTACACGTAAGTAATTCATGTTTATATTAACATTTTCTTTATGCTATAACGTTTTTAATATACTTTAACTTATTAAGCTATTTACAAGCATAAGACATTTTTGGTTTTTTTTTATTAATGTCAATAAATTTTTTTTGCTCTATCAAACAACTTAAAAATTTAATGCAAGGTTTTTCATAACTTGTTATTAATGAAAATTAAAAAATAAGTTGAGTAGTAAATCTATGAAGTTTTCTATAAGCGTCTAAAGTTAAAATTTCGACCAAATACGACAAAATCAAGAAAAGTTGCAGTTTTTTTTTATTTAGAATTTAATAAAAAATGTTCTGTTTAAATCTAAGATTTGAAAGTTTAACACAAGATTGTTTATAAGTTTTTCTACTTTTGACAAAAAAAAGTTTAACCTAACCTAACCTAACAACTCGACACCTACTATACAGCATAGCTGTACCTACTTGCTGTCATTTTTTTTAAATGTAGATATTTTTTCAGTAAAATTTGTATTTCCAGATGACCAAAATTATTAAGACTGTTTATCTATAGTAATGAATATGGCTCGGGATTTGTTGCATTTGCATGTTTTTTAAGGGCTATTAGATGTATTGCTAAGTGAACTTGAAATTAATTCCGTGACATAACGAAAATAATATTAAAAGTTTATATTGCATATTTTTATATATTTCGTGATTTTGATGTTTTAAAGAGCATATTATTTAATTTTAATTGAAATTAAAATTTAATAATCGATCGATAATTGATATTTTGGATTTCTGGATTCGATCTAAACGACGAATTTCAACTGTTAATTTTACTATTTTTAAGGATATACTTGATAATTAATGATAGTTTATATTTTAATTTGAAAATTTGGCAATAAAAAAAAAAATACTTATATGAAAAATCCAAATACTTGTACTTTTTTATATACATAAGTGGATGCATATTTTATACTTTTTAAGTGCATTAAGTTCCGAGCCCTAGTTGTGAGTTAACGGTTGTCAAAGAGCCAATTATTAACATATGGGTACTGTACTACTACCTATTTGCTTTTATTGTCTATGGCGTTTGCGTATGGCAACAAATGTCCATTTGACGTATAGCAACGATGTCTAAATTAACTTAACTCAATACGAGGTGTTTCGACGTCAAATTTAATAATACTGACTTGATTTTTCGAGTTACATTTACGTCATATATGCTAAAAATGCACTCTTCAGCAATATTTAGAATGATAACATATCATTAAGATCTTTACATTTTGTCTTGACGATGTATCTATTTATAATTTCACATTGTGTATGACGCCTTATTACAGGTAGTAAAAACATAAGCTTGTTCGAACTTTGTGGCACTGATATAAAAGGCATAATATCTTTAACTCTCGACAAAATTAATTATACTATTTATTTTCCTACGATATTATATAGATGAGGGAAGGCAACTAATTTTAGTCACTCTGGTTCATAATATAATATTAGGTACCCTCTCGTTTCTCAAAAAGCTATCGATGTGTGCTCGTGCAACTCATACAAACTATTATTTTCTTGTGTAAAAACCGGAGAGTAAATCGACATACAAACTATATAGATAGGGTTGTACAAAAAATTTTAATATTTTATACAATCAGTCTGTTTCAAAAAGTGTTTTACGATAAAAAATATTATCTATAGATTTATTAGTTTCCTCGTTCTGCTCCGTAGAAATTAAAGACATGCGTGCTTCTAATCGACATTGACCTATTATGTAGTAATAATATTTGGATGCAAGCTGTATTTTTATTTTTTTTTAGTGAATATAAGTACGTATTTACTTAAATTATAAGTAATTTATTAAAATATTTCACCAATAATTAATAGGCAAAATTGCCCAATATACGTCATCAGCTCTGTCACTCATCTATGAAGCAAAATATACCATAATAGACATTAGTTAATACGACAGTATCAATATTATACTTTAGATAAATATTATAAGTATCATCCATTTCAAAAATATTTCGACACATTTTGGTGGTATAAATAATTATTATTAATCCTCTAATTGTGTAGTATAATGTTTAGTCATAGTCGGAATATTATTTAATTATGGCAAACATTTTATATTGTTCTTGCTGTATGTGATGAAATATAATCATAGCAGTATAATATAATAATATAATAGTATGATATTAGGTGACCGTGTCCTATGGCGACACTCTCCATTACCACCGCCATCTTAGATTTAAGGTGACAAATTATTTTAGAGCGTAACATGCAAATAAGGTAAAACCACCACTGGGTCATTCTTTTGTAACATTATAATATAATTAAATCATTGATTATACGCGATTTTAAAACAATTTTTAGTATTACGTCTAATAGACGCTATATACAATGTTATACGTGTTTCGTTGTTTCGTAACATCGAGTTTTTTTAAATTATTATTTAAAACTATATTTTGTGTGTTTAACCTTGTAGAATTTTTACTATAAAATTCTATAAATATAATAAAATATTTTTACGATACTTAATTTTTAAACAAAGACAGTATAATATTAATATATTTTACATTTTTGATTTATGTGTTAAAGCGTTCAAATTGAGATTTTGAATTGTTTTATATAAAATACAAATATAAATGATTTAATCGTTAAATGAAGGCTAACAAATTATTTAATTAAAAACTATTGTAAAAAGTGTTGGTGCGTTTCTTCTTTTGTAACCCACTAGTTATTTTCAATAAAAAGTAAGATATTGTATTTATTACTTACGATATACTGAATATTTTTTATTTTAATATATATATATATATATATATTATAATATCGTTTTGAATTACAGCTTTATGGATTTTAGATTCTGAACGGAGCTATGAATGTACCTATCAATTTTACAACGATGTATGGTTTTGTATTTTTATGTCTGAATGCATTACCTATTTAATGATATTTTCTGATAGGAGAGTGATTCTAGTTAGTATGTCGGGGGCTACAAAAGCAAAAAATTCACAGTACTTTTCATAATAATTGGGAAAAATAACAAAAAAATATAGTAAAATGGAAATTTTTACACAAAACCAGTTTTTGTCGTTATTGATTTTGTTGTATTATTGTGGGCGTATGTAATTTGCGCTAAAAACAACCCCGACCTCTTCCCAGAAATAATATTCATGTAATTTGCACCACATCTAAAAATTAATTTTAGTAATTTGCGCCAATTTTTAAGGTTATAGTTTGCGCCACACAAAACTAAATAAAAAGACATTAATTAATTTGTACTATAGTGTACTTACAAAAATTGTAATTTGCGCCACTTTAAAATAACTAAATAATTTTTTTTAACCATTGACCAATCAAGTTCATTTTAATAGAAAATCGGTAATATTATAGTTATAAATAAATGTATATAAGTAAACGTACTCTGTGTATATTAAATAAATTAATGTTTGTTTAATAATAAAATTTTAAAAAATTAATAAATATAAAATAATTATAAACAAATGTTTATAGCAAAATAGTAAATTTTCGTAATAAAACATATAATTTTTGAAATGAAATACCTAAGTTACTTATAATACTTAGCTTACTCACCTTCTTTTTATATTTGTGTTTTAAAGATAAAATTAAGCCCTTCTCTGTCAATTTTATTTTGCCTGTAATTTTCATATATCTGTTGAAAATTTTCCAACAAATTTTTATTTTTAGTAGAATTTTGTTTTTTAAGATGTATAATTTTAATTTTAATCAATATTTTTGTTTGAAATCCTTTTAGTGCATCTAAAAAGTGGTAAATAGTAGGATGTGGTAATAGAACTTGGAATTGAAACATGAATAATATGATTCGCAAGCATTTGTAGTTTAAACTAGTGACGCGACCAAATTATTGGTGGAAATTTACCCTCTTCACTGATATATGTGTCAATTAAATAATCAGCATATTTTTGAAATCTTATGCCATTAGGAATCGATGACATAAAATCTTCAATAAAACAATCACTGACCTCATTTGGAGAAATAAATGGCAACCCAAATGTATGTTTTAGTCAATTGCTTTCTTCTGTTTTATTATTTTGATATACATTTGATAGGACTAATTCCTGAATTTTTCTATACCACGACTGAGTTAGATGAAATCTACGACCAAATATTTTAGTGTCTTCCCACAATGCCACATAAATGTCTTCTTCTAAATCAGATAAAAATAAATTTGGTTATAGATAAAGTTCACGTGCATTACACAAGTTTATGATATTCTTAAAGAAATTGACATAGGTTGAAGTTTTTTTGTCTGGAAGTAATGCAAATAAAAGCAATATATAATGATTATTGCATAAACCATGCAAAGAAAACAATTGCGTGAATAACTTGGGACAATATTCAAAAGTTACATCCATTTATATAATCTCAGATTGGTACAATTTTAAATGGAAATTTTAAATTTGTGTCATATGAAAATATTATTATATGACAGTTTGGATAATTGATTGATAAAAATTGCTCACTGAGGTCCCTTTTTAAATTCAAATTGCTTATAGTCTTTTGCAATTCTCCCATTGTTTTTGGTAATGGTGCCACCATTTTTCTATGGACGTTATAAATATTTCGTCAAACTAGTGATATATCATCGATAGTGTTGATTTGTAAACTAGATACATTTTCAGAAATTTCTGTTCGTAATATATTACTTGGTTTAGTATACAAATTTTCCATAGCTTTTCTCTTACATCCATTTGAATACATTTTTCTATCTAAACTTGGTTGATCATACCCGTTATGTTCATTTATAATTTCAATTATTTGTACAATATTTTCTAAAGATGTGTACACTTATGCAAGTTCTGATAGTACAACGCCATCGCATTGAACAATTTTTAGATTCATGAACGTTTCGATACGTAAATTTTTTAAATAATAATAAATCTTTATCTCTGGTATTTTTAATAATTTTACCGATATTTTTATCCATTACTTATACTTTACATTACTTTTAAGATATTTAAACAAAAAATTTACAATTCTTGTCATTTTGTTGTAATTCAAAAAATATTAATTGTAGAGACTTGAAGATTTGTGTTACTACGTATAGGTATATTATTACTTTCACGATGCATAAAAATGTCGAACAGACGACAAATATTTTATATTATCAATATAACTACTGCATCAACTCCTCCGTTAATCGCCGTAGAAACTATACGATTATATTTATTAATTTCGTTGATGTGTGAGATTAAAGTTAATATTATCTTATCACAATATATGCATGATGTACAATAAAACATAAAGTAAAAAAAAATCACAAAAATTATTATTCCGGTACCGGGAATCGAACCCGAGCCTCCTGGGTGAAAGCCAGGTATCCTAGCCACTAGACCATACCGGAGAGTTGTATTACTCTTTACAACAACAGTTATATAAATTTAATTTATGTTTTTTATAAAATAATTTTTCATGTGAATAAAGTAAGTATTAAAAAATAACTAATAAACGATAACGCCTATTATACAGAGTGATTCTTTTTAACACACGTGAAATAAGTAGTTGAACATTTTATTTTTATATCTCTGGTTACTTAATTTGAAATCATTACTTACATTAAGCCATAACACAAAATTACATCATCATACACATGACAATTTTAATTTTGATACGAGTTTTAAACTCCAAATTGACCCTTTTCTTTGCTCAGAATTGTTTTTTTTATATAAGGTAATGATATTAGTCACAATGATTTATTGAATATAATAAAATATAACCTATCTTTAGATGTAATAAAAAAATATTTTGTATAGGTACATACAGGTAATAAGTTTATATGAATATTTTGGACAATATTTATAAACTAAAATATTAGAATTACCTAAATATTTTTATTTTTTTTTTTTTTAGGGAAGCTTGGAAAATGTTTGAGGGGGCTAACTCCCCCCCCCCGATTTTTGCCAATAGAAAGTGCAACCTAAACATTAAAGTTAAGTTTAAAGCAGGACTTCTTAACGTTATAAATGTATAATAACGTTATACATAACAAAAAAAAAAAACGATTGAAATTTGTAAACGTAATTAAAACGAAAAAAAGCAAACAAAAATAATTAAACATCACAATACAAAATTCATAATAATATATCATTAAACAAATTATAACACAAAACGAAATCATTTTTATAATCCATTTACTTAAAAGTCATAATATTGGTTTCAAAGAAATATTTAATCCACGCGATTTATTTTTATCTTAGCAATCAATCCAAGAACTGCTTGTTATATTCTGTATTCTAGCCATTCCTAACATTAGATGATAATATCATCAATAATATTATTATTTTTAACTATAAAACGCGATAAACGAAAAAGTTGCGTAACGTTTTACTTCTAAATAACGATAAACACAAACATTGTACAACGTTTAGACTGTAAACAATGTGAAACGAATTTTTTTTTCAAATGGAAGTCCTGGATTAAACCATAACAACTCTAAATCACTAAATAAGTTGTCTCCATAACCTATCTTTCTCTAAATTAGTGAAATGAGTAGATTGTGCTTGCATATAATGAATTTCTCTGTAACCAACCGGGCAAGTGAGCAGTCCTTTGCTGTATATTAGGTATCCGACGAATGCGTTGAATTTGAATTAAATAACATATCGTTGTATACGGAAAACATTTTTAAACGTTTTAATATTAAAAAAATAGTTTACTATGTGTATTACGGCGGGTTGATTCAAAAGCTGTCAAAAACATTGCAATTATATTATATTATAAATATTTAATTTTTATTATATTATATGTTAATTATATCATTTTATATTATTGTTATTGACTTTCGAGTTATTATAAAATGTACATCCTTACCATAAAAATCGTAGAACACTGTCCACGATAAAAATAGATTAAAACTAAATCCATCGTTATTATTCGTTAAATATATTATAATTTCGACGTATTTTAACCATAAAATATCTAGAAATCGAAATTGTACACATATATTTTTAAAATTTTAATTTTAATATAAACTACTTATATTAACTAATATTTTATACGTTTTTAACTACAAAATAATTTGAAAATTCTGATAATGTTGAACAATTTTATCAAAATTCTAAATTTAGACTCAAATACAGAATGTCTGATCTCGTATGATCTCGTATGATCTCGTTGGGGATTCAGTTGCCCTCCCTCGAACACACTTTTACCTCCACCCCCAATAATTGAAGGTGTATCATGCAATAATTATTTTATTGACTCGTAGGCGAAGATTTGGTTAGATTTTAGGGAGTGGGGCTAAAATCTTCCTACACAATATTCCAATTATATTAACATAAAAATAAAATGTTATTTCAATTTTGGACGGCTAAACCCTTTGAACAACTGTTTTTGTTTGATACCAGCGAGTGCTCGGAAATTTTGTCGAACTAGGTAACATGCTTCGTCGTAAGTAAGATAAAAAAGTAGGTTCTGGAGCACCTCCCTTTAAATTTCACATGTTCAGGCTTAGCAAAAAAATTATAGACAATATGCAGTGCGTGTACCTCCCAAACTAACAAATATAACTCAATATAGGCAACCTGCAACACACATAAACCCATCTCTAGGTCGTCTTCACTACAGCTATCGCCCGATCGACTTATATTTTACCCCTTCCCAATCGATTACATTAAAACCCTTTTTCATTATGAAAAAAATTAGGCCGTAAAAAAATATTAATTTTATATAATATTCGGGTGTTCAAACGAATCGATTATTATATCGGTGGTATACGTTTTAGATCGCATCGATTCTAAGCCATTAAAAATGTAAGTATACACACACACACACACACACACACACACACACACACATGCACACATGCAAACTCACACATGGTATACACTCAGACATACATAAACACACATGCGCGCATAAGATACATTACACAACCAAACCTATATTATATGTAATATAGACATTTAAATGTCTCCTCTTGGAGAAGGGGGTAGTATCATGCATATAGTGATACATGCATAGATAAATAGATCACATGATTTCCCAACTACCCGCTTACGATAATCATTGACGAAGACCTTGAGGTCGTTTCAATGAATATTAAAAAAAAAAAAAACAAAATAACATATTATATAATCACATAGGTACGAATAAACACTTTGCTAAAGTATACGTTACCTTAGGTATACATCCACACGCGCGCGCGCACACATGCAAATTCACACGTAGTCAATTATATATATTACAACATTCTATTCAAACTGAATACCACCCTAAAAAGATTTTTCATCCCTTCCATCAATCCTTATGCCCTAACATCATATCATTTGATTATACGACTACGAATTTAGAGACACGTCCGAATATTGTCGTTGAATACCATCCAGAAAGTAGTGTACATAGTACATATTATAGTACATTATAGTTGTACAGATTATGTTTAAAAAAAAAAAACCACACAATCAGATTTTTAAGCTTTTAAGCTTGTTTAACAATGGTAGTTTGTAAACTGATAGGTACATAGGTTTTATAGTGAGTCTAAATAATTTATTTACAAATATATAAATAGATGTATACATTTTATAATTCTATAAATATGTCATTAGCATTTCAAATATGTTTCACCGAAATTTATTATGTTATTTTACTATGAGATGACAATATTTGTATACATTTTTTCATATTATATCTGTGCACATTTTTAATGAAATAATGTAATTTTTACATATTTTCTTTTATCAGATGATGATGAAATTTGCCTGTGTTTTTATTGAAATTGCTAAATTTATATATGTTTTTATAAAAATTATGATATTTTACTAAGACATTTATCCTTGAAAAAATACACAATATGGTTTATCAAGGTTATGAGATTATGTTTTTATGAAAATTGTTAATTTTAAATATATTTTTGATTTTTTTTTATGAATGTTGAATATTTTTTCATGATTTTATCAAAGTATATTTCCTCATACTTCAACTACAAATATGTAAAGATGGTGATAATATTTGTATGTTTTTTTATTGCAATTAAAACATCGGTATATAATACTATATACGATTTTACCTAATTTGTGATATTTTTAACAGATTTAATTGAAATTATAATAATATTATAATTAGTAAAATACATTAAATTTTTAACTTGAATCTAAATTTAAATTTAAATACGAGTTTGGATTTATTACAGTTGAGCTTAACACAAATGTGTGTTTTTTCGTCGTACGACTCATTTGCTACCTGATGAGATGCACTTATATTTCTATTTTTACTAAAGGTTTGATGATATTTGTTTATGTTTTTTATTCAAATTATGATAACATTTTTACTAAGAAATTAGATAATGTTTGAGAATATTTTTATTGAAATTATGATATTTTTGTACATTTGTATACAAGTTATTTAGACTAGAGTCAAATACATCAAAACCTATATATCGGATTACAAACTATGAAAGTTGAGCATTTCTATGGACATTTTTATATTAGCTTTTTAGGATTAAGATTATTTCATATAATAGTATTGAGCTTTATAGCACCTTTGTGTAAAATTATAAATATGATGACATTTATATAAAATTTAAAAATATATTGTGAATATATATATATGAATATATCCATCAACTATAATTTTAACAGAAAAGTCTGATTAATCATATTCTAAGCTAAACAATTTACTTTAAAAACTAACTACGACTAACTATTTAATATTTACTAAACATAAAAAGATATTTCCTAGTATGTGATGGTAATATACGAACGTTTTAACATTATTTACAAAGTAAATATACTCAATATCAATAAATTAATAACACGATAAGAAAAAAATATTTATTTAGTCTAAAAACTGAAGAAATAATAAATTCATAATATTATGTGTAAGGCGAGGGATAAGCGTATAAGATATGTGATAATATTAATTGAAATATAAATGGTTTTCTATAGAAAATCAAAACGTCATAGATTTCATAAGACAATGGTTAATACCTGTAGCCTAAAATCTTTAAACAGCTAATTGTATTCGAAGTTTAGGTGTACCTATCTTGCTTCATACACAATCTGTACTGTATGCTTTATACATAAAGTGAATTGCAATATTGCACACTTAATCATATCAGTGTTTGGATATGGTTCAAACACAAATACTCTTACGTATTTAACGATAAATGGGGAACTTTATCTGAATTCTAAATTCCATTGGTAAAATATTTTATAGGTGGAAGGGAATATAAACACGTTGTTATGATATGAAAATATAGTGAACTTTATCTAAAAATCGATGTTTTACTGATGACCACCAATGTGTTAAAAGACTTTTAGGTGTATGTGTAAGTACCTATATAATATCCATAGCTGACGCTGGGGCTGGGAAGATAGTGTTTATAATTATTAAAAAAAAAAAATTGCAACTTACATAGATACTTATTAGATACCTATTTATTTATATTTGTTATGTGTATGTTTTACTTGAAATTAGAAAAAATTAAAATTTTTTTTTTGTCTTGCAAATTTTTATACACGAGATTATGATAATTGATTACATTTGTATTGAACCTATGAAATGTTTACATGTTTTACCAAAATATATGAAAGATGTATGATTTTAATGAAATTATGATATATTCATTAAGGTTTAATATGATATTTGAAAATATAGCTATGACTATATTAGGATTATGAAATTTGTATATATTATTTTGAATAAAATCGTGAAATGTATGTATTTTATTGAATCCTAGATGAATAATGAGTGTTTTAATGAAATTATAATACTTTTACTAAAAAATAATGCTATATGTATTTGTTTTTATTGGCATTATGACATTTTTACTAAGATAATTATGTATTTGTACGATATTTTCAACTTATATCTAATGAATAAATATATCTTTTCCGTACAACAGTTTCGAAAATAGAGTATTCAAAATGTTGAAGCCATTTAAGATCTATATGATTTAGGTATATAATATAAAAGTAATCGTATATAGCTACGTTTACTGAGATTGAACTAATCATGTTAAAAAAAAATTAAAAAAATACTGTATATTATTAAAGACTAGGTGAATGAGAAATATATGTGTACTTAGATAAGGTTGGATAGATACATACGAATATTGAACGTCGACATTTGTAATGGTTAATTATAGTGATGGCGACCCATTTATGAAAATTTAATATTGAATACTGTAAAGCGAAATTATGTATGGTTTGCTTTACAAGTTAGTTATGTATAATACTATTATTGGGATTTTAAATGTTTAAATAAGTTGATAACCGGGATATGAATATTATTTTTACAAGATTTTATATAAATTATGAAACTATTACATGATTGCATTATACTCATTATACCAACGATATTTTTTAATAATCAAAGACTTATGACATATACACCAACATTAAAATTCTTTGTATGTGAGTAAAACAGACTCTAGACAGAGGGGGTAAAAGGCGGCAAAGGGGATAAGAGCATTTGTGCGTCGAACTTACAAATGTACCAACATTTTTAGTGGCGCTAAATTAAACGATAAATTTATATTCTCTTTTTGTTATTATTCATTTGTTTAAAAAAAATATTTTTTATCTATCTCATTGAGATGCATTTCATGACAAATGCGTTTAATAAGATCCCCAATCAGTTACATTTCTAAAAAATGGATATTGATGTCTAAATAGTTTGATTGCCTATCAATTAAGGTTGGAGATTCTGAAATTTAGAATTCTTATCTAGGTACACATTTCAATCAAAGGTAAAGGTAATAAAAATGCTATTAAACATGAAAAAAAAAATAACCTAATATCCAATAAAATCATTTTAATTTGTTTTTCTATTTATAACTGTGTTTAGGTTATGTTCATCATAGAAATATTTGACAAAAATTCAAAATTTCTTCAGATAATTAATATTAGTTTTCATGTGTGGTATTCCTAATATTTCATGAAAATAGTAAATTCAAAATTCAACAAAAACAATTTGGAAAATTTTATAATGAAGCTTAATAAAAGAAGTCGTAAATAAATTTTTTTGGAGTAAAACTAAATTCAAAAGTAGAAATATTTTTTTCTGATAAAAAATTAGGTGGTGGAATTATATTTTTAAATAGGTATAGAAAAATTTAAAAACAAACATTTTTATAATGAACCCGTTAATTATTCAACTAAATAAACAGAAGTGGCATACTATTCTAACATATGTGACAAATGTTAATTACTTCTGACATAACAAATATTAAATCAATTGAGCTGCTTGAAAAAGCAACGATGATTTAAGTTGGTGAGTATTTATATAAAATATTTGAAAGTATAATTCGGTAAGGTAAATTCAAAGACTTCCAATTTTTAAAAAAAATTTAACGAAACAAAAATTACAAAAATATGGGCAAGGTCAAATTTTACTAAGATCAAGAAAGTTTTTTCAACAAAAATGTTTAAAAAATAAACTTATTTAAACTTTTGAAAATACTAATTTCCCTTTCTATTTAAAATTAATTCAGTAGCATAATAACTATTATTTATTTACAGGATTATTCAGCAAGCATTCTCATTCCCTCACCTTTTCTTCTTCAATAATGCAATTATTCAAAATCTGATTTTTGTATATTTAAATATACTTAAAGACTATATTTTAAAATTATTGAGATTTTGTACTACTTAAGAAGTATCCTATAGAGATACGAAATTCTGTTTTTCAAATAAAAATCTCCCTTATTTACTACTATAAGTTATTTAGTAAATGATTTTTCTGAACATTTTAACATATCAAAATTAAAAGTTGAACGAGTATAATATTTAAGTTAATTAGCTTTGTATGCTAAAGATAATGTGTTTGAAAGATATGGCGGGAGTTGTGGAGATTAAAAAATATAAATGAATTATATTGACATAAATAATTTGTAAAAATTGCCAACGCTTAATAAATTAAATACTAGACTCAATTTCACTTTATAATTTTGTAAAACTATTTTTAAGAACTATTGTCCTTAGTACAAACATTTTAATAGTAACTGAATAACTTTTACCACAAGACACTCCTCAAAAAATTTAAAATTTTGAAAATACCTATGCTTTTAAGTAATTATATATTTAAACCTTTTAAATATTTCAAAAATCAGAATTTGAAGTAATTAATTATTAAAGGAAAAATGGGTTGAGCCTTCTAGGTCAATTCCTTCGTATATATGTATATTATATATAATTAAGTGAAATTGTTTCTCGTAAAAATTATAAGAAACTGAGTTTAAAATGTAATAAATACATCTTCACAACGAAACTTGTCAAAATTTAAACTTCAAATGTTCATAAAAAAGTTTGGAAATTGGGTACCACTCTTTTGTTGAGTAGGTTTCGAGCGAATCACATTATGGACATGTTAAATTTGAATTCAATGATATATCATTGTATACAAAAAACTTTTCTTAGCGGAAACTGTCGTCAGGCATCAGCCTAAGATATATTATATTTATAATGGTGTGTATATAAAAAATTGTGTTTAAATGATTTTAAGATTTTTTTGTTTTCAAAATATACAACTGACGAAACAAGTATAGCCTCAAAAATTGAACATTTAATATATTTTAAACAAATAACAAGTTGCTATGCTCATAATCCAAAATAAAAACTTTTTAAGAATAAATAAATCCATACCATACATTTTTATGAATAGAAAATGTATATTATGTTTTATTTGTATAATAATATTTATAATACCATAATTGTTCACTATAATTAAAATGCTTAATATTATTATCTTCATATCTTTTTATAACAAAAAAAAAAAAATTTAAAAAAAATAAAAAACAAAATCAAGTTGTGCATTAACGTATAAACTTTAGTTGTAGGTACTTTTGTGAAACAAATATATTAGGAAGTATAAGATATATATCTAATATTACTGTTAGAAATATTTATATATATAAAAATAAGCCAGTACCTGTAGTTGTTGCCGCAGTGGCCACATTAATAATTATAAAAAAAATATATATATATTTTTATTTTAAATATAAAATTATGATAAGATACTTTGAAACTTAAAAATATAACTAATAATATAATGATTGATAGTTTAAAATATTGATGAATTGTAATGTAAAAAGATTATATAAATAATATAGAATATAATTAAAAATAAGCAAAAGTTTGACTAATTTGTCAATTTTAAAAATGGTAGATGTATACACGCAATGTTTCGAATTCAATTTTATGTGTTTTATACTAATCGACTATAAGTTAGGACCATTTATTATAATTAAATCAAAATAAAAATAATTCATGAAGAAAGATTAAAGTTCTTTGTTCAATATCGGTTCAACAGTAGTGTCACTGTTGATTGCTGAAAAAATTGACTTGAAGAATAACCGTATAAGGTTAAAGAGTAACAGTCCAATTGCTATAATTGCATCAGACCATTTGAATAAAGTCCATAACAGTAAACCGAAAAATAATATTTTGGCGATTATGTCAACAAAGTACATTCTGAAACAAAATACATTAAACTATAATTAATACGTTTAATAATATAACATACTGTTTAAGTTAGTTATTAATTACGAACTTGGTATTCTGTAAATATCGTTATTATAAGTTGTTTTAATTATTTATTAAGTAAATGAAATAATCATAGACTCAGAAAGAAAAATTAATTTTAATACTTGATTATGTTTAAAACTTACATTTTCATATGAATTCTAGCTCTAGGAAGTGTATCTGGTGTTTCTTTTAATATATAAATTCGAGCAGCCATAATACAATCTCTGAAGTAATTTCTAATGTCCATATCGTTTCCATCAACCTTGTACTCAAACTTCTCTCGTTGATTCAAAATTCTTCTCATGTAATGGACATGTTCATTTCTAAATTCCCATTGGTTGTTTGCGTAGTATTCAAACACCTCAAATCCTTTGTTAATTCTGTCTTGAATACGCACCAGACTTTGAAAAAAAAAACAAATTGTGAATTAAACTACAATCTAAAATCTATTTGTGTTTGAAATGTTGTGATTACTCGAGAAAAATTCAAAAATACTGAATGCCTCATACTCTGATTAAGGTTTAATGTTTGAAAATATTGAAATAATAAATCTGATCAATAGAATACATTTCTCCGACACTTTTAGTATTAATGAAACACATTTTATGAATGTAATTTATATTTTCCATAAAATATAATTTATTATGTTTAATATTACATCAACATTATCCTCACCATGGTTTATTGCCAGACATATAAATAACAGCATCTAAAAAGTAAGCTGGTATAGTGTGTAAAAAAAACACACATATATTATGTACCAGTTTACTACTCTTCATACTGCCACCAGGATACCATACTGCGCCATTCAATGGTACTTCAGTAGTGACAATACTTTTTCCAATGTCAATAATTTCTTGCCATGTTACTCTCCATTCTTGGCTAGAAGTTAAGTGACAAATTGTTCTGGTTTTATCACTGAAATAAAAAAAAATATATATATATATATATATTTAACGAGTTATTTTTTTATTAATAAAATTTACCTATCACGGCGATTAATTAAAAATACAACTTTTAACTTATAAGAAATGCAAATATAAACGTATTATTAATTTATTAATTTTATTTGTAATAAATTAATAATAGTATGAATGTATTAGTAATAATTATTAATATCTATAAATAAATAAGAATTTAGAACAAGTATTATTGAATAATATTATAAGGATTCGAGTAATAAACGATTTTTGAGGGAAAAAATGAATATGTACTTGAATACTAACATATTGTTTAGAAAGTACCTAGTTTTCTATTTTAAAATAGATTCTAAAATAAAAAAAATAAGTATTTAGTGGTAAACAGTATACCAAGTACATACATTTTCAATGATTTTACAATAACGGTGTTTAGTCAAATATTGGTCTTATTGTTTGCTTACTTATTGCCTATATAGTTCCATGTAAACAGTATTATGCCGTTTACAGTTATATCGACCGGTAGATAATCAGCGTAACCTTGATTGTGGCAGAACATTGTACGGATGACTCCTTTACCGGCACCTATCAGCAAGCCCGTCGGTCCGTTAATATTATCTGTCCATCCTGGGAGTGGCTCCTTCCATATCGGTATGACTATAACGGTAACAAACGTAAACGGTGTAAACAAAGCCGATGGGTATTCGAAAATAACAAGCGCATCGCTAATAAAAGACACTGACCAATGGATGGGCGAGCGATTATACAAGGCATTCCGGCTTCAATTTGCTCCACCACTAAATGTTCAGAAAGACACTTTGTGAACGCATATGAGTTTGGAAAACTTCCCAGTATCCTGTTAGAAAATAAAAACAAATATATTAATTTATCGACGGTAATCAACGCGAGGTGCGATTACATTATAACTAATTTAATACAAAAACCCACTTTTTAGATATCGTTTCTACAAAAGGTTCGTCCAGCATTTCCATACTTTGGATTATTTTATGCGGATCGGCTGGCGGCGGATAAGCTTTTTCGAATAACACTTTTTCGTCCAAATGGCAATAAGAAGTCGACACGTACACAAACACCTGCGTAGGTTTTAAACTCGTGTAGTTCAAATTCAATTCGTTTTGACGATAATATTATCGTGTATATTGCACCTGCAAGTTTTTCATTTCCTTGGCTAATTCCAATACCATTTTCGTGCCTCTAGTATTGAGCAAGACGGCTTTCTTCAATGCTTCGTCGAACCTAATGGTGGCCGCGGCATGGTAAACGATTTGCACGGTGTCCGCCAACAAACGCCGGTCCGACTCATTGATGGCTAAGTTTGGTTCACTCACGTCACCGGCGATAGGGTATACTTTATTCAGCACATCCACACCCCTAATTTCCTTCAGATAGTCGAATAACTAAAACAGACATGACGAGGTGGTTGTTAAAAAAGAGATAGTACGTGACACGTGTAGATCATTATTCGCGTAATACAGGTACGTTTCACGTTACATGCAATTATTATAATTTGAACATAAAATCAAATTTTTATCGAAGTGGCTACATAGTAGTACTCAATACGAACTGGTTTTCTACTATATTAAGAGCAACAACTTTACAAACTGATATATAGTCATAATTTAAAATGCATTACGCAAGTTTTAAATTTAGTTTTAATGACATACCTAGATACCTATACTGTTGCCTGTTTTAAAAGCCACATTTATCAAATGTATTATCATAACTTGGCCAATATCATATTATATTATTATGGCAATAATTAACAAAAAAATATTACTTACAGTTCAACTGAAGTCTACAGTTTAATTATAAACATTTTTATTCTACCAATCATACAATTAAGAATAGGTAACTAAAATCTTTAAAATAAATATGATACTATGTTGAATAATTGTGAAACTAAATGTAAAATATTTTATTATTGAATTAATAATTAAAATTTAACTTTAATTTTACAAGTAGCATTTTACAAGTATTTGCATGTTTTACCGAATTTAAGTGGTTTTGCATAATAAAAGATGTTAAACATATACTCATATGCATAATTTTCAATTAAAAAAAATTTCATTAAAAAATTAAGAGCCTTCACGCTCCTCTTATTATTTTGATTCATATACTATAGAGTTAATTTTTTTTTTTATATTAAATAATTAGTATAAATATTTAAAATTTAGTTAAAAATCAAAATTTTAAATGTTTGAATAGAAATACATTTTTTTTAAAAACAATTTCGAATGATTATGCATTTTTTAGTTTATTTCCAAAGAAAACGCATATTTATGATTTACTAATATATTATCACCGCCGCGGCAACAAAATAATTAATAAATTATATGTACACTCCTACCCTATCCACCGCCACGGACACTATCTCGTATCGCTTGCCATCCACCGAAACGCACACTAGGCATCATGTCCGTATATTTTTGTAATTAATTTCTATCAGCTGTGAATTATATAATAATGTAGATTATGCACGACGCGTTATTGGCCGCCGCTGATACACCGGAGAGCGAAATATTTAACACGACCGCCTTATACTTTTTGTCCTGTACCGTACGTTGTCGTGTCAACGCGGGCGTGTAGGTATCTACTACTTTGTTATATTATATTCAGTAAAAAGGCTTTATGTTATATACTTTCGTCGTCGCAGTGACCAGGCTCGAATAGCCGAATTATATTATTCATTTTATTCGTATAATTGTTTTTTTTTCTATTATAAGCCATAAGGGCAAGCTGTAATAATATATGTGTACAATATAAGTGTACGCTAATCGGTGCGCTTATTTTTCTATTTCCAGTGTGCGCGAATCATCATGGTGTAGAATATTTAATATTGTATCTAAATATTGTGTTAAATTGTACGTGCGCAAATCACCGTTAAAATTTTATATACTTTATACACCATCTGTTTATTATACATTTTTTGTTTCGGCGCTAATCGCCGAATATAATTTTTATCTGCCGTATTTTTTTTCCATTATTTAGACCAGCTGGCCACTCTGCGTTCCACAAATTGTAAGTTTTTGTTATATTATTATTTGTTTTATATATTGTCGAGCCAGAAGGGCCGTACATTTATTATTATTAATTATTATATACTAGCTCTAATAGCAATGTATCTAAATATTTATTTTACCGATACGAGCGTATACAGCTCTATTGCTGTCCTTATACATTTGTATTCTGTTGGGCCCGAAGGGCCATATTGATTTGTTATACATAGGGCAAAAATTGTATATTGTCGTGATTCTAGATAACATTTTAATAATTTATTTGAAAATACCATTGTTTTAATATACGTACATATTATACATATTACAATATACTATTATAGTTATTTTTTAGTACACGATGACGATTTTTTAACATTTAATTATGTTAAAATTAACGTTTAATTAATTCATTTAACTAAATTGAAGAGTTATAAGTTTATGATTCAAGCATTTGTTCTCGTATTTGATTTTAATACTCTGTATTTATTTGTCTTGTTCATCTAATAGATAATAATAAAATATATTTGTGACTGTTATACGTATATAGGTATGCATGCATGCATGCATGTATGTATGTATGTATGTATGTATGTATGTATGTATGTATGTATGTATGTATGTATGTATGTATGTATGTATGTATGTATGTATGTATGTACATGCGTCATTGATTGTCACAATATAAACTCTGGACTTCTGGTGCCAAAATTGTTTTAAATGGACCGATACCTATTTATAAAAGATAGTCTCATTTGGATTTTTATTAGATCCTCTGAATGACAAATTAGTATTATTGTATCCATACGCTTGTATAAATATTTAAAAACGATCTTTATACAGTGATAGATAAGATACTATCAAAAACTTATTTATGATACTAAATTGTAATTCTCAAATGTACATGTATGATACTTTAGATTTTAACAATAGTACCAATCAAAATTGACATTTTAAAAAGATGAGCTGGTATGGATACTACGATTTCTCCCTATACTCGACACAATACCATGTTGTATTATATTTTTTAATTTATAAATTTAATAGGTACCTATCTACATTATTAGTTTACAATAGTGGTATATTGTTTTAAATAACTATTAACAATGCGTGAATAAACTAACATATATAATAAATTGAACATTATTTTTTAAGTATTTAATATAATATTAAAACTGATTGATTATGAATCAAAGGACTCTAAACTAACCTTACCAGTCTCGAATTATAATATAAAGAAGGTCGTATTTAGGAATTGTCCACTCAGAAACAACAAAAACAAAATAAAAAAATGCGGGAAAGTGTTAGCTCTGCTGTACAGTATACGTGTCTTGAAGGGTCACTGTAATGAATGTGTTAAATTTAAATTCAATATAAAATCTTTATATACAAAAAATGATTCTCAGCAAAAACGGTCTGTTAGACTATATTACTAAGTATATTTTATGATATTATTGCTGTATTAAAGTAATTTATTTTACTAAAGACACTAGCAATACAGTACCTATGTTGAATTTATTATTTTTTGCTGAAAAAATTGCATTAAAAATGTTATTGAGTATTTAAACTAAAATAATATACTTTAAATATTTCAAGTACTTATTAATAATATTTTTAAATTTCAATGAAATAATTAACATCGTTAATCTTCGTTTGAATATCTAATTTCGTATAAATTTGAACTTAAAATATCTATAAAAAAAGTATGTAAATATATATTAATGAAAACGTTATATCTTTGAAAACATTTAGCTAACTATTAAAGCAACTTATGAGAAACTTTGTATGGAATTTTCAAGCTTATTGACCCAACGAAAAAAAAATTATCTACATTCATAGAAAAAAAAACTAAAAAAAGTTGAAAATTAAAAATGTCTATAAATAGCTGAAAATAAGTCAAAATATTTTGAAAATTTTAGTATTTAGACATGAAAAATGATAAAATAAACATTTTGTAAAAATTTCAAGTATCTATGGTTTTTTATTTTTGAGGTATACAAAACAAAAATCAAAATAGATTTTGTCAAAAGGTGGTTTTGTATAAAAATTTCCGTTTTTTCTTAATTTTTTTTTTTTTTTTTTTGTTTTTCCGGACGCTTTTAATAATTATTGGTACTAATTTTCAATTTTAACATATCAAAAGTACCAACTAGATTCTTTTTTCTATCAGAAAAAATACTGAACTTGAAAACTGAAGTATTAATTCAACTACATATCAAAAAAATAAATATAAAAACACACATAGTTGTAAAATAATATAGGTAATCAATACATTCATCGCTCCACTCAGAATCTAAAATCATAAAACAAAGTAAATTGTTGTAATTTTAAAAAAAAAATTAATGGTTGGTCTGCTTATCGTATATTAAAGTATACATTGGTACTAACCTATTGTTATAGAAATATCAAATAATGTAATTATTTTTTAGCCTCAGAATGGCTTAACTTAATTATCTTATAAAAAAAAATGTCGGGTTGTAAAAATGAACTGTTAATCGATATCAGCTAATAACTTATAAGTTAAGATTAGAATGATAAATTGTACTACTATAACGCGTGACTAACAGCAATCATATGTATTAGACCATATTATTATGTCTATATTATTATACATTCCACAAGCATGATTAGTTAAAATTGTTTAAAGCATAAATATAGTGGAATGATTGTGCGAATATTTTAAGAATATTTTGTAACATTATAAATTATGTTTTAGACTCTAAGACTTATTTATTTGATATTTTCACTTCATTAGTATAGTGTAGTTAAACATTTTAGATACCATTATTTGCATTATTTGTTTCTCTTTGGTACACGTATGGATTTATTTTATCATCATGCATTGCTACCTAATCGATTATTTTAGGGTCAAAGCTGTCAATCAAATATTTTTGTTATTGAGTTAATTTGTAAATTGTTTTAACTATTTACAAAATTAGTTAAATCGTTTTACCTTGATTAATTAAATATTCCTTATTACACAAATTTTTTTATTATTAAAACATATATTTTCAATCTGTAATCAATATACAGTGAAGATAATATACACCTATACAGACAAAAAAAGATTGGTACATAGACAGGATAACTCATTTGAAAGATCTATTGAAATTACTTCAAATATTACTTTTTAGTATTTATTTATTTGTTTATGATTACCATGGTCTCCGGACCATTAAATAATTATGTACAAATATCAAATAATAAACATATATATATATATAAACATTGATCTATTTTATGTAAGTATGTATGTATAAACATAAAGTTATAAAATCAAAAATTCAAATAAATAAAATTATTTTTTTTCAATAAGAATTCAATTTTTAACCAATACAAAATCTATCAATTATTTATTTATCTTTTCTCAAAAAAATACAAGTAGACGCTTTGGAAAAAAAAAAATATATATATATATACGTATATTTGTTTATTCGATTTAGTAAGTAGGTAGTAGTTAATGTTTTTATCAATGTTGCTTAAGCTTATGTCTGTCCAATGTCCATTAAATACATATTTATTTTTTAATTTATTATTCTTAATGTCTTGGTTTATTAAATAAGATTTTTATCACTTTTGAGAGCACAAAAGTGGTTTTCAAATTAAAAAAAATCTAATAATTTCACAGTATATTCTCTTTTTTTGAATGTATTTATACTGTGGTAAAATATTTTGAGACAATATCAACAGTCAAATGAATAATAATCTTTGTTTTTTATTAAGTATAATAAACCTACCTACTTAATATGTATATTTTGATTATATAACCTTAATTTTTATTTAAGAAACTCATTGGTATTAATAGGCACTTACATAATATTATCCTGTAAAATATGTTGCAGTTGTTAAGTTAAATATTTCAATTTATTCGGTTTTTCAGACAATACCATACAGGAGAAATGAAATGCGTACTGCCTATAGGCTATTACATTAAACAATATTATTATATAAAAGTTTTCATTTATAAAAATATTTTTCATTATATTAATTTTTTTATAGCAACTAAAATTTTTAATTATATATGTATTTTTATTATACTATAGCTACATTTGCAAAAAATAACCATTAAAATATTTGCGGTTTTCACGATTCAAACAAAGCTTGTAGTTGTTAATGGTTAAATTTAATAGATTTTAAAACATTATACACCATTATTATTCTTTGAATGAATACAAATCAATGAAAAGAATATAGAAAGTAAATTACTGTTTTATCTGTTGTTGACAAAATGCTGTTATTTGTAAGATATTAAAACATATTCTGTATTAAATATATTATTATCTCGTATTAATATAATAAATGTGTACTCTAATTACTATACATTTTTAATTTTGATCAATGACTGTAGATAAATAATATTCAAAAAAATGCATACAAAATAATATTAAATTGTAATGTATCAAAGTGCTTGATGTCCTAAAAAGAGAATATTCATATTATATAATTAATTTTTTAACTCTTGTAATATTTATTGTAAGATTATTGATTTTGTTATTAGTAATCGGAGTATAATTTATATTTATAAATTATTATATACCTACAAACATTATATATCATTTGGAAAGAAAATGTTAGAACTTGCAGTTATAGAATTTAAAAACATTTTATAAGCATTGAAGAAATATTATTGAATTGTAATTTAAGACAGAAGAAATGTGAAAATAATAGTAATAATGAACAAATAAATAATATTTATAAACTTACCACGGATGAGAAAATAGTTTCCACTCTTTGCTTAGGATTACTACCTTTTTTTGTTCGGAGTAGCAAATAAATTCTTTCGATGTCTGGACATTTTCTTAGAAGCTTTTCGATTAATACCTTTCCAAGAAATCCCGATCCACCGGTAATAAAAATAGTTTTACCAACAAAACTCTTAGAGACCCGATCCGGAAGATGACTTAATTCATCTGGAAGAACCGGTGGCTTATAATTTAAGAAACCTTCTTCAAACGAAGACATTTCTGAAACAAAAAAAAAAAATTATTAATCATCTATTATGTAACGCATATAAACTTGTATATAAAAAAAAAACATTCATTTATTAGTAACAAAATGGTTGAGTGACAGGCGAGTATTTTATTTGTCATCTTTAATATTTTGCGGTGGATAGCAAATAAGAAGGGCACTCTTTTAAACTCATTATCAAGGTTTCTAGCTTCAAGGTTTTAAATGGTTTATGTTCGTATTAATATATATTTACCAACAATTATATTTCTCATAATTCATTTTAGACCTATCATTATAATTATATTTTGTAAGTCATATAATAAAAATAATAGTCGAATATAACCACAATTATTCATGAAACGAGACACATTACAATGGAAGACCGTAAACTAAATAGTACTATATATGTGATGTGTAATTTATGCAAACAATTATTTGTATAGAAAGTTAATGTTTGCTTATATTATTTATGTAGGCATTTTAATATTGTTACATACTAAATCATTATAATGTAAATGGCGGTAATTAGGAATAATATTTCTAGAATAATTTTTAAACGGAATAATAAAGACTAAAGTACAATACCTTATTAATTTATAAATTTCAAGTTTTCATATATGAGCATAGGTGTGCTCTGCACGGGTTCACATAAACATTTTTTTGGGCTGCAACGGCTGCCAGTAATTTAATTATGGACCTTTAGTACATTTTACCTCTATAACACTAAAATTGCATAAATGGTGATATTAATTTAGTTGAAAACAATATTTTTATAGAATTGAATAATACAAATCCTGTCAATTCCTAGTAAAAAAGCGGGGAAGTATATTAGGTAACCGCTCTGCAGTGTTGCAGATGCCAAGAGACTGAGTAGGTAACTGTAATGGATGTGTTCAATTTTAATTCAGATATTAATCGTTATGTAAAATTCTAAATGATGCTCATAGCTAAGCCAATGTGATGTTTACAAAAAAATCACGATTTTAAAAGATTTTGTGAACATTTCAAATTGAAACGTTTAAAATACACTTATACTTGTTACTATGTATTTTCAATATCTTCTATATTGCTGTAAGAAAAACATATGTTTAATGTTCGAGCTTTTTTACTAAAAATTATATCATAAAATTCAAGTTTCTAAGGTTATTTATTTTTTGAATTACAACAAAAATAAAATCGACTTTTTCAAAAATTGTTTTTTGTAAGAATTTTTATTATTTATGTTAATTTTTTAATTTTTTCAGATTAATTTGAAAAAATACTGGGATGTTATTAACTTTAAAAACCACAAAAACCCAAACTACCTACTTGACTAAGTTTTTTACTCTTAATGTTGATAATTAGAACATTTTTTCTCCGAGAAAAAGTCTTCAGTCACAAAAAAATTCCCGTCATGTTACGTTCCTGTAAATTTCCCAACCCCGGTCTCAATCTAATCTTATTCCCAATTGACAGAAATACTTTTCATTACAAAGCAATTCTTCATTTTATACTTTATTAAGATAAATAACACTTTAAATCTAAATCTTAAAGTTTTCTCGATCATTCAAAAACTAACATTGTGATTTTATGGAATTTAATATGCTTTTCAATTCTATATTTAGGTGTAGTCTTTGTATACAATTTCAAACTATTAAAAGTGATTTGAATTAAATTGAATGTTTAGTTTTTAATGATCATAATCACAAACATGATTATATTATACAAATAATAAGGTATGTACCTACCTACCTAATAATTATGATGTTTTTTTAAACGTTGTTTACCCATACATAAATACGTCGATACTTATAAATTATGGTACGTAAAATAGGCACTCGTGTAAAACACAATCATTAATCACTAATATATAAATATTTATACAGTTCTTAATTCATATAACTTACTGTATATATAAAAATTTTAATGTTTTAACTTTGTAATATCCGATTAGCCGTATTCTCTTTTTATATCGTTAAATTATTTTCATTCATTTATGCATGAAGTTAATACAGACAGGAATACAGGATAACCACTAAAGAATATTATTATATTAGGCTTTGCCGGCATTGTTTTCGCTTGCTTCATCTCTAATGTTGTTTTTTTTTTTTTGTAACATATTTTATAGGTGGCAATTCACTAATGCATAGTTATCACAAATCATCACATCCGAAAAATAAAATACAATTTTACAAAAAAAGTTAGGTACCTATCTTTGATTAAAAAAAATAACTATCGGAACTCTCGTGAGGCACATTAAAAAACAAAATTAATTGCTCGATTTATTTAGAATATTAAATTACTAGTATATCGATATATTTAAGTTATAATTATTATCAGAACATAATCCCAGTGTGTTCAGTCGACCATGATGTTTCGATGACATTCCAATTGGGTATAATATATAACTGTATAAATTACTGTATACAAATTATCATACTAATAATAATATCATGAAAGTAGTTCTGTTTTAGTGGCTGACTTTCACTACCTACCTATTATTCTGTTACAGTTTAAACGCATAAGAATTAAAGAACATTATATAATTATCAATATAATACCGCGACGGTAACAACAAAATATGTATATTGTATTTTGTACTCATTTCGTAGATCGTAATTATCGAAAACAATTTAAAACGATTTGACATTATTATTATTATTTAATGATGATACATTAGCTTGTTATTAATCGCTAATAAAATCGCATGGTGAAACATTGAGCCGTAATATGTATTACACGATACCGCATGCGTGGCAAAATAAAAGCTTTTTAATTTTAATAGTGTTTTAATTTCTCTGATTCGCCCAAGTCATAGAGATACATCCACCTGCGCTGACCAAATATAATATATTTAAATGAATGTCTGGGCTATGTGACCCGACGGCCATGGCCAATGTTTTTCGGTCGTTACTTATCTCTGTATTATAACATTTTTAGGCCTGCCCATACGAACCGGGATGATGTCATCGCGTACATTAAAATAGTTGATCGTGTTTCCGACTTTCGTCGAGTTAAATGAAGAAGAAAAACCAATACACATAATATTATATGCCTACTGCTCAGAATAGTTTTAGTGTAACGAACCGGTAATAGGCATGCCTACGACTGTAAACCGACGCGCACGAATTAGAAAATATTATGTTGTTCGCAAAAGCCACAGGTCGAGCGGTGCCTACAGAAAATACCGAAAAATAGCAGAAAAAGAAGCGAACTCAACGGTTCGTTAACGGCCGAAGACGACGACAACTGTTGTCCAACAGTCGCACCTGCATACGAAGGAACGCCTAATCCGGACAATTTTCGAGAGTTCGTAACGATCATTGCGCGCTCATTATAACCATATAACATATACCGTGCGCGCGGTACCTACCTACATAATAATAATGTACGCCTACGATTTTGTAATATAATGTATAATATTATTGTGCGCTCGTTCGTTGGCGGCAGGAGAAAGTCTGACGGGATGACGCGAGTCACGCGCGTTATTCAATGGAATCCTTACCGGGCTCGTAACGCGTGTTGTGGGCAAACGCAATGGGCCGTGTTACCGTGTTACCGGAAACCGGGTAAGATGCACCGGTTTATCACTGGTAGGTACCTATCGACATTAATATAATAATAATCTATTATAATCACAGACATATAGAACAACTAGATAGCCGACTATAATCTGTTGTTGAAGCCGCGACTGCCACACGTCTAAACGGCAATGTTTGCGTTTTTATACGATTATACGCTTTTTTATAAGAACAATAATGTTTGTTCTGGACTACGTGGTCCACTCTGACGATTATCCGAAACAATAATACCATTATTAAAATTATTTTTATTCGGTTGAGGACTTTTTCTAATTTTAACTAGAAAGAACTGGATCGTCAATTTCTTTTTAAGTATTGTGTCAGTATTAAATACTGTATAGGTATTGTAGGTCTTATTATTTGTTTAATATTATTAGTTAATTATAATTATGAATAATATTAGTAGTAACATAGACATTGAAATATTTAATTATATAAAATTATGTTGTAGCTAGGGACATAATAGCGAGGTACTTATTATGATTCCGTAATATACAGTATAGGTATAGTACAACATTTTTGTATTTATTGCTAATACTTACTTCAAAATAATCAAAACATAATAGAAAGACTTTTATTTTTTGGAGGTACACATTTTAAATTGAAAACGCACAAATTCACTGGGTATCATTCTCTAGTTGCGTTAATAATATAAACGAATATTGTTATGAAAAAATGTTTATATTACTTAACTATGTTTTGAATGATTATTGAAAAACAAACTAACTCCTAGAAGACCCTAGCCCTATTTTTTTATCTTCATACATAGAAAATGCTTATTTAAACATCTGGTGAAAACTACAATTATCTACGGCAATTTATTTTTGAATTAGAATAAAATAAAATAATTGATTTTGTCGAAAATTGGTTTTGAGTAAAAATTGTTGTTTTTCTATAATAACTAACAGAATTACTGAACGCAATTTACTTTTGATCTCCTTCCCTAAAGACCATCTGGATTCACTTTTATACCAGAAAAGTAATTGAAGTCGAAAACTTAAACATTTTTATTACTTCAAAAAGTGATGACAGACACAAAAACAAAAACAAAAAAAAAATATGGAAACATTTTGAAAACAATAAACCTATAATACGACTGCACATTTATAAACATACATGTTTATTTAATTGGACTAGATACTAAGACATAAAATAATAAAATTGTGATTAATATTTAAAATTTTCAGAAAATAGCTGAAATAAACGCAAAACGCCAAAAAACTTGCAAAATTTGTCAGCTGACTAAAAATAATGCCACCCAACTAAATGAGCACCTGCCTCGTTTTGATATGACTTAATACCATCGACAAGCATTGAATGCGCACCAGCTAGCTTCGGCGAAAATTTGACTCCAATGCCATCGTCACGAGTGTATTAATCTAATGCAGCAACGAGTGCGTTTGAGACTAAACAAATTTCTGAACGTGGAAATCGTCAAAAAGCATACAGAAATCGCCTACATAATGCCAAAACACCAAAACCACTTCCAAAAGGTGATGCTTAGCGATAAAAATGTTTTCACCATGACAACGCACGATGAAAAATGTTTCTACGTTGTCACCAATGCCTATATAGTACATTTACTGTATTACCAAATATTACATGGTCAAAATAATCCTTCAGGAATAATAAGCTTAGCCAGTCAATCAACTTCTGTAACATCAGGTCAATCACAATCCACTGTCAGAGAACATCATAATTCTAAAGCTAATAACGATTTTAAAAAGAAAGTATAATTATATTTTAATTTATTTATAAGAAAAACACCAGTTGACTGTTCGACGGACGACGGTTCAAAATGACAAAACGTTGAACTTTAAACGTTTTCGTCTTCATCAATTAGCATTATCACATAAAAATGTAAACATTGCCGTTTAGGCAAATGGTTAATACGAATTCAAAACATTGCACGGCTATTGTATAATAGTCAGCTATCTAGTTGTTCTATATGTCTATGACTATAATAGAATAGTATAATACGCATTACAATAGTAGTTAATACGATGGGTTTAAATGCGCACGTCCGTTTCGAAATATATACCGGCCGGTCGATAGTATAATCATGATGTGTTCATTCTACGGTTATAGAGCCGATCCTGTCGCGGTAGCACCTAGGACCTATGTAATACAATAATGTCGAAGACGTTTCTCCGTCACTAAATAATTATTAAAGGCATGCGATGCGAGCTATTTAACGCGGTCTATGGCGGTGGATCGGTTCGTATTTGAATAATATAATAATAGAAGTAGGTACCTATCTATTTTTTTTTTTTATATATAGTGCGTTTTTCTGTTTGAAAATATTGTCACTAAGAATACTGTTTTGTTCTTTTATTATTATTCACTCTCAAACGTACCCACGTAATGTTTTGATCGTTCGAGTGTTTCGCACTTGTATGCCTTAGAACATTACGAAATATTTCATTATAATATGCTTGCGAATATTTCCGCATGTCCTTATATCGGTATAATAATATACCGGTAAAAGACATCGCTTTTCATAAAAAATGCCTATACCTATCACTATTGTACAATAAGTAAACACGATATTAATACTGACCTATTAACAGGAATTCAATAATAATAAACTTTTACCAATGATAGTACGTTTATATAATATAAATTATATAATGTTTGCGATGTATTGCATATTTACATGTTATTATAAATTATTCGATATAGGTAGAATATACCTTCTTATAATGTCATAATAAACTAATATGTTCATTTTAAAAAGTTATCAACACGTTTTAGGCTATAAACAGTTATTGTAAACACATATTTTCTAAAACGTTATGATCTTAAGATTTATTCTGGTTATTTTTAATTTATGCGTATACCAGATTTAATAATCGCAATATTACATTTTTTTTACTACCTGTTGAAAATATTAACAATTTAAATAAATATCTGCACGTCTTATAGTTAAACAATCATTTTTTTTGTTGAATAATTTATAATATATACAAATTAAATTTAATCTAATTAATTTAAAACAAAAAAAAAAATAATAAGATAATAAGGTGATGATTGACGACCGACAAAGTGGGTTGTAGTTTTAAAAATGTCTATACATTATTGCATTTACCTACTATACGGCTTTATTATTTTAAACCGTATAAATATTCTGAACTTTACTAAATGAGTTGAGTACCTGTATAAAAAATAAAACCAATTCGTGCAGCTTTCTTTATTCTCTATAAATTATATTATAAAAGACTTAAATAACATGATATTTATAATATAAGCGTCGTGACATCAGCCGCTAGAAAGATTTTACTTGCACATACTGATACTATCAAATGTGTATGAATAAAAAATACGAGTGAGCTAGATACAAAAGAATATGCACTTGTATGAGGCATATGAATAGAGCTGGAATTAGGTGAACACTGTAGGGCTCTGGACCTCCATAAAATATTAAAATACCTAGTCCTTTACAATGTATTAAAATGAGTAACTTTAAAAAGTGAATCTCATCCCACCAGGGATCTGCAACTGCAAACTAGGCATACAGTAATTAGTTAAATAATTAAATTTATATTAATGTTGCGTATGTAAGGAATTATGCTGAGAATCAGTGTTATTATAATTCGTCAAAAATATTTTTTACAAAGAGATGAGAGTGATTAAATATTGTATTTTTACATCACAAGTCCTTCTTTATATAGTTACATAAATAGATATAACAACCTGACTAATTATATTGGTTGTAACTTATTTTTGTCTAGTAATCATTTTCAAAATTTGATCATAGTCTACAACCATAGGTACTTGTATTTCTTGTACTTTTAAATGTATGTTACTATTTATTTTAATGTGTAATAAATCTACAGTGTATTGATATTACAACAATAGAATCACACACTAATACACAATATTATTATACCGTCTACAATCATAATTTATCATCCATCATTCCGAAATATAACGGTAGAGGGCATGAACATATTATTACAAACGAGTGCCTGCCTATATAGGCACCTAGATTGGTTTCTAATCGGTCTTTTAAATTCGGAAACTTTGATTTATTACCGATGCAAAAAATAAATTGCCTATTCACTATACATACCTAATTTGTATCTATGAGTATGTTATTCAATAATATGAAGAAACAAATCATGACCCGAAGGTTTATTATAAAAATTAGGTAGACACTGTGTCATTAAAAGAAGAAAAAAATACAAATTTTGATGGCAAGGATAAATTATTTTTAATTTGTAAAAAATAATAATATACATTTACTAATATTATATTAATATGTATTTTGTTTGTTCATAGAGTATAATAATATTTATAATAATTATTGAAGTACCTACCTACTTATAAAAATATAGATTTATTTTCTAATAGTTTTGACATTTTGTTTGAGCGAACAAAATATTAAATACGGTTTCTAAATTATCCTTTATTTTATACTATAGACATAAGAAATAATTCATTTTTTAAATAATAGGTATTCATAGAATAGATTTAAAAGAATTGCATACCTATTAAGTTATATCAACAAGCATGCTACCATAATATCATACATAAATAAATGGAAATTGATTTCAAGTTTCAACAATCAACAGTCATAAGTATTTACGATAATTATAGTAGGTAGTGTTTATTGGGTGTCTAAATAAATAAATAAATAATATCTTGGTATCTAAACCAACAACTGAATAGTCTATATAGTGAATATATGTGTAGTGTGTACCTAAAGAAACAACTTAAATGAGATTCTAATATAAAATAATATTAAAATTATGTAATAATATGATACATAAAAATACCGACTATGAAATTTAGAAAGAGATTTATCTTAAGCTTATACATTCGTGGCACCGATAGTAAAACTGAGAGTAATAATTATAAAGATGAGTAGAAATTTATTAATATTTTACATATTTTAATAGAAATTACGGCCAACAATAGAAGGTACTTAGAAACTCATTAGATACCTGTTATATTAAAACTAGATGCCGAGTATATTACCTAAAGTTATGTAATTTTATTATATATCAAAGTTTTTGGAAGGGATTTCTATTCAATTTTTACATGTACCAACAGTATGTATAAGTACTAAGTCCTAGTTTGATTTCTGAATGTAAATCCTAATAAATAAGCATATTATAAAAATCCATATCTATATTACAAGAATATATTCTTTGATATTTCAGTTAATTTTACTAAGGTATGAACTTCAATAATAGTATATAAAATTAATTTCATAATATTACCAAATTACAGTTAAATTTGACCGATTTTTGAGTCTGAATAAAATCATGGTATATTTATTAAAAATTGTTTTTGTATACTTATACGGTTCATACATAATATAAATAAATATATATTAACCCGCCAATGTCTTATGTTTGCTGTGCGAAATTAATATGCAATTAAATAAAGACGAGTAAAATGCGTTTAGTTTCTTTTACATTCTTTGTTAGGTTATATAGCACGTGTGATTAATAATAAAAATCTATGAACATTTAAAGCCTATTAAAAAAAAAGTATACAGAATACAGATACAGTTTTATCAAGTTTACAAAAAAAATATTCATTCACCGTGAAATAATTTAAGTATTTGGGACCTGTGTTTTGTAACCTTAGGAGGTCAATAGCAAAAAAAATCACTCCTAAAAAGCGATATTTACATTTTAACGTATATTCTAATATATTTTATAATTTAAAATGCACTATAGGTATACTTGCCTTATATTAAAGGTAGGTAACTAATAATTCAAAAAAATATATTTATTTTTCACATTATTTTTTTTAACGACAATGTGATTTGTTACTTTCTAATTCTGCTCATTTTAGAATATTGTTACATAATTAAATTTACAAATATTTTTATGGTTCTTTAATACAAAAGTAAATACAGTCATAGAGAGTATAATTTTATAATAATATAATTAATCTAAAATTACCTATGGCTATTTTGTACCATTAGGGAGATTTAACGCACAATAATAATTATATTAAATGTGTTAATTATTATTTAGCTTAAACAAAATACGTGTATATTAATATTTTTGCAAATTTGTTTTTATGTTATTTTTATATATAATTACACTTTCTAAAATTCAATAGACTCTGCGTCAATATCTATTGTATTTGTTTATAATCTGCGTAACATGGCCAACAATCCCACTCCGTAAAGTTACCTATAGTTTCGAGATTCAACTCAGAAGACCCTATATAGTATTCAGATAAGTATTGCCGCACAATAACCTACAGTAAAAATGAGTCGAAAAAATTACATTTACTAATATTATGACCAAATAGTTTTACCATTTTTGATTCATAAATCTGTAGCAATTAATTATATGTTTTTAAATTTTAATTAATTAAATATCTGATATACTTCAGTTATTCGCCATCACAACGGTCTTCTCTCTTTGGATTCCATGAGTAGATTTCCGTGTGCCGATTTTAATCTACAGAACGTGATGTCGCTGTTGCGTTAGATTATAATAGTTCTAACAGATATGAATTGCTATGGCGTTTTCTTGAGTAATCATTTTATTTATATTTCAAAAATCGGAGTGCTCGTTAAGTCAAAAGCTTACATTTAAAATTAGATAGTTGATGTGCATATAAATCATATAAATCATGTTTAAATATTTAATGATAGTTATCGCTGAGATTTTTTTAACTATTCTTACCTAGTTATATCAAAATAATTTGTTTTTTTAACATAATTATATTATTTTCCGAATATAAATAAAATGATGAGTTTAATTAGATATAATTGCCATGCAATTAATATAATTTTCGTCTGTATATTTGTACAAGTGAGTACCTCTACACATTGGTGCGTAATCGACGACAACTCTAATCAAAGATCTTTGATGTGTCTACGTCATGGAGAATACCACATAATTATTTGTTATTATTATGCAAATGTCTTAATAGTACTTATAGAATAATGTTTTATATTTTCTTATGAAAAAGTCAGTAATATAAATTATTATTTCTTAGCAATAGTCAATAATAATAAAAAAAAATAGATGCATATTTATACTATATTTAAAATATATTAACGTATTAAGGTTTTAATATCTAAATTAATTTCACAAAAATTAGTTTAACTTATTTCAATGATTAATATAGAATCTTAGATAACGCAATGGTTAATCTATGTAGTCTTTTCGAATGAAATAACATTTAGTTTTCTACTAATGATATACCAATATTAAAACAAAAAACTATAAATGTACAAAATATGAATTAATTTTAATGAACAGATTACGTTAAAATATTGTGTAAGATAAAGTAAAATGGTAATATATATTTTATTTGAATTAGTTAATGGTTTTTTACACTTCTATCTCAGTTTTATAACTTTCTCAAACATTTCAATAAATAAAATTACAAATATCAAATATTTTAAAATTAAGCAATAAGGACCATTAGTGTAAATACAATATAAGGTTAGGTTAAGTTAATATTATGATATTCATTGTTTTTTCAGTTATCTTCTGTACAGTATAAAATAAAAAATCCATCAATATTATTCTTAATAGCAATCGCAGAGTCTTTTTTAGGTATTTTTAATAATTTACACTGTACTTATATAATTATTATTTAATTTAGTTTGGTTTTTTAAAATATTATTCTAGTAGGTACTTGCTTCGTGATCGATAACTTTTGATAAACTCAAGGTTTTATTTTACCTATTTGAAAATTTCTGTCATATTGAAAATCTTATTTTTAGCATTTTGGATCAAATGTATCAATAGTAAAACTAATTTTTAATTTACATCATCTCCCTGTTATAACTTATAGTTCTGGATTATAGACTATAATTTGAATGTGAAAACGATGCTTAGTTATAATGTATAACTACATAGTAACCACTATTAATTATATTAGAAGAAAAAAGCCAACCTATTCTATACTTTCAATCAAATGTTATAATTTTTTTTTTAACTAAATTTTGTTTTAAATCAATATTCTTTTATAATTTAATACCTAAAATTATACCTTTTGACAATTAATAAAATATTGATAATGATTTTAAAAAAAAATCCATTTAAAATATAAATAAATGATATTTATAAAATAACAAGTCTTTTCATACTAATCAATTATGAATGTAATTAAGTCTGTTTACGTAATAAACTAAATAGCTTATTTAAAAACGTTTTGACAATTTATTTGAAAACATGATTATTTTTCATCACGTAATAAACGCTTTAATATCAAAAATTATTTTTAAAGATTTAATGAAGCGATAACTAATTATTAAGATATATTATGTTGATAATATTTTCATTTCAAAGTAGGTTATAATAGATAATTACTGAAGCCCATTAGTTATTATTTAATAGTTATTTATATAGAATGTTGGCTTAAGTTATAAAGTTATAGATTGATATATAAGAAGGTATTGGAGATGGAAATTAAATATCCTATTATAGCTCTATGTAAGTACGTAATTAAGAATGAAATTCAATTTAATTAATAAAACAACATTTGAAAACATTTTTTTTTAAACCACTCTTAATGAATATCTTAGAAAATCTTATTTTCTCAACTTTATCTTTCATTAAACATATATTTTTTTATAAATACAGCTTTAAGCTAGGCACCTACTGATTTATTTTTAATGATCAAACATTGTTTTTATGGCCATGTATTTTTCAAACACAATTTTACACATTTTTACAAAAATCAAGGAAGCAATAATTTGAATATTAACTTATTTTTACGATAGAATATAAATATAACAATTTCAATTTTTTTTTTTTTTTTTGTTATATAGGTACTTATAAAACTATTTTAGTGTTTAATCATAACGGATTACGGAAACTAAACATAGATAGGTAGTGTAAGTAGCTTTCACAATAAAAAAACAGATATTAAACTTATTATTAAAATAGTTATGTTACTCTTAGTAACGTAATGAGTAAAGACTAGATACTTCTAATGAGTTATAACTATTGTGAAAAGACCATACGTTTTAGCATAAAAAAATTAAATACAGTTTCTGAGTTGGTTAGAAAAATAATATTTTCTGGCTACTTGATGATATTTTGCTACTAATTTATCTGTTATTTATTACCTTTCATAATGTGATATTTTTTGGTAAACATAATACACGCAGACATTTATTGATTGTTGATATATTTAGTGTACCTACCTACTTCCAATACAGGTTTGAATGTACTTTTCATTTATCAGCACATTCTTTGGGTTTAACTGACAACATATATATAGATATATTTCAGAAAATCAAATAACAATAACATATTTGGCCTGGTATTTTGCCCAGTTTCTCTGATAATTATGATAATCCATGTGTTATTCATATTATATGTAAAACGTATCTATATACCTCTCCGTGTATTATTTTGTACTCACAAGTCACAATCAATAGGCTACCTACTACAATAATAATATCAATATTGTTCTAGGACAATATGAATACACACTATAGGGTCATATTATATTATTCACCATTAGTACCTATGATTGGCTGTGATACTTTGCTCAGTTACAACATTTTTAAACTTGTAAAAAGAAAAACAGACTTCACGTATCCTTCAGACATTTCTGCTTTGTACGGTTGTGTTTGCAGTGTGTAATGTGAGCGAAAAAAAAGTCTCTCTCCTAATAAAATATTATATTATATAATCACGTGGATACCTACGTCATATATCTTCATTATCATGCAATTACCATCCTACATAGATAATTACTATCGTCTATTTTTAGTATTAAGCGAAATATGTACAAAATAATGATGTATGACGGTAGCAAATGACTACGTCGCAAAACACCAGCACGATTATGGTGTTCACGGCGACTGACCGAATCGGACCTCGAAGGGAGAGCTGTGACTCTCGAGTTCAGAACTCGTATCGATGTGTACTATAATTGTCGGGGAAAACGTAAACAACGAAAAAGTTTAAAAAGCCACCGTCCTCGCATTTTACGCGACGTTATGTGGAGAAACAAAGTATGAGCAAAAAAAAAAAAAAAAATTAGACGGCACGCGTGGTGCACCAATAACTCACCTGTGGCTGTGTACTTGGGCGTCTTGGGCACCGGCCGCAGCTCTTAATAATGCTTTATAGCGTTCGGACCGCGGAAATCGACCTCGGTGTTTGGGTATTAAATTAATGCTGTTGTGACGTGAGCGCGACGTAATATTCGTCGAACGAGCCCGAATGATAGATGTGTTGCGTGTGTGGCGTGATGTGTGCTGTCGACGGCACGGATCACTGTGGCGGTCTGGTGCTCGTGTGTAGGACGCCGACCGCCGCACAGACTCCCGGGACGTTTCCTAAAAGAAAGTTGAAACGCCTAGTGGGTATAACGATTATTATTGTATTATAATCGCCGTGTGTGCAATGCCGCCGCCGCCGCCGCCCGCGATCGCGGGGGGGAAACCTGCAGCGCGGTCTCGGACCGGTTGGCGGGAGCGAGGAACCGGCGGCGGAGGGGTGGAGTCCCCGCTCGGTATGGGGTGTCCACGATATACAGGTACGTCACACTATACCTTCACAACGACGGTAAATAATATTATTATTTAACATCGGTTTGCGTGCGGTTTAATAAAGTGTCGTCGTATTTTATATTATTGCCGTGCCGGCAAAACAACAGGTCGCTCGTGTGCGTCGTACCTGTGTAGCACTCGGCTCTCACTCAATCGCTCTCTCTCTCTCTCTCTCACGCACGCACGCACGCCATCTCTCTCCGGCAGCGGTGTAGCCTTCCGCCACAGGACCAGCGTAATAGAACAAAACACGTAATGCGCTCGTCGTGCGCGCACAACATTATAATGGACGTTTATTATACACATCGCCAGACCGCCTATATACGTATGTTGTTTGTGTATATATTATACGTATCTCGCAGCACGGTTACGCAAACCGATGCGGCGGTGCGTATTTAGACGGTGTGTGCGGCTTGCGTGACGAAACGCGCAAAAACGTGAAAGAGTCACGAAACGTAGAAATAACGGCGAACACACACACCTGAATATACCGATGCGCCGACGGTCGAAATAGCGGAAAACAATCGTTTTCTAACCTATCAACCTATCCACGCAGCACTTGGCCTACCACTGCGCAAATAGGAAAAATGAAACCTCCAGCACGATTCCTCGATTATTATACTTCCTTGTATACAATGGCTTCATATTAACGAATTAAAATTTCACCTATCCCTTACAGAGTAATCTACTCGATACCTATTGCACGGCAGAAGTTATATTATTGTGAAACACCGAAAAGTATTTTTTTTTTTTTTGCTACATTTAATTTGGTTATAAGTTTATTGACTTAAAAGCTCACATAGGTCGCGGGTATCTACATTTAATTTTAACTATAAACTGTGATATTATTGTGAAATATCTTATAGCTAATAGATTTCGAGACTCCGACCAGTAAACGAAATTCCGACCGGGCTAAGTGTGCACTCGGTGATGTAACTAAAGTGGCATGATCCATGAGTGTGCACGCACTGGGCTCCTAAGAAGTTTATGATTTTATTTCAAAAATATAAATTCAGAAGTTTAAAATGATTGAAAATTCTTTAAATCCTTTAAAAAATTTTAAATCCTCCTTATACACTGTAGTCTGTACTCTGTACCTATACTACGTGTAAATACGAGTATCTACTCGAAAGATCTATGAAAATTACTTGATGTGGAAATGGAAATTGTCTAATGTAATCTTTATCGTACAGCTCAATTATTATTGTTCCATTATAATAAAACGTATTACTTTACATTTATCACGAGAAATCGTGGCACCTCACATGTCATTAAAACAAAATTGTATACCAAATAATTTAAAAATACGAGTATTTTTAAATTTGTTTATTATATAACACCTGAATATTAAATAAAAGTATAATAATATACCGCCTACTCGTATACATTGTAGAGAGCTATGTTAAATTGGTATAATTATAGATTTTGAGCGATGTAATGTATGTATTGGTTTTACAGTGATCTGTATTTTTTTGTGCCTGTCATCACCTTTTAGAGGAGTAAAAATGTTTCAATATTCATTGTTGAGAGATAAGGGTAGTTTCTGGTAGCAAATAGATTTTAGTTGATATTTAAAGAAGATAAAAGTAAAAATGATAAGTATTTTTAAAATTAATGGGAAATCAAAAAAAAAAAATGACTGACACCTTAAGTATTTTTGCAAATTCAATTTTTAAAAAAATCGATTTTATTTTTTTGTTGTAATTAAAAATTAATTTCCGTAGAACTTAAAAATGTCACTAACTCTTCAAAAATTTGCATTTTATTTTATTTTTAATATAATTATTTTGATAAGAAATATGTTACAATAATAGAACAATAAGGTTAGTTGATATAATATTATACACATAGGAAACAGAGTGAAGAGACCTCCCAGTGGAGGTATATCGTCAATAGTCATAACTAACTTATGGGCGTTTGCATTTACATTCATATTATTTTTCTGATTTGTACATAATAGCTAATGAATTATACTTATATGAGCAGGTCATGACACCACTATCTTTTTAATCTCTTTTGAGAATTACCATGCATGGTTATGGATGCGAATTGAGAAATAAGTGGATTGAGACCAGTCATTAAAGCACTTGTAATGTAGTTAGGCTAATTCCGTGACTGTAGATATTTTTAAATTATAGTGGAGGGATTTATTTGAAACGTAGAATGGAGTTTTTAAAATGCTACGAAGGATTTTTGACTGATTTCTTTGGATGCGGTGCGGTTGGTATTAGACATTGTCTGCTGCGCCCTAGAGCTGGATGCTGTACGTCCAGGCTGGGCCTTAGCAGTAATTTTTTAAATTAATAATTTGTTTGGTAATTTTATAATTTTGTAAGTTAGCAAGGAATGAAGGCATAAGCGATTATTTAAAAATTGAACTTTTTTTTAATGCGTGGAAGCCAGGTAAAACAGCAGTCGATGTGAATACCAAGGTAACGTATACATTATAGGTAAATATTGATTATTGAGAGAAAATGGCTGACATATTCCCTGTCGAAGAATGAAGGTACAATGGATAGAATTTTTTTCATTCATTCAACTCTCCATTCTCTATACCAAGTTTCAAGAAGATTGGGGTGATTTTAGACGAAAAGGGAGGCTATATAGAGGCAGTGGAGAATTGAGAAAATTGTCTGTCATTGATCCTATTTGTAGATAATGTATTATAGTATGGTTGAAAAGTATATTTTATACTCTGTTCAGTGAGAGAACACGCCGATTCTCCGCATCCCCCCACATAACCATGCTATTGAAACAGGTTTCTTTATGGCAGAGTGCCGCAGGGAGATGTGCAAAAAACCGATTTTCGTCGGTCCGCGACGTGTTCTCTTGCTAGAGTATGAGTATGAGTGTTTTGTGAAATTATTTGTTTGATCTTATTCGAATGTAGCCCAACTACTGTCGTCATTGCACAAGGTAGAATTTGCATTTTCTAGACAAAATATAATTTGAAAATATGCTGTCTCTTTGTTTTGCTAATTATAGATAATTTAAATTTTCTATTTTTTTAAATACAAATGTTAATATCTATATTTGTAAATTAAAATTCTATATATCCTATAAATTGTTCTTACAAAAATTTAATAATAATAAATATATATATATAGTAAAAATGTATTTTTAAGCATGTATTATCTGAAATTCAAATTTGTTATTATTCGAAAAATAATGATTGTAAGAACTTAAAAAATTTTATTATTGCTTAAATTTTCAAAAAATATTTATTTTAGTTATTTATAGACTTTGAAGTTTTTCTTTCTATAAATATCAATACAAATGTTGATGTTCATTAAAATTGAATACTGCAAGGTTCTTCATAAGAGTTGTACCTATAGCAATATAAAAATACATTAGCATAATTTTTTTTTATATGCATTTAAAAACGGGATAATTAAACGAAAAATAACGACTATAAACTTTAATTATTTTTGTAATTCATAATATATTATCCGTGGGAACTTGAAACTTTTTTGTGTTATGTAAAATTTTTTGTGAACGATAGAATTTTTTAAATATTTAGAATTTTAAACCAATTTTATGCTATTTATACCACAAACTTATTCACATAATTTTATACAATACGTGGTATTGAATTATAAATACAATAAAATAATAGTTACCAGGGTAGGTAAATGATAAAATAATAGTAATATGAAATGTGTTTTGTCAAAAATCAGTTCAACATACCGTATATACTATAAATATAAAATTCATATTATTCGTATACTAGTTCAAACAAGTTATTATAATAATTATTACTCTTGAGAAAAAACGTCAAATATATTTCCATCATATTTTTTTAAAACCATATACAAATTGAAGAAGTTTCTCTTTGATTCTACCTTTCTTTATTGTTTATCCTTGATGATTATTTAAAACTTGGCTAATTTTAATTTCACGGTAAAGGTAATTATTACATTTTGCATTACGCTAAAATTACATGTGGCCAATAGTTTATAGTTACGTCTCTACGTGCACCAGATTGCTGTAGGGCATGCGGATTCGATGGCTTCGCGGGATTGGCACGACACAACTATGACGTGTGGTCCGACACGTATACATGATATAACTATAAAATAAGTAATAACTTAAAATATTATCATCGATATTTCACATGTATGGTCTATATTCGTCCGTTCTACCAATTTTCTTCGTTTTTCGCGTTTTTTTTTTGTTTCCGATCAAGGTCATTATATGTTTCTGTTTTGTGAAAATTTACGCAGAGGCCACATCACAACGTATGGACACCCCAGGTCTAAACTATATAATTTTAATATTATATAAATATATTTCAGTTGCCATTTGTCGTGTTTGTGAAATAAACACGATTTGAATAAATTATTGAAAAAAAAAACCAATAAATATTTTGGTTTATCAACCAAAAATAGGTCAAAATAGGACGGACCATTCACAGTGATCTGTAGAGGGTCCTCTTGTGTGGATTTATTCACCAGCAGAATACTACAGATAAAACTCAGTGGAACTGATATCTGGTATCTACTCATCACGAACGATCCTTTATTGGTGAAACAGCGATACTATATTATAAAAACTAATTGAGCAACAATTATAGTGCTCCTATCAAAATATAGCTGCTGCAGGAAGAATTATGTTGCAGTGTTGGTCATCCCACTCAAAAAAAAAAAAAAAAATCAATTTTTGTTAATTTTCTTGATAAATATCTATACTATTTTATAGGTACAATAGAATCTCCGTTATACATGCACCCTCTAATATCCGAACGTCACAAATTTTCATCAAATAAAAATTAATGATTTTGTCAAAAAAAAAATACCATAAATATATGTCAAATATATATATATATATGTTCTTATGTAATTAATAAATGTATATATTCTTAAATAAAAATAAATTCTAAATAATGTAATTTAAATACATATAATAATAAAACTTGTATATTTTTTTTGTGATATGTATGATTATAATAATATGAATTAAATATATATCAAGATGTACATATGTACATATACGTATACATACAATGTATTTATTAAAGCAATTTCCAATATCTGAACTTTCACGTATCCGAACTAAGTGCAGTCCCAATTAGTTCGGATAATCGAGGTTCTACTGTAAATTAAATTTATATTTATACCTATATAGTTCTAAAATTAATAATTTCGAAATACTAAAGGTATGTTATTGTGGTGTTGTAATTTATACAGTATGATAACGATTTTTAACTGAAAGTTATATTAAACAAGTTACATTTATAATGTTATTATAATAACATAACATTTGTTTAGTTGATATCACATGTTAATAAATTGTACTTGTAAGTATAATGTATTGATTTTTGAAAAAGGAAAAAACTTTTACAACAAGAAAATGATAAGTTAATAACTTTATATTTGGTATTCGTATAAATAATATTTACAGTTAAAAAAAATATTGATTAGGGCTTCTCGATTTCTAGTTACCATTTACCCACTGTTACCCCTTCTAGTTTTTTTCGCTTAAACCACTGCTAAATATGTATATTTTATATATGCTTAATGCATTTTAAAAATATGCAAATAAAAAAATATTTAAATAACTATATTTGTTTATGTTTAGTTACAAATTTAATGAAAAAGATAATTAAACAATTTTGCATTATTTAGGTTTAATTTTAGATTCGCCACAATAATGCCTTTCGTGATTTTAGTTTTAAATACATGGCATATTAACAAAGGTACATTTTTTCGTACATGGTTTAATGGCTCAAAAAATGACCTGTGTCAATTTATCGTTTGGTATTAATATTATTTTTTGTAATTTATAATTTACAAATTAAAATCCTAAGAAATATATCAAAAATAACATCAATAATGATGGATAATACAATCGTATAATAGGTACGATATATATATAGTATATATAGTCGCATAATAAATTTATTTTATTTTCTATACGCATTTTATAATGTCAGTTATATAGGTTATGGGTAAAATTGTGTATACCCAATACCCATAACCTACATATACCCTCCTTCTTTGATATAATAATATCTTACCTTTAATAGACAGAGTCCAATCTACAAAACGATTTTACAAATTAGATAATTTATCAATAACTCAACACCAGTATAGGTAATTGCTATATTACATACATACAAATTCATATTATACCTCTGATTTGTTATAAGCTTTAAAGGCATTATTAATAACTATTTTTTACGTAACAAAATCATTAAAATACAATGCACTTGTTAAAGTGACGGGTGCAATTCATTTCGCCCAAAAATGACCTTCCTCTTTTCAACCAAGAATGATAAAATAGTTTCCTCTTTTCGCTTAAAAATAATTGCATTCTTTTCGTCCACGGTTTCACGTTTAACATTTTGGAAAGCACTGTCTTAAAATGATTATGTTTAATACCATGTCATAACTAATAACATAATGTTACTAATTGGAGTAATAATATGTATTATATGTATAAATTGAGGCAGTCTTTATTATCAATATTTTTATCAGCAAATTAACGAAATAAATTAGTTGATAAATCGATTCACACATATGAATTTGTGTTTAAGAAAATTATCGCCGTTAAAATGTAAGGTTGATTCTGAATATGCCATACATAAAACAATAAAAATTGTTTGGCCAAATGCGGAAATAGTTGGATGTAGGTTTCATTTAACCCAATCGTGGTGGAGAAATGTGCAAAAATTTGACTTGGCTACACACCATAAAGACGACTTTTCAGATATTATTAAGTGGATACACTGCACATTTGGTTTACTATTTTTAAATCCTGAAGAGGTAGATGATTGTTATGTTGAAAATTTAATAAGTGACTGCCCTGAAAATAAAAAACTACAAAAGTTCTGTGACTAATTAAAATGCCAATTAAAAAAAACGAAAAAACAATCCAACAGTACAATAGAGAAGAGTTAAGTCAGCATGAGTTCATTAAATCAAAGGCATTTAACTAAGTATACAAAAAATGTAAATATAAATTAAATCCATGGCATAACTTTTTTTTAACGACATAATAACAATTAATGATAAATAGGTGCCTAACTATCTGTATTATATAATAATTATTTTTACACAAACACAATAAATTTTTGGAGAGTAATAGAAGCCATCTTCTCGTGGTGCTCTCTGGGTTACGCTAAATGGCTTTATTATATTAATTTTAAGACAGCTATTTTGTCATTTTTGGTCGAAAAGAGGACGTGGATGAAAAGAGGAAGGTCATTTTTGGACGAAAGGAGTACCGTCCAAAGTGACAATTAATATATTAAACTACATATTTTAATTTTGAACGGTTTTAAACTTATAGGAAACTACTGTGATAATAAGTATAATATATATATAATGTTATTTTGATAGGAGATTGTAAAATAATGAGAGCGAATCCAAAAATGTTAAACCTTCGATGTGTACTTAAAGAAAAAAAACAAGAAAACCACAAACCACACTGAATGCAAAATAAACAAAACAAAATTATCCTATAATAGGAAATGTTAAGTAAAAAAATCTACATATATATATATATATATATATATATATTAAAACGAGAAAAATGGGGAATTTACATAGACTACACATACAATATATTATCATTATATTATTAATAATGTTTAAATATAAATAATTAAAAAAAAATCATGTATATATAAGATTCATAAACATAGCACGATAAAAATAATTATTGGATATAATATGTTACATAAAACGATTTTGTAATTGTAATTATCCGAACTAGTATGCCACTATTTACGATACCCGACAATCGCGTAATTTATTTGTATTTGAGCGTGTATCTAATTAATAATTTTAATTGAAAAATGTATTTTGTATATAAAAAAAAAACGGTTTTATATAAACAAAAGTTGTTTATATGGTCAACATAATGTTATGAAATTTCGAAAAAAAAAACATTATTTTTATTTTTAATGCAACTATAATAATATATTGTTAATTTTATGTTTAATTTATTAACCCTTACAAATACACATTGACTCGTCGGTTGTACATAGAAAAAAAAACATTAACACGCGTGCCAGTAATATATTAATATAATATATAATATAACACTGTCAACAATAATAATAATTGTAAGCTGGTATAATCGAGTGAATAATATGTTTTGTTAACAAACACAATAGTCAATAGACGTATTATTTGGTCATGAAATACACATCGCACATCAATGGCGGTACCTATACTTTTACAATATAGACACACTACTTATACAATATTACTGAACAATTTAAGCGTGAAATATCTATTAAAAAAGTGTGTTATATCTAATAGGCGTGCTTCGCTACTTTCTAAGTCGGCACACGGAACTCTCCACTCATCTGAAGGTCAAACTTTAGAATGTTACAAAATATTTGTAATAATATTATTATGATTATCCCGATACACGAGTCGCGTGTGTACATCCTGAAGCATTTCTTAATTCAGGGGAAAGTTATAATGGATATGTAATAACCAGAATACCGGATTATTATCCTTTCCAGGTTACCACTGAGTTTATATATATATATATTTTTTTTTTATCAATAGCAATTCAATAATAATGTTTTTTCGTCTATATTATATATCAAGTTATGTTTTCAATGTACATTTTAAAAAATCGACCCGAAATTATAGGTTTAAATCCGCCCAGACAGCCTGCGCAAGGTGTGAATAAGCAGCTGGTGTTGTTCACTACAGTTTAATTCGGATCTAGGATGAATGATTATTATTTTATAATACCTACCAATGTACCAAAAATACACTGCAAAATGTATACTAAATTAGAAAATGTTACACTATAAAAAAAATATAATAACACAATGTGTTTATGGAAGTAAAAAAATAGGCAGATAGATTAAATTCAATGATATAGGAAGTATAGTTTTTTTCACAACACAGAAACAACGGTTCTGCATGGAAAAATACTCACGCAAATTAATTATTGCTTTAGTTGAAATAACATTTTAATTATCCTATAATAGTTTTGTACTTTCGCATTGAACACATTTTCAAACCAAAAGGTAGATTAAAATAATTATTAATATTTCGTATCGAACATTCGAACGTAATAAAATATAAAAATGTATTGATAGTCACTTAGCCGAATAGATCATAGGCGAGAGGTGACATGACACAACAACGATCCGTGAAAAAATGTACTTTACTTTCGAAAAAAAAATCCTTATTTTTAATGAGTAAAAAAAATAATATACATTGTATATTGTTTGTAATAGAAACCTATAAAAAAAAATAAAAGTACCGAAAATACTTCACAAATTGAAGTAATTATAAGAACCATGTCAAATTTTATGATTCGTTACATGAGTATAATAATAATATTATATTATTAATAAAAAGACTATTAATTTTTTTTTACAAAATAATTGTTTATAGCTTATTATTATTTTAATTTATAAAAATAATAATCAAAAAAAAAAAAAAAAAAAATTAGAATTTATAGAAAATAGAAAGAACATCTGAAATATTTTGATCTCAATGCAAAGTTCTAAATATTAGTTCTTAATCATAATATTTATTATAGCATTTCGAATTTTAAAATATAAAACATCTAAATGTATAAAAATAAAGTAAAAATTTGATAAAGACTTTTAATTTTAAATGTTACATTTTAATTTTTGGCATATTTATATTACCGAGTCAATTACATTTATAAGTAAACTTATAAAATTCAATGTATTTTAAATTATCTTAATATATTGTTTATATTTGGTAATGGAACATATTTTTAAAAAGTTATCATATTTAACAATAATAAAAAATAATATATGGTTAATATTTTCTGCAATCAAAATTAAACTTTAAATTGCTGTTAAAAAAAAAAAAAAAAATTAAGAATGATTAATGTTAAAAAATATGAGAATAAAGTCACGAACCGTCCCTACTATGTGATGATGCTAGCTATCCATGAACCTTAATAAATTATGTTGCTATTTTAAGATTTATGAAAATTTAAGGCTTGTACCAACACAACGTAAGGAATGATGATTCTTAAAAGCTATATGTTTTATAATTTAATTCTAAGCAATTCACGTGTAGAATAAATATATTAATCTTCAACTTATTGTATACAGTACATTTTAATTGTATAAATACAATACTAATAATTAATTATACACAATATTTTTTATAGAAAAGTTAAGTTAACTATATTATTTTAAATTATATGTTTATAGTACAAAGTAATAAACTTATTTATTATTATTATTAATATTATATAGATTATACATTTTTTAAGTATAAGTTACTCATTCAGCTATAAATAACATTTAATTCTCGTTTATAAAAAATTTAACGTTTTGAGATTTTGTAATAGGTAGTAATTCGCCTTAAAAACTGCTATAATACCTAATATTTTAAAATTAAAAATTTGCAGTTTGAAAGTGTGGATCTGCATAATATTTTGAAGATACGCCATACATTTGATACTACATTATTTTAAATACTGATTTTTATTTCATTAATAGCACTACTGTATACCGGTATATTATTTAAGAACTTCATTAAAAATAGCCATTTGTAAATGCATTAAAGCCATTTTAATCACGCACGTGCAACATTCGCAATTATTGCGACTACGTTATTGATTTATTGTATAGGATTACTGGATAAAAAAATTAAGTTTCGTCCATAATTTTGTCCCATTTTTACAGTAGGCCTCTTATTTAAACAATATAATTAATTGTACGTCAAATTAATATGACCAATACACCCAACGTTTTGTGTTTATAAATACGCAGAACTTTCATTTTATGTATACACACAGTCAATAAGTTAATCACCTTGCACAACCATGACAAACAAAAATTCAATTTGACAAATCAATTAGTATAATATATTCGTGTGTTTAAAAGTTGTGCAGTTTAACACTATATTTTTTAGTAGAATATATAGGTACTGACAGTTTTATAATCGTTGTTTTTTTATTACAAAATATAATATAATATTTGCATAATGTACGCACAATCTAAATTTAACAATTGTATTAAATAAATAGAACTTTGATTTTTTTTTATTATTGTTAAAATTATATTTTATACCTTTAGTAAATTGCCCATTTGATAATATTCTTTTTTTTCATTTGACGCCAAAATGGCTTTATGCCAAAATTTCCAATGTCGAAATGGCCTCGCCCAAATGACCCTTACTAATGAAATTGGATTAAAAATGACTAAAACTGTCTGATCAGAGTAAATTTCTTATAAATTTAAACATTAAGTACTCAAAGTACATTTATTAAATATAAAAAAAAATCGTAATACAATAAATATAAATAATTTTTAAAATGTAATACATCGGTAAGAATGATTAATACATTGTAATAAACTTTATAATTTCTGTCCATTAATTATTATTTGAATTATTTAATATGACTATGAAGTTAACAAAGTAAATCACTTCGTTTTATTAATACATTTTTATATTTTGTCGTTTTTAAAACTAGATAAGACTAAATTTACGATATAATTATATTACTGACAACCATTAATAATATCGTTTACACATTTTCCGCAGGAAGGTTTTTACGCGTAAATCAATCAACTAAAATTAATTAAACCAAAAAACTTTCAACCTTACAAATTTTAAGGTAAAATTAAACTCAATTAATAAATAAATTGGGGTACTCTCTTTATTTTATAATACTTTCGAGGATGCCTTATCTCACTGTAATATATGTACTAAATTTGAATTCAATGATAAATCATTGTATACAAAAACCGTTCTGAGTGATGACGGTGTATCACCGTAATTTATTTTTCTATTTGTAATACAGTAGGTCGAACTTGAACTTATTTTTGACAAAATCATCGCATGTATTATATTATTAATTATTATAAAATTAAATCATACAATATTGTAATTACTTATAATTTATTTGATTTAATACCCACCGAAATAATGTAGAGTGGTGTAAATATATTCATGGTATAAAAAACTTAAATAAATCTAAATGTTTTCAAATATCATTGTGCAAACACGATAATAATTTATACGTAATGGCGAAAAATTTCAAGTCAAACTAGTTTCAAATAACTAAAATTGTTATTTTTCGTTTAAATATCCAACTTTAATTAATGTACACACAAAAAAATGTTAAATGTATTTTTAATATTTTTAAAGCTTTATAGTTAAATAGAAGAGAAACCTTGTATTAAAATTTTCAATGTATTAAAATATAAAATCGTATGATATTTTTAACTACAAGATAATTCGCAAATTTTCGCGATTTTGAAGGATATTGTAAAACATTTTAAGTTCAAGAGCTTATAAAAATTGTGTCCATGTATTTTCGATATTTTTGAACTTAGGTGCAAGAAAAACTTATGAGGTAGGTACTATATAAACTGAATTTTCACACTTTTTGACTAAGTGACGGACATTTGATCAACATAAATGAAAAAAAATTTCAAATTTGCACATAAATTAAAAAAAGAGAATAACTAAGTTCTTTCGATACTAAACTGAAAATTTTAAAATAAATATTTAGCGAAAATATCAAGTCTCTACGATTATTCCTTTTTGAATTACAATCAAAAAAACATAATCGATTATGTGAAAAACTGGTTTTTCACAGACTACCTCACTAATTTCGTGTACAAATATAATAGTTTAACCCAATTTATCACTTACGATTTACGATCAACTGGCGTTCATGATAAATCGTTACCTACAACATTAAATCTAATAGGAAATCTTCAGCTCAAGCAATTCCACTTAAATTATTATTATATTATAAAAATGTTATAAGATTAAAAATATATTATGAAAACACCCAAACATCGGTTTATTACATTCGTATATCATAGACGTAGCATAGCATATTTAATTTTTAAGGATTATCAATTATTATCAAATGTGTAGTTACAGATAACAGACAAGGACATTATAATCATAAATATTTCTTTGTATTTCTCTCTCCTTTAAATCAGTGTATAGATTTTAAAATAAAATATCTACTTTAGCCGTATTTCAATTTATTTTAAACATATTTTATTTGTTAATGTTCATAATTCGAACATAAAATAATAGGTACTTTTACAATAAGCATTTAAGCTAATTTATCAAAACATTGACACTACTTGATCGAAGAGACTTCCAATTAGTAGTACCTACTTTATCACTTGAGATGACAATATTATTATGAATATAGTCTGGAGAACCTCCGCTTATTTTATGTTACGATTGGTTATTAGGTGCGCTTTAAAGTATTTTTTAAGAGTTTTAGTAATGTATTCTGTATTTCTGTAAATATTTCATATATGGGATTAAAAGTTCTCGATTTAATAACGACGAGAGAAACATATTAGGAATATTGATGAGATGTCATTATATTTTTCATGATAGTTGTGAAGAGAGATAACTGATAGTTAATTGATATTTTAAATTTGAATAGGAACTCATAAGTACTCATTGGCCAATGCTATATCACAGACAATATTCTCTTCTTTAAATTTGGTATTGGGTCAATAAACTTTAGTATTACATATTGACCCGAAGCCAACAGTATAATTATTATACGATAAGACGAATGTTTGTTATTTTGTGCATATGATAGATAAAAATACTCAAATTTAAAAACTTACGTTTTTATTTTCGTTTTCCGGTTATTATTTTTTTATTATATACTTAAATATTTATTATTAAACAGTCTGAGTAAATTTAATTTTCTATGAATTAAAGATAATACCTATTGTTTATTTTATAATATCTACATAGGTATTATTATCCAACTCTGCAATATGTGATATAGACAAAAGGGAATATTGTAGGCAATAAATAGGCATTTGCAATAAGTAGAGTTATTACAGCAGATTAGTGTTTTCAATATTTCGATAAAAATATTACTATAAAAATCAAAATCATATAAATATTGTTAAACGCCACTTATAGCTAAATAACCTATGAATTGAAAGCTTCGCGTTTCTTGGCACATCATGAGTGTAGACAGTAGACACTGTATTATAATATATAATGATGAAGCTAATATCGGACACGAGGCTATTCATTTCTGTTTTTTCTATGAACTATTATTAAATGATTCGTGTTTATTTATAAAAAAAAAAACTTTTGTTAATATTTTTTTTTAGTCATGAAAATATTATTGTAATCATAATCCTAAATTACGGTACTGAGACAGCGGTATAACATACATCTAGATTTATAAAGAATATAATATGGGTAGGTGAACATTTGATTTTTAGGAATTGTTCATTTTTATTTATATCATATTATTTTATTTATTTAAGTTGCTTTTGTTATTTTTAAATATTTAAGTAATTTACAAATTAGCCATACATAATATTATATTATATTAAATATTTTTTTTTTTATAACTTCATAATACACAACATATTCAGAATATATAGGTACCTAATAATTTTCGTATACCACTATCAATGATTACAACTAATAATATTTTAATCTTAAAATTTATCACTAGTTATTCAATTATGCATATTATTTTAATTTCCTCACTATTAGGCATATTATTTCGTAAAAAAGGTATAAATGAAAGGAATCTAGGACATTTTACCCGACCAAAAAATACGTTAAACGTTTTTAATTATAAACCTACTTTATATTTCACACCATGCATTTTTAAACTGCATATAAAATATATTAAATACAAATGGTGTAACGACAGTAAAAAACTATGAAAGTTGTAAAATTCCAAAATTAAATGATGATTGTTTTTAAATTTAACTTAAATTTATTAATTTACACAAGTTAAACACTTTATTTTACCTGTATTTGGGATATAAGTAACAATCGAATAAAACTGAATTTAAGAATAAGAAGAAAATGTGTGATTATAGTGTGTGAAATAAATGCCCTTATACAGTATTTCCAAAAACTCGAGTCATTCCCACAAAAATTAAATATTCGCTTAAAATATCATCAAATTTTCAAAAAAATAATTTTTAAACCAATAGATATGATGTTATACAGTAAATCATAGACATGTATGGCAACTAGGACCGTTTGATATTTATCTTCAGATCGAGTTGAAGGATCTTTTCACTTCTTGGCTTTGTTCCATCATTTAGTGTCTCCTTTTTATAGTTATACTTTCTTCATCTGATTACTGAAACGATTAGCTTTTCTTTTGTTGAAACATCATACGATTATACAATATGAGAGTTATCATGGTATCATGAACTGGAATAAAAACATAATATAATTAGACTTTATATATTATTACCTACTACATTTTACGTCATATTTTATATTATTATTGTTACAATTTATTGATATATAACAGCCTACAGATAAAGAAAACAAAATAAAATAATATGCAATACATTTATATGTGTTAAATTAAAATATATAAAATAAAAAATGTTGGATTAAAAATCCAAGCTTTAAATATTAATGATATCAAGAAGAATATTATTATATGAATAATATAATTGTAGTATTCCGTGGAAACTGGCAGGAGGGAGAAAATTAAAAGCTAAAACAGTCGCAGTAGCAAAGATATAACAATTTCTACTAAAATGTTTTTTATAAAGTCTTTAAATAACATTCAAAATAATATATTATAACCAGTGGTGCATTTAATGGTAGAACAAGGGAAGACCATATTCCCGCCCCGTCATTCACCATGTTTAATTAATAATTTATGATTTGTTCTTAAGCAATGAAATAAATTACAAATATTATTGTTATTATATTTCAAATGTATACTATTGGTGAAACTGATTTAATTTTTTTGTAGATTTTCTCCTCCAAATTTGCTATTTAATTACAAATGACTACGAATGAATGAATTACTAAAATAATAATAGTAACTCTTAACTATTAACTGTATAAATGTTTAATTTTTTTTTACATTTTAGATTCTGAGCGAAGCGAAAAATGTATTGATTTTACAATGTTGTGTGTTTTTTTTATATTTGTCAACACGTTTTGGGATAGTAAAAACTATCTAAAAACTGTCTTTAACAGCATCTTTTCTGGTAAAAAAGTAAATCTAATTAGAACAAAGGGGGGGGGGGGTCAAAAGTAAAAAATGATTATTTTGGTAATATTTTTTTTTTTATTGTCGATAACAACTTTTGCGCTTAATCAAACTACTTGAAAATTTAATACAGGGTTTCTCATAACTTTCTGTTAGTGAAAATTAAAAAAAAATTGAGATTAAATCCACAATAGTTTTTAATAATCATCTCAAGTTAGAATTTCAAAAAATAAATAAATAAAAATTACGTAAATTTACTTTTTTTAAATTTAGAAATACATAAAAAAAATTTCTGTTTAAACTTAACCTGAAAATTTAACATAAACTTTTCTACCTTTCAGAGAAATTAAAGTTTACCGGGTCAAACTATTTTTGGATGAGCGTTTGATAATAGACATTAGATATTAACCCGTAAACTACAGATTTCTCAAGGAACAATTTTCTTATTTTGTTATAATTCAAAACCGAATAACCGTAGATATTTAAATTTTTACTGAAAGTTGAGTTTATCATTTTTTATACATCATACAATTTTAAAAATATATTTGACAATATTTTGAGCAAATTGTACACATAAGATATTTTTAATTTTTTAAAATTTTTTTTTTATGAATATTGTTTAAAAAATGTTTGGTTTTTCAAAAAGCTTGACAATTGAAAACAAGTTTCCTCATAAGTTGATAGAATAGCACTTGAAAATTATTAAATATACATATGGATACTTTTTTATAACCATTTAAAATATTAAAAATTTACAAATTATTTTGTATATAAAAATGTATAAAATAATCAATTTTTATAGCTAAGGATTGAAAATTGTATACCAAGTTCTTTGTAAGTTATTCTAATAGCAATTTAAAATTATTAAAGATACATAGGTACTATTTTTTTTATAAGCATTTAAATACATTTTCCAAAAAATTGATCAAAATGTCGAAAATGTGCAAATTATTTTGTATTTACAAATTTATAAATATTTAATTTTTATAGCTATATTTCTCGTTAATAGTTAATATTGTAACTAAAAAATATAATTATTTCGTTGTAATTTAAAAATATTTTTCGTATATATTATTATATTTTATACACTCAATGATATTTTCAAATAATGCAATATTTTCGGCAAAAATGAATTCGGCCTACTGTAGTAATAATAGTTAAATGGATTTCCTTAATAGCAATAATAATATCGTAAAATATATTTAGTAATTTAAACTCACAGGTCGTCTTCGCTCAAAATCGTTTTTTGTATACAATCATTTTATTTCATTAAATTCAAATACAAACACATCTATTTACAAATGACCCAATAGTCACCTACTGTACAGCAGAGCGATACCTACTTACTGACATTTTTTAAATATATATATAACAATTCATAATTATTGTTTTATTAGATGTTCAAATTGTTGAATCAATTTTAAATAAAAATAATCTTATTAAAATAGCGGTGGTTATTAAATTTTACATTCCTGAATAATAGTTAATAATTTTTAAGTTGCATTATTAAAGTAGACATACATTTCTTTTGATGTTTTAAGTCGATTTTAGTAAAAAAAAAAAAAAAATAAATAAATCAAAACCTCGACAATAATAATATTATTGCCTAGGTACTTCAATATTTTGAATTTCTGTTTTTCTACTACTATATAATGCAAACCGTAGTGCAATACGATAGGCAGTCAATAAAAAATGAGTCTACTACACAGTTTAAAAAAACAGTTTTAAACTTTTTAATAGCGATGCTTCGTGTAGCGGGTGTTCGTGTTGTACACGCAATCAATCTATAGTGGCTGCGCGGCGGCGGTGTCACTTCCACACTATATATAATATTATGGTACAATAGTATAACGATATCACAGCGAGTAGTTTAATCGCGATTTGTGGTACGGTACCATTAAAAAAAAAATAAATAAAATAACACACACCGTGTACTGTGACGCGTTCGTACACGCGCATTATAATTTAATTGGAACGTATTTATTAATCGATCCATTGTGGTCTGGCGTGGGTCTTCTCGCTCTGCGCCATCGGCACTGACACATTTGTATTACAATGTTATTACTAATGCGTGCTCGCGGCCACGGCGACGATGGTATTGATGCCTACGGCGAAAATAATATTCGGATTTGACGTCCGAATCAACGACGTGTTGACAGCGCCGTCCGCGCGGTGTTAATAAGAAAAATGATATCGCGTTGTGATAATTTATCATAACCATCGTCGTTACTTTACTATATTATGCGTGCCTACCCTATATAACACTATAGTATTATCGTATTTCTAATTATTATTATTCTCTGCGCGCGTAAATATTATTATAACATTATTGTTGGGCATTACACGGGCAATCGATTAACGCGAATTCGACGTAACCAGTTTAGTCGCCCGATATAATATTTTAAAAACTCGGAAAATATGTTATTTTTTTCGATTAAAAACCGTCTGGCGCCTATCGATTTTAGACGTTATGAATTCGTCCGACGTAAACGAAACAAACGTTTAGTACGGTGGTATATTATAGTAGTAGTAGTAGTAGTAGTAGTAGTAGTAGTAGTAGTAGTAGTAGTAGTAGTAGTAGTAGTAGTAGTAGTAGTAGTAGTAGTAGTAGTAGTAGTAGTAGTAGTAGTAGTAGTGGTGGTGTGGAAGAGGGAAAAAAAAGGATAAAAGAAGAAGACAGATGGTGGTACGCAAAATAGTGGCCAGTGTATCTATAAATATAATGGTATGCGTCGAGATGACGGTTCGGCTGGCGGATTGTTAGTAGTCAAGTGTGTGCACGTTTTAACGTCGTCGCGTAATGTGCGTACCGTGCGCGCGATTGTGACGTCGACGTTCCAGCACCGTTGTCCGTACACGATAATAAATCATTATAATACATTACTTACCTTCTTCGATAACTCATCGTCATTATTATTATTATTATTATTATTATTGTTGTTGTTGTGGTTGTTGTTATTTTAACTACTGCCGCTGTCTCGTCATATTGTGTGCATCCGTCCGAGTCCGCGGCGTACACGGAAAATAGATGTAAAACCGGTGA
>JACXSJ010000599.1:113469-219495 GCA_014851325.1 Pentalonia nigronervosa
TGTGTGTGTGTGTGTGTGTGTGTGTGTGTGTGTGTGTGTGTGTGTGTGTGTGTGTGTGTGTGTGTGTGTGTGTGTGTGCGCGCGCGCGCGCATAGCGACCATAGTGCAACGCTTTACCGATGTCACGTCGACGTGTGTTGAACAATATGTATATGCATGTTTATTAATATTTACTATATTATGTATTTGTATTTTTTTAAAAACCGCACACATTACGAAATTCCAAATTTCGAACATTTCAAATATTTACAACACGATATTTTGTATCGCTTTCAACCGCCGCAATTATTGGCGGTCAGAAATTCTGCAAGGCAAACAGTATTCGGATATCGTTTTGTATTCGCCTATGGGAATATCAATACGTTATGTTGAAAAATTCTATTAAAATATGATAAAAGGTACGTAACAGTCTTTTTAGTCGTGTCTGACAGCAGCCCGTTTTATTCTTTTACACGACGACAACAACGGAATGTTCTAAAAATATAATCAATATCAAAAATTAGACTTCGAAGACCTCGAACCGAGTTCATAGTATAATATTATAATGTGTTTGGTCTAACGGTTTGAAAAAAATAACATTTATGCTATCGAGCAGCCTGTCTAGTCAATGTACAAACCCAAAACCCGAATGACGTTTTCAAGTAAACTATCGATTATCTCGATTTAAAATAATTGTATTTGATTGGATTATTTTATATTATTTATAATGAAAGAAAAGACAAATATTCAACATATATACGACGAACTGGATGAGAATTGTTGAACAAGGACTTTACTGGTACTAAATAAATATTTCTAAATAAATATTAAATGAATAAAATATATTATACCAGCAACTTATAAAATACCAAGAAGAGGACATTCGTGCAGTACGTGTATCATAGTAATATAGTACAACTCCCTTATTCTATTTATTAAACTTAATTAACCGTTTATATGTATATCATTTGACAGTTTTGCTTTTCTAAGACATGTTTCAAACTAATTCAGGTCGTTGCTCTCGGTTTCGATTATAATTGGCCTTGAGACAAAGTTTCTACTATTTTAAACGAGAGTTCCTTTACTCAGGATTCTTTATTAAATTATGTGGTTTACATTGCATTATGTAAGGGATCTCAAATTATTGTAACCATCATAGTTGTATCCATATATATATATATATATTACAATTAAAGGGGGGGGCTATTATTCTATGCATACAATTTTAAAATACATAACTAACTTATTTTAGTAGATAATAAAATATCTCTATATACCCAATACATAAAAAGATATTTATCTATTTTTCATTATGATCATTTTATAGAAATGATTTCTCCATAACACAGGATTTCAACAAATTCTACAGGTATTTAACCATGAAATTTATATTTTATATTATTTTGTACCTATTTATTTATATTTCTTATAAACGCTTATTTAATTACAAGGTATTTCTAGTATTAATTATTACAATATCAAAATATGCTAAAACAAATTTAACAGTGATAAAATGGTAAATTTACAAATTTAAATATTATGGATAATTAACATGACTGTGAATCGTGAGTACTTAAAGAAAATATCATTACTTTGTATTATTAAACTATAATAAACTGAAATAAAAGTCAAATGTTTTTGCAACAACTTGAATCAAAGACATTTATAGGATTAATAATTAATTCAAGTTAAATATTAAAATCTTGAAATATGTGTTATATTGTTATTTGCACTATATCTACACAATTTTCAGTGCAACTTTGGCTATAAATATTTATATTCACAATAATAAAGTGTTGGGCCTACTCAGATTTTGAACCTTAATATATCCAAAATATATTTGTTTATTATATAATTTATATTTATAACCAGACCTGTGCTGATTTTTGATCCTGGACACGCCTTTGATAATGCGTAATTATACTGATCGTATACATATTATATACAACATAAAATAGTAAATATAATCATACTTAAATCGTCAAAATTCAATTAAAACGAAACATATACCATACGTACAACTGTTATCAACACCAATAACATTAAACATTCTTTTTACATATTTTAAACCATAATAAGTTTTATAACACTATTAAATTTTAAAAATTATATAATTTATCAGTTTTATATAACGGTAACAATTATAAAGAAAATTTAACAAACTCTGTTAACAATATATATATATATATATATATATATATATATTTTAAATAAATATAAATTTATTTATTCAATACGTGATATTTAATGGTTGAAAATCGTATTTTTTTTTATAAATAAATATAAATATTTATGTATTACATTATATTATTGTTATATATTAAGCACGGTTATTTAGAAGTAGTTGATAACCGTTGTATTAAAACTTTCGTAGATATTAAAGATGTCTGTATAGAGAGAGTAGAGATCTCTACTAATTAATCAAAACCGATTTATTAAGTACCTACTATCTAACTACAAATATTTCAGTATTTTTCGGAGCCCCACAATACATCCATAAATGTGGTCTGATCACAATAAAAATTACATCATGACTTTAATTAATATTTTCTACGATCCACCGGCAATAATAAAAATTAATAAATACTACGTATTCGTACTCCAATAATTTAATGTAGGTATTTAAATATTGTTTTATTCAACTTATTTGCTGTTCTTAATTCTTAGAACTATAAAATATTATTTTATGATACTCTGAGCTAATGGTCATAATAAATATAATGTTGAGAAATGGTTCATTAGAGATTAAAAGTAGTTTGTAAAAATATACACGATAGATGGTTTGACTTTTTTATAATATCATTAATATTTATAAAACAAAAATACTGAAAAGAAATCTTTTTAATATATAAAAAGCATTATTTTTTTTCTACTAAAATCATCTCAATATACAATACACGCGGCTGTTTCTATCTGTTGACTTTATAAGCGTTAACTTTAGTAACATTTGGACATATTTATAGAAAGACTACTAAATTGTTTTACTATTCTAATGTGTATATAACATATATAGACAGTATTTAGATATCTAACAATGACGTCAAACCAATCCATCGTATACATCTTTTTAATTTATTCTAGTGATTCGTAAACATTTAAAATGCCTTCTCGTGTGTTAAATATAAAAATAATAGCAATACTTTCTTTGCAATAGGTCAGGTTAAATAACTTTAAACAAAATAACTAAAATACACAATAATATACGTTCATATAAATTATTCATGTTCAAACATAATACATGTTATATAATATATAAAATCTGAATAAAGAAATTGTGTTACTGTGAAGGCTACAACTATAATTGTACCTACCTTATATTTTTAAACTCAATCACGTGGTTTGATCACAAATTGTATAGTTAATTTAAACAACGATATTTTTTTTTAGAACATCCTTCATTTGGACGGCCATCAACTTGTCAATCGAACATTTATAATAGTCTTGCATATTGTCTTTGAACTAATTAATGAATGATCAAAGGAAATAACAGTCAGTCTTTGACGTTATTATTTCAATTCAAAAAGTTTTACACGTTTTTAATGCCGTTTAATATTAGTATCAATAACGAATATATTATATTCATTATTAAATATTTTATATTAAAGATATTGTATTTTAAACTATCAATTAAATCTGCATTATCGTGTACTATATATTTCCATACTTACCGCATTAATTGAATTCAACAGTACCTAGTAAGTACCTACCTACCTATAACGTATTATAAATTTGGTATTGTAGGAAAATTAGATACAGTTCTTATATTCCTAAAAAAAATAATATTAAAATAATTTTAAAATATGAATTATAGCAATTAGCTAAGCGTAATATATATATAATGATTTTTGGATGACTTATGCTAATTTTAGTCTTATCAACAACTTAAATGTTTTAATAATTATTAAGTGAATTTAATTTATATTACAGTCATGTTTATTTACAACAGATACACTATAAAATAAAAAACGTGTTTTTTATATTAAATATTTTGTGAACTCGCTAGTGGATTTATACTTGAGCATTATGAAACAATAATAAAACGAAATGTCAACTTAAAATATTATTTAAATTCTTAGTGGTATTTGGAAACAAAGAAACTGTTTCTTTTATACAACGATATCTTTTGTTTATGGGAAACATATTATTTTAGAGATCAAAGTTATTCAAAAGTTTTAAATAGATTATAATTTTTTTTTAGAAATTAGTCATTATAAATGTAGATAATGTTGGATGTATTTAGAATTGCATAATGAGACAAAAAAAATGACAATTATCTTGTTTTAAAACGCTGTTTAGGAAGTTATAAATAATTAATGAACGTTAAGATCGTCAGATTTATTGTTGAGAGTTTATTTTTAATTTATATCGAGATAAACGTTATTTTTAACAATGAATAGTAAAATTTTAATTAAGTCATTGTCATTCTTATTTTAATCGCAACTATTATAAGGTATATAAAGCGGTGTATATCTATAATATTATAGTACACAATTTGTATTTGATCTTTATTATGTTTCTAAATCATATTTTTCTTCAAAATACTCCTCAACATCTCAGTTTTACCTGGTTTGTAATAAACATTATAACGAGTTAATATGCGATTTTTTTTCAATTTATGGCGCTAAGTGCACTTATACAACGGTCAACGATTATAACATAGACCATATTACTCATCCAGTAAGGCCCACTTGATTCGCAAATATTGTTCAATTTTTTGTCTTTGATTGATAATAATCTTTGAACACTAACTATAATATTTAAAATCATATTTACAAGTTTATGACTAATTTAACTATTGCCAATTTAACACATAACATACACTATGCTAAATTGAAATTAATTCTGCATTCACAATAATGAATGATGATATATCATCATTGAAAATAGAGTATACATTGATTGCAATCAAGTGTTGAATACAAGTGCTTAATATTTAGGCTTTTATGTTTCATATTATGAATGACACATGTAAATATATAACATAAATATATTATTAACTGAATGCCTATTTTATTTTGAAAAATAACAATTTAACAATTTAAATTATAAATATTCAAGTAATATATTTTAAAACTATAGTGTAGGTAATTTCACGAAAATTAATATGAGCACCTTCAAGCCTCTTCCAACTGTAGTTACAACCTGAAACATATGATTTTGAAATTTAAAACAATTTTAGTTTATAATTATCAGCATGGAACTATATTAGTAAAAATCTGATATAGGTACCAAAATAAATGTCCATTCACAATCCAAATATGTATCGTAAAAGTTGTGTTTAAGCGTGAAACATAAATGGTATAAGTAATTTTACAGTAAATTTTTATTATGTATCACATTCTCGATTTTATTATATAGTTATTAATATAAAATAAATTAATGGCAAACATAAGGCAGGGCATTTTGAAAAAAAAATCCATTCACAATGAATAGCAATATGCTTTTGTCAAAATAATGATTTTCAAAACTTTTAAAATAATTATAAATGCCTAAATCAATCATATTATTTCAAAGTTGTAATTGTAATGTGCTATAAGTATAAGTAAATTGTATAATACCTATATTATATAATAGTCTTAGTTTATTCGTACATTTAAACCACATCATTGACCTGTTTGGTTTAATTTGTCATAACTAGATACCGGAATTTATTTGCATAATGCAGTTGTTTATTATAGTACCCGCAGGCTAAAAAAAAGTAGTTAGATTTGCTAACAGTTTTAATTTTAATCTTAAGAACTATGTACAACATCTTTGGCATATTTCACTATTTATAACGTTTTATGCACATTTATATTCTTCAGTATTATAATATGTATATTATACAGGTTTATAGTTTTTAAATGCATATTATTAGTTTTAAGCATATTTAGTTTATTGCCAAAAGTTTCAAGTAAATTTTCAATAGTGCTTACTTATTACTTATATCAGAGAAATTAATATCAATCATAAAATAGTGGTTTGCCCAATAGGTATCATCCGGAAATTTAATAATCTTGTCTTTATTTTATCGTAATACTTACAATCATATATAATAATAGAGATAATATACACTACACTACACTTCTATAAAAATTTCTACCTAATTTAATTGATCCGCTGTATGTTCTTATAAATATTTGAGACATCTTGTTATGCCTAATTTGGTATCCATTTTTTTTTATGAATAGTCCCTATTTAATAATTTATTGTAATTATTATTATTATTTGAATCGATCCGCGGCATCTATGGCCATTGAACGTAATAATACTGCATTACATATGTTTTAAAAATGCGTTAAATATGAATAAATAGAAAAACAAATCATAATTCATAATAATAATAATTTAAAAGTTTAAGTCTTGTGTATATTTATGAGAGAAAGTTATATTTGATTAATGAGATATGAGTTTACGATAAGAATTGAACGAGAGTTGATACATTTGTCGGATTAGTGTTTCGTCTAGGTTATGTTGAATTCTTTTCTCTCTTTATAATATAATCTGCATTCGGCAAGGATGTGTTTTGTATTTACCCGTATAAGTGTAAAACAAACAACGAGTTATTACAGAGTTGAAATAAATAATAACAAACTCTGTCCTATAGTTCCACGACGAATGCGTTTTTAGATAATATTCGAATACTTTGGTTTTATATAAACAATACTTTAAAATATAAAACTATTTCAAAGTATTGTTTTAATCAAAACAAATTTTTATTTAGCTAGAATGTTGCGACTGATTTCGGTATTTTAAACCGACGCGCGGCCCGTCGATTTCAAAAGGAACGTAGGAAGATGCTTCGAAAAATTCGATTAGAAAACCGTTTTGATTTCGAGGGGAAAAAAGCTGTCGACCGTCCAACAACGAAAATATAATATTGTTAAAAAAAAAAAAATAAATAAATAAATAAAAATCACGGTCGCCTCGTTGTCTCCGTCGGCGGCCGATATATATATATATATATCTACGTATATACGCATTATAATATATTACGCAGGCAAAACGGTTTGATAAGATACACATAGTCTGCGGTGTCTGCTGCTGTGATGTTATTATTATGTACTTGATATATATATATATATATATTTCACTAATAGTAATATTTTTGTGTACGATCTTTTTTTTTTCCCCCGCAGATTGTGGTTGACGTGTTAAACTGTACGCGTTGAAAGCGGTTCATTAAGGCGGCTGTGCGGCACAGTTGGTGTATATCTAAAATTAAATACGAATCTGACCCGTCTCCGTGATATACGCGCGCGAACTGTAAAAAAAAAAAAAAATAAATAACCATTGCAAACCACACTGCTAAAGAGTGCAGGGAAAACGCACGCCGCGCGCCGCGTCGCCGCGTCTTTTTTATATTTTCCTCGCCCCGCCGCAGCCCGCGTTTTATTATAACCCGCCCGTCCGCCCGCCTTTGCCCCGGCGCGCAACCACCATCGCGCCGCCACGGACAGACGGCCGGCCACCGACTGCTGTTGAACCCGCCCGTTTGGACGACCATGAAAAAACGTCCGAAACCGCTGACCGCGCATTTCGCGTGGACACGACACGCCGCCGCAGCACTCGACGCCGCCGCAGCACTCGACGCCGCCGCCGCCGCCGCCGTCCGCTAGCCGTCGCTTCGACGTTCGCCGCCGCCCAGCCGTCCGTCAGCAGGTGAGTTCCCCGTTCGGTAGTCGGTTTCTCGGCCCGGTCGGATGCGCGTCCGCCCGGGCAAGGGGCAAACCGTATAAAACGATTTTATTATGAAATACGGTGCGTTATGTCGCTTGTGTGTACGTCTGTTTTTCCGTCGTCGTCGCGGGGACCGGACCGCCCTTGAAATTTTGAACAGAGCACCGGGCCAGACCGGCAATTGAACGGAATTCGATAAAAGTACACCAGCGCCGGGCTGCCGGTCCGGTCTCGAAAATAATTCCGACCGGACCGTATGGCTCCGCCTGTAGAACCGGAGCCGGATAGGACAATCGTTACAGGTCGTTCGGTATAATACGTAAAGTTATACAAATATTTATAAATCCGTTAGTGGTTGGTGATCGCGACGACCGTACGTCTGGACCGGATTGGTCAGGTTAGGTTACCTAACCGAATCGACAATATTTTTTTGCTGAAGCCTGGCCGAACCGAACCAAAAACGATACATTTTAACCGGGACTGGGCCGAATTACTCCCAGATATGATTGAACCGGACTACACCGATGAATCGACAATTTTTATATGTTAGAGCCGGACCACGCAAGGTTAGGAAATACCGAGATAGAGTGGCAAGTGAATCGAATGGTTTTTTGAACGAATGAGCCCCCGAGTTCAAGATTATTATAGTTAACGTACGGCCGGTAATAATTAAGTGGTAGATGCGAGACGCGATGACGTGTTGGGTTAGACTGGTCACATAAAAACGTGTGTAGAAAATGATCATACGCTTAGTGCTGAATGTAATATTATTTCTTTATATCATGTAGTCATATTATACTCGTGAAAAAAACAATGTAATAGACATTTCACGTGAAATTAGACATTAAGACGGTTACAAACATATACAGCCCAAAGTGAGGTAATTTTATAAGTTGAATAGGTGTAATTATAAAGACGATTGATATATTTTAAACGTGTTGATAAAAATCATTTGAAGGAAAATATTGTCATAACACGTTTAATTTTGATATTATTTAAAAATATTAATCAAAGAAACTCGAAACAATTCAACATTACTTAAATTATCATATTTTTCTAAATAGAATGAAATTTGAATTTTTTACTTTAAACGTGTACTAGGTCAAAAAGCTTAAAAATTTAAAATAAAATTCCGCATGAGTTATTGTACTCATAGTAGTTTAAAAATATTGAAAGGACATAAGACCATTTATTTTTATAAACGTTTGAAGTTCAGATTGGACAAAATTGGATTTTCAGACGAAAAATAATAATTTAAATTATTTTGTTGTAATTCAATAAATTTACAATACAATATCAAGGTTTCTAAAAAAAATATATACATTTATCCTGTGTATATATGATAGGTATATAATAATATCTAATTTGATATGCTATGACCACGGAAGTAGAATTGTAGATGGTAGATACTACCCACACACGTAGATATGGCTCGTTGTTACGACTAACGGCATATCGGATGAAAACTGTTAACTGGTGACGAATTGAAAAAAAAAATAAAAATGATATGCGATATCTACACACTCGCAAATCACTATTATTGTTGCGTCCGTTTTACAAGTGTGTAACATATGTGCAAATTTATATTCACGTTTAGATTGGTTTGTTTTATTTTCGAATTATTTTTAAAATGACTTGAAATGTTTTAATTTTAACCTCCCATCATAATACCGACTAAATAAAATTATCTACCAGAAACCCCCCTCAAAGTTTAAGATCGAAGAAGATCAGACACAAAAATAATTGTGTAATTTGCTCTGCTGTGTAGTAGACATCGACTGTATCTCGTCATTGAGTAGGTCACTATAATGAATGTGTTAAATATTTAAATTCAGTGATAGATCATTGCTTATAAAAAACGATTCTGAGAGGAAACGGTTTAAACTTAGTCTAAATTTCTAAGGATATTTTATTATAATATATTTATATTGCTATATTAGTAACATAATAGGTAGAACTAATTTTTGCAAAAGAACCAAATTGCGTACATTATAAAATAGCGATAAATACAAGGCTTGCAAACGTTATATATGACAAAAAAAAAAATAAACGATTGAAATTTGTACGCGTAATTAAAACGGAAAATGACAAACAAAAATAATTAAATACGACAAAATAAACATAATGATTAACAAAATGTATAAAATATAATAAATATAAATGTATATATAAATACATAAAAAAAAAAATAAATAAAAATAATAATAATAATAAAAAGAAAACAAATAATTTAAATATAATTTAAAATTCGTTTAATTAAAGGTTATAATATTGGTTTTGTAGAAATACTTATTCCACGTAATTCTACAATCAATCTTAGCCATCAATCCAACAATTTATTATATTCCGTATCCGGAGCATTCCCCCCATTAGATAATGTGTTATTAGTTATTTTTAACGATAAACGATAAACAATAAACCCAAAAGTTGTATAACGTTTTAGTTCTAAACAATGATAAACGCAAAACTTGTGTAACGTTTAAATTCTGAATAACGATGAACGCAAAAATTTTAAAACGTTTAGATTATAAATAACGTAAAACGAAATTTTTATTTCAAACGAAAGTCCTGAATTATTATAAATATATTTTACATAATATAATTACTTAGTTATTATTATTTTATAGGTATGTTATAACTTATAAATTAATTCTGACGAACTATACCATCGATGTGAATAGGAATAGGTTCATGAGATAAATAGCTTAAAATTAATCTAAATATTTTGTAAATTCATAGCGTAAATTTAATAATCATATACGTATTGGTGAAGAACTTTAAATTCCTATAAATAATATAATTTTACAACAAAATAACATTAAAATACAATTTTGTCAAAATTCGACTTTAAATGCCTATAAGAATAAATTGCGCAATTGTGTTTTAGAGATTTTTCGGTTCAACTTATTGGAAATTTCGTATTAAATTTTCAAGCTATAACCATAAAAATTGAAAATTCTATAGATTTTTAACTAAAAAATAATTTATACATTTTCAAGATTTTGTAAAAATTAGAACTTGGTATATCACTTATAAAAAAAAATATGTCTATGTATTTATATATTCAAATTTCTATAGTAACAACTTATGAGGGATCTCGTATTAATTTTCAAATTTTTTTTCAAACTAAAACATTTTGATGATCACTTAAAAAAAAAATGCAAATGCCTACAAAAAGCACAAAAAATAAACAAAATATTTTGAAATTATAATTATTTTAACTTTCAGTAAATGCTAATATGAATATTTTGTGAAAATTTCAAATCTGTACAATAATTAATTTTTTAATCATAACAACAATAACTAAATTAATTTTATCACGTTTTATTCAATTTTAATTTTCAAGATGTTAAAAAAATTTCTTAGAATTTTTATTTTTTCTCCAAATTGCCAATTTGATCTTATTTGCTTGAATAAATTCAAATTCTAAAACCATCCTCAAAACTGAGAAAAAAAGTTGAAAAATGTCCTCGTTTTATTTTTGCACTGCTTATTTAGCAATTCTGTAGACGTGTTTATTTCATATTATTCTTTTCCCAACGAATTTTGCACCACGCATTGTTGAAATTTTCAGTATGTGAAGTAACAACGTGGGTTAGAACGTTGAGTGGGACCGGGTGGTCCCAACAATTTTATCGACAAATCTACGATTCGTGCAACTCTTATTATTCAGTCTTCGAGCTAAACGAGTGGTGTTAATTACAGGTTTGTGCCATTGAAAAATGTGAAATTAATAATAATATTATTATGCACCACTGTCTCGCCTTACCGTCCGTCAAGTGAAATCCGATAAACGATACGGCAATACGACTCTGTTACTAAATTTATGAGAATTCCTGTACATCGTACCCAACTACACGATACCGTTATGTCGCATTAAGACTATTGTTATGCAATATATTATTTGTTTTTGGGGAATCTATTTAAAAAAAAAAAAAACTGTTGTTTGGATATCGTTATATGATATTGTTGGTTGTTATAATTATTTCGATCGAAAGCTTCGGCCTTGTTAACAGGTTTAGCGCGATAATCGTCGTATTTAAATAAGAATGTGCCAAATCATAGGTACACAATTTGTACATTTTGCTGTTCACAGAAAATCTTTTGCAATAGATCTTGAAATTTAATATCTAATAGTTGTTATACTATGGTCATAAATTCATAATTCATTATTAAAGTTTTTGAAATTTCGCATTGATCTAAATTAATTTTTTATACATACTTAATGTCGTACTCCTATTATAGATTTACCAAATAATTGAATTTTATACTTGCTACCGTATCATAATTATTTATCGTCTTTACAATTTCTTTTGGTTTTTTTTATGTTACAGCTTCAACTGTTAAGATTATTAGCTTACAAAAGTAAATGGCATAAATTCACTTTAGCTCAAAATCGGTTTTTGAAAATTTGTTTATAATAGTGGTGCAATCAGAATTCGTCAGTCGGATTTAGTTTTAAAGTTATAACGTTTTAAAGTTCACGATTTTGCGTATCTTACATATGTGTTGATTATTCCACGAATTTACATAGGAAAAAAGTTTTAAATTTTAAAACTTGATTCAATATTTATATAGTGAATATATTATACATATATATTTATATATGTTTTTTATAGTGTTATTTATATCACTACCTATAATAATGATTATAAATGTAACCATTAATAATCATTATTTAGTTTCACCGTATTTCTGCCAATTGCTCGATAGAGGGAAGGGAGTTGTCCCTATTTGTTTCCAAAAATAATAGAGGATAATATTTTTATGAGTTTAACATATTGGTTTTATATTTTATTAAATTATTATTTCACTTGGATAATAAAAAAAAAAATGTCAATTGTTTTGTGACAATATTTTAACAAATTAATGTGTCATACCCTCAAAAATATTATTCTCTATAATAGAAGTAATTTTACTTTAAAATGATTCAAATTATAAAAAAATTATTTTGATTTTACGTGGATGGGTTTTGTCGATGTTGTGCGTAGGCCAGAGAGAAAACAAACAAAGTGCTAACATCATCTTAAGATTGATAATTTCTTTCTTGTAGGTTCAGAACTTCGTATAGGTTGTCCGAAATTTGTAGATTTGTTCTAGCTTCGGCGTGCTTTCGAACAAGAAGATTATTCGGTTCGATCCAAGTTTGGCACATACTGGTTCTTCTCTTCACACAATATGGTGTCATAATAATAACATCTTAGAGTTCATCTCTATTCAAAGTCTATTTATAATGACTTCAACTTTACAATTAAACGCTTAAGATTAAGGCCAGTATTTTATTGTAAGTTTAATTTTCCTAAGTTTCTTTGTTCCCTGTATGTCCGTTATTCAAATTCTAATCGCTATTTCTCAAAAACTACAAAATATAATACGAACTTGACATTTTAAACAGTGGTTCCTCCAATGCGCTAGAGAAGAGATATTAAAAAAGGCCACCAAGTGCTTCACTATACAGTAGGTATCGAATGAGTCACTGTAATGTATTAAATTTGAATTTAATGATTTATAAACATCGTATACAAAAAACAACTCTGAACAAAGACGGCCTGTCGGGCTATATTACTATGTTCATTTTATGATATTATTGTTATTAAAGTATTTCATTTTACTATTAATTAAACAGTAGATTGAACTGATTTTTGCCGAAAACATTGCATTTGAAAATGTCATTGAGTGTATAAACTATAATAATATGTAACTGTAAATAAATAATAACTGTAAAATTTCAAGCACCCACGAAAAATATTTATAAAGTACAACGAAATAACTAACATTGTTATTTTTTATTTAAATATCTAATTTTGTCCAAATTTAAACTTAAAATATCTATAAAAATCAAATATGTAAATATATTTTTTTAGATTTATTAGTTACAATATAAACTACTTACAAGAAACCTTGTTTTAATTTTTCAATCCTTAGCTATAAAAATTGAACATTTTATACATTTTTAATTATAAAATAATTTGCAAACAAGCAAGCTTTTGATGAATTTGGTAAAAATTTAAAATTTAAATGATTATAAAAAAAATGAAAATATATATATATATTTATATTTTTATAATTTTCAATTATAGAAATTGAATATTTTTGATATTTTTAATTACAAAATAATTTGCAAATTTTGTTTTTTTTAAACTTAAAATGTCTATTAAAAACAACCATATAAATAAATTTTGTAGATTTTTTGGTTACAATAAGTACTTATGGGAAATTTTTTTTTAAATTTAAACCCTTAGCTATAAAAATTGAACATTTTACTAACTCGACTAAGCATTTCCGAACATTTTGAAATTGGGGCCCAAAGTGTTAAGTCCCCGCCAAATAAGGCGATCGTATTTTATATGCTGTTACTGAATAAAAAAAAACGAATTTAATATGTGGTATAATAACGTTTTTCCGTATTATTATCGTAAGTAAAACGTTTTACATTTGCGTTTAAAAACCATCATTTATAATTATATGAGACGTATCATGATCCAAGTCTGTCAGGAATCATTATAGTTATTATTTTACTGTATATATACAGAACGAAAAATGGTTTTCAAATGTTGTTTTAGATTTCAATAATAGGCGTCCGCCACGATATATTTTTTTCATGTTGTATTATAATTGTTTTTATCAATATCATTATGATAATTATTAGATAGATAATATTATATTATACAGTATGTTTAAAAAGAAATTAAATTAGTACCTATTCATTATTTGTATTATTATCATAATAACCGATTAACTTATCTTGTTTAAGAGAGAAGGGCGAAAAATTCTGAATACTCCGTTTGGAATGATTCAGATCTGCAAGCGAACGTGTGTGTATACCATAATAGACATACGTTTTGAAACATTGGTCAAATTATATTGATTTTCAACATAGGTTCGTCCGAACAGGACACCTACCAATATAGGCTATTGTAATTTGTTTAAACGCTAATTTTAATATTTTTACTGTTTATTATCGCAATTTTTCAAAGTTTAAATCACGTCATGACTCACTACGACAAAGTACCTATTTAATTGTTTTTTTTTCAACGCAATGTAATTGTGTAAGCAAAGCAACTGCCTTGCGACGGCGACGACTGAGTTCTCCAAAATATTATTTAAGCCGAGCAAAATACTTTACAGAATAAACACGGCGTTTGTTTTTCTTAGTACTTTTATTCAATGCCAAGACAGTTGTGTTGCCTATGCTACAACATTCACGGCGATACGGTTTTCGTTTGCGAAATACAATAATATTATAATGATATTACTTACTCCTGACAAAAATAAAATCAGAACGCATGGTAACTATGTTGCCTATACCAAAAACTCACGGCGTTTTAGTACACAAACAATAATATTAATATTATAAAAAAAATACTGTAATCGTTTAGCCTTTCTTCGCAACTCAAGGTGTTTTAGTTTGTATGAAATAATAATAATAAAGTATACGCTCGTGTGGTGATCTATCTTCATGACTCCTAACACGTTTTAGTTTGTGTACAACATTAATATTATATCAATGTTACTCTATTTCGTAATTGTGTTGTAATTACAAAAATGTTGTTTGTTGGGACTTTAGCCCTTTCACAATTACATGTATTATTATTAACTATATACAACGAAATGTGATTTATAACGTGTGATAATGATAATTATTTTAATAATTTCTTTATTACGGGAAAAAATATTCCAATTACAAATTTATCTTTTGTATACACATAATGCAGCACAAGAGTATCATAATAAAATGTAGATAACAAATATTATCTGTGTGTGGCCTATCTTTCTGTAGCGTTTAGTTGAATTAATAATTGATTATTACGATTACTTGAATTATAAAATTATTTGTATGATAAACATTATACTCTTACTTTCGAAAATTATTAGTTTTTATTCCTTGTATTTTGCAAATATTATAGTTAAAACATAAAATTATGTCAATTTTAATAACTACTCATCTGCGATAGTTCACAAATTTAATATTATAAATTGTATTGTTATAGAACCTAATATTACAGCTAGTAAACTAAATAAATAACTTTACAGGCTAAAATGTATTTTATAATATATACCTATTTTATAATTATGTAATATTGTCGTGTACTTAATAAAAAAATGAAACCTAGAGAAAATAAATATACTATTCATTAACAGTTCGTAATTCATACAACCAAATTCAAAGAGGAAAATATTATATTTTGGAGAAAGTAATTCAATTTGCCATAATATTTATCAAATATTTTAAAAATATATTTGTAACATGTTAAGTATACTAAAATAAAATTATTAAATTTATCTTGAAAATGAATGATTTACAATGTCTCAAGTCAATTTATTAATTAGTTATTACTATTAATAACATTTGTTCTTTTGTAATTTATAAATTTACACGTAAGTTACAAGATGTACAGATGTTGTAAAATATAATATTTCATAAATAGCCTTTTATAGGACTAGAATGTAATCATAATGAATAAAACTAAAAATAAGATCGGCAAGTGAGCACCACTCTGCTGTACACTAAGTGTCAAGTAGATCACTATAATGGATGTATTAAATTTAAATTTAATGATCTAAAATCATTGTATACGAAAAAAAATTCTGAGCAAAGACGGTTTGTCAAGTTTCATTACTAAATTGATTCTATGATATAATTGATATTAAAGTAATTCATTTTACTATTGTTATACAGTAGATTGAATTAATTTTTGCTGAAAACATTTGAAAATGTCATTAGGTGTGTAAAATATAATAACATACATTAAAAGCTTCAAATATTCACAAAAAATATCTTTAAATTACAATGAAAACACTAACATTGTTATTCTTCATTTAAATATTTAATTTAGTCTAAATTCAAACTTAAAATTTCTAAAATATAATCTCGTTAATATTTTTTTATTGATTTTTCAGTTATAATATTAAGTACTTGCTTAAAACCTTTTTTTAAATTTAAATCCTTAGCTATAAAAATTGAACATTATGAATTTAATAAGAAAATCGTTACTTGAGGAACGGTAGTTTATGAGTGAATATCAAATGTCTAATTTTAAACGCTCTTAAAAAAATTAATTTGATTTTTGAAATTAATTTTTTTTTTTTTGATTTTTTCCGTAAACTTTTTTTTTATTTTGTAAAAGGTAGGCAATCTTGTGTTAAATTTCCAAATCTTAGATTTAATCAGAACATTTTCAATGAATTTCTAAATCACAGCTTTAAAAGCTTGTTAAAAAATATTGTAGACTTACATTTAACTTATTTTTTTAATTTTCACTAACAACAAGTTATAAGAAACTTTGTATTAAATGTTCAAGTATTTTGACCGAGCAAAATAATTTTTATTGACAATAAATAAATAAACCGAAAATTTCTTATGCCTATAAATAGCTCAAAAATAGTCAAAATATATTGAAAATATTATAGTGTATAGAAAATAGTAATATAAACCTTTGGCGAAAATTGCATGTATCTCCATTTATTATTTTTGTGTTACTCCAAAAAACGAAATAAATTTTTTCAAAAATGGGCTTAGATAATAAAAAAACCGTACACACACACACACACACACACACACACATCATTGTAAAATTAATAAGTTCATTGCTCCGTTCAGAATCTAAAAAAGGCAGTGATGTTTAAACGAATTATCTATATTAGTTATAACTCTAATAGGAGCTCCAAGAAAATGATTTCTGCTATAGAAATCATGAAAGTACGATGTCCAATATATAAATAGAAAAATATATTACTAAGAAGACCCTACGTTATTTTTTTCAGAACAAAATCGAAAGCACGAAGTCAACTGATGGGGCACTTGTTAAGGGGGCTAAAGTCTACCCATCGAAGATGTATCTTAGTATTAGATTAATTTTTGATTCTGTATATGTTCGTCGATCATTTTAAAAAAATAAGGTAAAAGCATACATTGCGCATTGTGTGTGCTTTTCGTTATACAATTTTACTCTTTATAAACAAATAAATAGGTCTTAGTAATTATAGTATTATGATATAGTTATGTGGATTGTAAATAAACAATTTTTTAAAGCATTTTAACAGTAAAAATATTAATCAAAAGTATGGATAGTCGCATATTTACTTTAGTTACACTTAGGTATATAAAAAAAATTACATAAAACTGCGAATCAATCGTAATATTCGTAACCAGTAGAACGCTTTCAATAAAAATCGTATTTTTGCATTATATATAAAATATATAATATGTATTTTTGTACCTATATTTACCATTTAAAGTTTTCAGACACATTTTAAATCCGAATTGGCTTTTGAAAAAAAAAATAATTCTAAGCTAATAATAAAACCTCTTTGATTCATCAATAAACATACGCAAACGCAATCGAGTAATATGTTAGCCAAAAGTGACAAACCTACGCATTCCGAATTTTACGATAATATACCTAGGTTTGAAAAATAATTTTAAAACCCGCAAATAATATCAACTAAAATATGTTTTTTTATCTTTAAGAAAAAATTATTTTTAATCCGTTAATTTAAAATAATTTATATTGATCGTTAAATAAAATTCGTACAAACATAGCCAATGTACTGCATATATAGGTTTTTTATTACTAAAAATTAAAATGTATAAATAATTTCAATCTATATAATATGTATCTACGTCATGTACAGATGTCTAGTAAAATGTGTAAAATATGTTCTATATAGCGCTGTTCTTTATGCATTACATAGGTACTAATAGTATAAAACGTATATGATAATATTGTTAAAAATATTTTTTTAAAGTATTTTAAATAAGTACTTAAGTGCTTGAATTCCAAATTTGTTAATTATATTTCCTATTATGTATTTAAATGCAAATACATAAATTTAAAAAGTTGATATTTAGAAACTTTAAATTATCAGATATATACTTTTATGTCATATAATATTAAATAAAATTATTTTTAAGGTAAAAATTAAATCTCATGTTAAGCGTATCACCGGTGGCTTCTCGTGTAAGGTGTAAGGTAGTAGATGTAGGTAGTTGGTATAGATATTGCCTAACGTGATATAAAGACAATTTTTTTTTGTTTAAGGTTTATAATAATTATTTTAAACTATTTAAAAACATGTAATTTGGTTTTAATGTAAGTAGCCGTATTACTTGTATTAAAATAGATGGTTAAGGCCTTTACACATTATTTTTTAATGGGGGGGGGGGAATTTTCACTTAGACCATCAAATGGTTTTTGGAAATCTTGGCGCTTACGAGTGTATCATTGTATTTGTTAAATTTGAATTCGATGATAAATCATCCGAGCAGTTATGGTGTGTCAGCCTAGTATAGGTACTTTATAACAATATTACTGTTTAAGTAATATAGGTAGCTTAAATTTTATTTTGGCCAAAAACACTATATTTGCATATTATGTTAAAAACTCCATACTACATATATTTTTTAAGGATGTCGATCTGTAGCCTGTAGTTAAGTTATTCGAGTAAAATTAAGAAAAAATGAGATTCGCGATGAAAGTTTTCGATTTTTTATTTCTGTAACCAAAGTCCAATGGCAAACATTTATATACAAAAAATTTAAATTAATAATTATAATAACTACTATTAGTATTATAATTTGTAACCAACTGATAATTGTCATCGTGAATCTCATTATTATTTAATTTTTTTTCCCGATCGCATATGCAAATTACTGGGAGTTGCTTACTTTTGATTCCCTAAAGTACAAACTAGATTTATTAGCATTTTTACTACTCCAAAAATGGATGACAGACAGCAAATATAAAAAAACCACACGTCCTTGCAAAATTCGCTCCTTTCAAAATTTAAAACAACTATTTTAAATATTAAAATACATTTATATAAAAGTTTTTGTTATGGATTTAAAATACAAAAAAAGTATTTAAATATTTAACAAGCACCTATGTATGTGGATTTCCAGTCCACTATCCTACGTTACATAAATTTAAAAGCTTAGGATAAAACGATAATAACGTATAGACTAAACTTATAATTATATATGTATGAAAATTTAATATTTATTGCCACCTGGCCAGTCATCAAGGTTGTGGGACATTTAGTAGGTACCCAGACAAATTTAGTCGCTAGACTTTATTTAGTCTCAAAATTAAATAAAAACAACCTATTCAGACATGTCACAGCCCACAGGGTATAGAAATTAAAAGCTAATTATTTTGGAAACATTTAGAGATGCGGTGGCACGTGTTGCTTAATTGCTACGCTCGCTCGAGCAGTTTAAATCGAAAACGTTCATCGATTTGCTATGAAAAACCACCTCAAGTAACCGGTAGAACCGGGATAGGTCACAAAAAAAAAACTTTTTCCAAGGATTGGACTTTGAGCGTGTTTAGATAAAATCACAAGTCACGTGAGTACGAATTTAATGACTAATTGGAACGTATTATATCAGTTACCTAGGTAATTTTAGATAAATAAGTTCCACAGCCCAAATGAGCGCGAATATAAATTTTTAAATATTAACTTTTATTTTTAGCCTTAAATTTCCAGAAAGTATATTATTATATTATTTTTATTGTACAATGATTAAATGTGTATACCTAATTATTTTAATGAAAATGTAATATAGGGAACAACCACATAATGTGTGGCCCACATTACTCCAATTTATTGTATACGGGCACTAAATGTTTTATATTGTAGATGTTCATAATATGTTCTATACAACATAAAATATGTATAATTCTATAATGTAGGTAGGTCATGTTACTAACGGGAAATTTAGTCCGGTCCAGGAAATTTTAACCACAAAAACAGTCAAATTATTTTTCATCAAATTTTTTATTAATAATAATTATATAATAATGATACAAAAAATAATGTTTTGAAACACGTCGTATGGACTTCTTATTATAAATGAGTACAAAAGAGATAAAAAAAGAAAAATTAAAAATCTATAACCAGAGAAACACTGATGTCGTGCATAAATTGTTGTATTGGATGTAGATATTTATATTTTTTGGAGAACCCACTATCCTATAAAGTGAGAACTAGCGTGAATTTGTAAACCTAATAATTTTTAAACTTTGTATTATGTGAAGAATTTTTAAAAAATTCACGGCTAATAATAATAAATTTAATTAAAAATTTTGCACAAAAAAAAAAAAAAAATGAATTTGTATTTGCTGTTCAAATTACCAGGGCAGGCCTAATTGCCTGTAACATTATATTATTATTAGGGATGGGATTTTAATGTATTCGGCATTTTTTTCCAGAGCTAGATTTGCGATGCTCATTTTATGTGTTTTTAAATCAGAATAAAAATAGTTTATTTTGTATTTTATTGCATTTTTTAATAGTTTTTAATTTTAAGGTCATTTCATTCATTTTTTAAAGTCATTTTAGGGCTTTTAGGGAATTTAATACTAAAATTCTGAATTTTTTTAATTTAATTTTAAGATTTTTGTTTAAAAAGTAACGTAAAAAGTAACTTGAAAAGTAATGTGCTAATAAAGATTTTACCTACTTTAATCAAATATTATAAATCGCATTTTTTCGAACTGTTTACGACGTCAAAATCAAAATTAAATTGGTAACAGAAAATTAAATAAAAATAATTATTTCAAGACCACGTAAAAAATTGGAAATTATGCAGTCCTGTAAAACTTTTTATTACATTTAATTGAAAAATATTTTTTTGTTTAAAATTTAAAATTTAAATGTATTTTATAGGTGCATTATTTTAAATTTTTAGAGCATAAAAACATTTTTATTAGAGCATTTTTGGTGGTTTTTTAGGGCAATACATTCTTAACCCTAATTATTATATATAATAATTGTAATCAGACAGCCGCTGAAGGCTCAAATAAAAATTTCAAATTATAAGTGATTAGTTATTTATAATGCGATATATTTATCTATAATAAGAAGCAAGTTCTTAATTTACTTTAAACGTTTATGTAAATAAGAACAAATTTTGTACATCAATTTTTATTTATAAGCAGGGAATAATTAATCATATTAATGTGTACGTTGATAATGTGTGTAAATACTTATGTAAACAAATGGTTTTTCTTGAAATGAATACAATATAATTGAAAATTTTAAATATAGAAAATTAGTATAAATCTACGTAAATTATTAAAAATAATTTTTATTTTAATATTTTTTTTTTCAAATCTACCAATAGGGAAATTATTGAAATCAAATTCAATTATAAATATGTATTTAATAATTTCAACATAATTTGTGCAGAAATTTCGTTTGTATTTTATAATTTACTCGTTAGGTAAGTAGGTACACATTAATTGAGTAATATGAACAAGCAAACCCTTTCACACTTTTAACACCAAGTCCCGTATATGTTTGATTGAATGACCTAAATATTAAAACTGTCAACGAAAATAAAATTGTAACGTGAGCTGATTTTGACTTCGATAAAAGTATTCGGATTCAGTAGCCAGACACCTGTGTCAGATGAGTAGAAATCGTTCGTAAATACGAATATAGGTTAACCCACTATTTAAGAATTCGATTTGAATATTTATTAAGAAATAATAAAATATTTAATAAATATATTTATTTTTATACTTTCGAGGCAACTTTAAATTTTTCGTACAACTAATAGAAAATGTGTTTATGAATCCAAATATTTTTTTCAGGATTTATGATTTTGGGTCATTGTTTTTCGGATAAGCTATTCTTTCAATTTCGACAGAAAAACGAATGAGTATAATCGCCACGTATTTACCAGGTGAAACCGTGCGAATGTACCTACCTACATAGGTACAAAATAATAATTGAAATAAACTTTTCTTATCGTGCCGCCTTGCTAATGGCATATCGTGTGCAACGCTATGAGAACACACCGTCCGCAAAACCGTACACACAAATTATTATACGAATCTATAAATATTTCGTACACCACATCGACGTTGTTATAACACTATAGGTACTCGTAATGTTCGACCACGATTAAAATCCAACGAATACAACACTGTACAAGCGATAGCACGTAGGACTATTATACAGCTTGGTAATAATAATGTATTTCCGAAAAAAAAAAGAAATTCCTGCACTTTTATTAGACTTCTTATGGCAGTCTGGCAGTGTAGTAATTCTGTTAACAGTTCAGAGAAATCTCGTTTGTCTGCGTTTTGATTTTGTATGTTACGGACAAAGTAAAAAATGCACAATTGTGTGCGCGACGCCCCAACATTTCGGGCAATGTAAGAATGATCATTTTAAGACGCCAATTTTTCATAAATTGACCGGCCATTGTACGAGAGTGCCATCCCGGGCAAAGAGTACCCTGCCCGGATTCATGTGGCCAAAGTGAATCAAATACAGCGCATTGCCGCACACTTATATCGAATGACATTCATACGTGACAAATACTAAAACCTATAACATATTGACGATATTGTATTTGTTTGATACCGCAACATACGAGATACCAATCTAATTTAGAAATATAATAATATAAATAATCTATTTTATTAATTAATAAAATAAAATTATTAAAATTTAATAATAAATAATATTAACCGCCTTTGGATAATAATATATTATGTTATTAAATAGTAGGAACCTAACAATGATTCAACGGATGATTTATTATTTAAAAACTATTCATTCCTAGGTAACTAATATTCGAGGCGTCTATTTTCAAGTTTTTTTTTTTTTAATTATTATTTAAGCGCCCAGTAAGATGTTGTATTTAATTTTCAATATTTTATCTACAATGCTCATCTACATTTGCGCACTGTATACAATGCCCGGACAATGTAAACTTTTTCTTACTTTGCCCTCGAAAATCGGGCATTGTGCACCGTGTTCGAATTCCTAATTTGCCCGTAACAGATACACCGATATTGATGCGCAACAAATAATAATAGTAAAACACGCTGACAGATACCTAATATTTTCGTCAATCCTAGGGTTCGGAACTTTTGCACACAAATTGTTAAATGTGTGCATGCATACTTAAAATAACCGAAACATGTAACTGATTTTTTTTTTTTTATAGCAATTACGCTAATATTATGCAAATATATGCAATAAAAAACAATTAAATTTCCAAAATTTGTCAAATATGCGTTTTTCCTAAAATACGACAAAATATACAAAAATATGCAATTAAAAATGTATTTCAATCCGTTATGTCTTAAAACAAATTTATATCTTAGATTATCCAATAGTCGTTGTTAAAGAATATGCAAATGTAACAAGTCCCGAACAAAGTAACAATAAGTCCTTGGGTACTTATTAATTATTATTAGTGATATAACTTACATCACATTTAAAAATTCTAATGAACGTTTAATATCGATAATGTAGTAGACTGCGAAGAATGTACTATAATGACTCAGATATGAGCTATATTTGAAAAAAATATATGTAATGAAAACAAAAACAAACTTTACAGATACAACTGCAAATGTTTACTTAATATGTTAGAAATCAAACGATCAATAAAAATTGCAAATGTAACGTTACAACAAATAATACTTGAGTGTTTAAGAAAACATATTTTGGAGATAATGTTATTATGTATTTATTTCTAAGACATATTTTTGGCAGGTCTTATTTAATATGAGAAATAATTTTTTTTTATTGTTTTTAAGTATTAAGTGCCTATACCGGTCGGGCTATACCAATTTACTATTTAAATAGTACGAAGATAACTAATACATTTTACTAAACTAGCGTTTTAAGGTAACGAAGGAAAAGTTAAAAATCTTGACTGTTTCACTGCCTAAGAATATTATTATGTTACAATTATTTTATTTTTATTTTATGACTTTTAATCATATTTTGATAACTTACATGAATTCGATAGATAATTATACTAATATTTATAACAGTCAAATTAAGTATCTTTAAACAGTTAATTTCGTTTAAATAATTTGTTCGTAATAAAAACAAATTTAAATTGACATACGTTTACTATTAAGTACGCACATAATATATATTTTTTATTACATTATAAGTATTTCACATAAAATTATTATTTGTAGCTTCGTTTGTATTTTATAGAGTTACGGCTCATTTTTCGAAGTTCGTAGTTTCATTTTATGTCCTCAATATTTAAACTACGCCAATAATAGCCTATTCACAGAACGATAAAACTTGCCAATATTCTCTTCCTTCTTCTGATTTATACCAATCAAAGTTCATAAAAACGTTTTTTTTTCTATTGTGTTCGATTTTATTTTATTATTTATAGAACAACTTGATTATTTTTATCCCGACAATTTTTTTTTATAGATTTCTAATATTAAATCCTTACAAACGTTTCATTTTTAATTACACGCTCGCATATTATTATGATTATTTTATACGATACATAATATTATATTTTCATCACATACCTATAGGTATTGTTAAATATTGTGGTTTATATAAGCGTTCAAAATGAAATATTCTTTATCATTAGCACTTAAAACATGTGGATACAATTATTAAATACGTACTGCGAATATTTAAAAGCATTTTAAACCATATGACTTTTTATTGTTTATTCAATTTATTATAAATATACGGGAAATGTTCAGTATAAAATATCGTAAAAAAATGACTTTAAAAATAGTGGCTTACATACAGTGAACTAATTTTTTAGATTATAGTTTCGATTTACAATTCATTTTCTGCACGTGTTTTATACTCAATCGTTTTTGGAGTGGAAAATATTAATATTCCTATCGATATAATTTTTTTAAGACAGACGATTTTTGGCAAATGATAGTATTCCTGTTTACCATCTTCATAAAAAAAAAAACCGGGCAAGTTGCCCTGATCACCCTGTATCTAAACTAGTAACTACTATTATATAAGGTGATGCAAAACTATATAAGACAAACATGTGGGTGTTATAATATATTTTGGCACACTACTACTCCAACACCCGATCGTTATCTTCTCCTTCCCACTCCCACTATTTCCCTACACAACTCTTCCTATCATGAATTTACCTCACTAAGAAAATGCCCGCGGCTATTTTCGAGTCTAGTGCGAGTCGCGGTTACGACAAGACATTTTTATTATATATAAAAATATGTTTAATTTCCATTCGTCGACGGTTATTTTTCATTCCAGTGCAAATATATAAATTAAATATTTAAATCTCGTACGCAAGCAGAGATTGTTTTTTAAGATAATATATCAATTTTTGTTCTAAAATTATTTTCCGATCTAAATTAATAATATTGTTTTTTTTAATGTGTATCATTTTTAACCGATAGTTATTAATTAATTTCATAATATTAGCTTAATGTGCGTTTATAATTGTTGTGATTGAATCAACAATGTCTGAACCGAGCAGCTCACGTGACGAAAGTGAGGATAAGCCCCGAAAATGTAGCTTTAAGTTAATTACAAGAAAGAAAAAAATAACAAAAAAAAGCTCTCGAATCAGTATTGGAGAATGTAATGAAGCAATGGGTAAGACTTGGGAAAAAGAGTCGTTCAAAGACAGAAAAAATAGAGGTTCCAAACGAGAACGATGGCTATTAACACGAAAAACATGGAGATATATGGCAGATGCTGGAAGAAAACTGATACCAGAAAACGTTGGAAATCGACCAGACGATGTACCAAGAATCGAAGCATATTTTCAAGACGTATGCCAAAAGGAACCTAGATTTTTACTGTGGAGAAAACAATCATACCCTGGAGCTTTAGGATTCAGAAGTCGGGGTAGACCAAGAGGAAACAGATTTAAATTAGGTAGTGTCCGAGAAAACGCTAGTAGTGCGGACGAAGCAGAAAGTACAGTTAAAGTACCTAGTGTATCCTTTTTGGCACATCCTAGACCAGCAGGAAGATATGAACTTCAACAACTCAGAAAAGAATTTTTATTTGGTTCAACTGAAAATAATACACTGTTATCAAATTATCAATATCCTGATTCTAAATCAGACTTAGTTCAATTTATTAATGATTATATTAGTAATCCTGAAGAAACAATGCCGGTTGAAGAATCTTCTTTCGATCATGAACAACTTTTGGAAAAATTAGAAGATTATATATCAAAAACAAATTATACACGTACGTTAGAAAATAAGAAACCTTTAAGAACAAGTATATTGGAAAGTGACAACACACAAAAAAATCTATTGGAAACATTAAGGAGGTACTATTCAAGGTCGACAAACAGAGAAAAAGTAATAGGAGATATTTTAATGGATAGAAAACTGTTAGAAAACTTGTACTTTGAATTAAGGAAAACAAGAGGGTTTTTGGGTCGAAGAGTAATTGGTTCATCGTCAAATTTAGGGCTTAATTCTATGAATTATTTTAACCCTGCGTGGAACAATAATCAAAGAAAATATGATAGAATAAATACATCATCTGAATATCTAAATGTATTCAATGATAAAAAAAATAAATTGTTTTTACCAAATGACAAATTGTACAACCTATCATCTCCACCACCTGTTATAGAAATTGAAGATATGGAAGCAAAGAACATTGATGTCGGTATTCAAACTGTACCCTTGGAACCAGCAATGTTAGGATTAATCGAAGATGAAAGTAGAAGAAAACTCGATTTAATTGAAATACCCGATATTGTATCGAAAGTTCCTTCGAAAGCTACACAACGTAAAGCTAGCATAGAAAACGACGATATATCACCATCTGTAAGTGACACAATAAAAAGATATTTAAGAATGGCAAGAAAAAAAAGCGTTGAATCCGATAAAATAGATAGATTTAAACGAGTGAACTATGATCGCAATATAAGAAATATTAAAGGTAAAGGAGAACCAGATATATGCGAAGGGGATGATACTAATAAATCAATACAAACTGACGATTCGTGGCTTTCAATTTTAAAAAATATTGATGATAATTCTAACTCAAGAATAACAAGTTCTAGAAGCAGTATTGATACTGGCACGACTTTTAGTGGAGAAGAACTGTTATCACCTCCTTTATCCCCACCAAAGTCTCTTAACGGTAATAAGACAATTCTATGATATATTATGTAATTCAAATAATATTGACAAACATAAATATAAATAAAAATGAAATATTTTTTAATGATTTATATTCTGGAGTTAGTAATTTATTATGGCCTAGAATATTTAATTTACTAATTATAACCATAATATAACATATTATTATCCATCTGCCAATATTTTATTAGTTAAAATGTTATACAAGTTTATTGTAAATAATAAATGTATTCTTGTTTTTAGCCCCCGGAATGCAGAAGTCAAGATCTTCAACGAATGTTCAGCAAGGATTTATGTCCAAACGTATATGGAAAGGACGTTCAAAAAGTCAAACTAGAACAAATACTGTTGCATCTCCTTGGACACCACTGGTAAGCATTACTTTTATTCTATTAAAACAAAATATGTTACATAATATTATTCTAAATAAATAAGTTCTATAGTATAAAAATAAGTCATATAGTATTCGTAAAAAAATATAAAATTAATATTTTTAAAATTGTAATAATTAATCACACAACAAAATAATAACAGATTAGTTTTTGAAAACAAAATAATGATCAAAACAATAATTATTTTGTTAAACTTCATGTGCAATGAGCATGCTTTACTTTATAGTTTATATTCGTATGTATGAAAAACATTAAAATCACCTGCATATTTCATTTTCACACATTTCAAAATTGTATTATTGACTAAATACATATTTTAGACCAAAATCTCTCTTGTCACCAAGTCAAAAAATACACTGGTTGTTGGCAGTCCCAAAATGATCTATAACAGAAATCAAGGTTATTAGTTATTACATACGGTAAATTTTAGCAACAAAAATATGATATTTTGTGAATTTTTACCTAACCGCAAAGTCTAAAAACAACTTATTCTAAATTATTACAAAAGACCACTATTGTCTATCTAGGATAAAATAAAATCATAACATTGAACTCCTTATCAAAAAAAAAAATTTAAAAATGTTTTACAAAATACGTGAAAAGTGAACAGAAGAAAATATGTTATAATAATTGAGTAGTACTTATAATTTAATGCATATCTGATTTTCATAAATTGAGCTCCTGAAAATTGAAATGGTGACAATACCTTCAATTTCATTTTGGTACACATAAACAAATCACTGAAATTCTTCTGAATAAGCTAGAAGTAAAAATAGTTAATTTTATTTTCTGCTCATATTTACTCGTCTATTAAAAACCAACCTCGAACAGATTAATTTTTTTATGTCATTAAACAAATAGTAAATACATTAAAAAGTAAGGATGATGTGTTCATATAATATATGTTATATATTATATAAGTGTTTTTGTGTTGGGATAATAATATATTAAACAGTTAGACGTACAGTAAACAATAATCCAAATAAATCTATGTATTAAATAAACAGATTTTAGTTTCTTATTAATTATATTTTACCGTTTTGTTGAATTAAAAAATGTAACTAAATCATAATTTAAGTATTGTTAATGAATAGCTTATTTTGTAAACATTTGAATAAAAGCGGACAAGATCCAAATATAAAATAATATATATATATATTATAATGTTATAAACTTGTTTCGTCGGTTCACTCAGATATATAATGTTGGTTAATTACTGGCAGCCTTTTACAAAACCTTTCATAATATTAACACATATATTTTTATTTCATTTATAAATTTATTATCTCTATTAATTTGCAGTAAGGGCCATTAATTATTGACAGAGCTGTGAATTTAATGATTTTACATATCGACGAATTTCAATCTGAATTCAAAATAAGTGAGATACAAATTTAATACATGACATGACCATTCTAAATACAAAATTGTATTTTGCACATTTTTGACATTAGTGCGTATAATTACACTTAAATGCTTATTTTATGTTTCAAGTTTAAATTTGCATAATTGGAAGAAATTATGGTTTGGGCTAAATGTCATACCTATGTAATATTTATACATGCAGTGGAGCCTCGATAAGTCAAAATTCAAGGGAAATAAATTTTTTTCATTTATTGACGTTTTCGATATACTACGGTCAATAATTTACGCAAGTTTTTGCACGGGAACGGCATTTATTTCGACTTATCAATACTTTCAACTTATTGAGGTTCCACTTATCACGGGTTCTACTGTACCTACATAAAATATTATTTTACATAAATTGTTCAGAAAATATAAATTTTTTTACAAGCTCATCTATTTATTATTATTTTTTTATACATCTTGTTATGTATCTGTTTATTCATGTAAAATTTGAATACTTTACGCGGTAAACTATTTTTACATTATATGTAATTAAAAGTTTTTTGTTAAATTATTTTTGCACGTTTTCTCATATTTTGTGCATTTTTTAGTACTTATTTCGCAATTTGAGTGCAAAATTCGTGGTGTTTTTAATGCATTTAATACACATCCTATACTTTATTGTCATTGTACTTATTTATAAAATATAAATGATCAAAACATTTTTGACCTACTTTTATTATTCAATTACGTATACCTTTCATAATTCATGAAATATATACTCTATACAAAATTGATTATTATCATTTAGTTTTATTTTTAGTTTATATATTTTGTAACGTTTAAAACTACAATTAAATTGGAATTTTGCGGTCGGACTTGAGTTTGAAGTGGATGACAATTTGGAGTTTGCCAATTGTATGGCATTGGATCCCGTGAAGCATATTATAATATAGGCAATTGCGTGCAAATGATATATTACGTCGGCGATGGTCACGGGTACATAATCACACTGGCACTAGCACCGGACCCATGGACCATAGCTAATTCAGTTATATTATGATTATCGTAGTTCAATGGAATACCACTAATAAATATATCTTATAGTTATAAGCTAGAATACAAAAATCAACGAATTTTTGAGTTAATTTTTTGACTTTATACTCTGACCTCTGTAATGCAAAACAATAACAATTATACGCGGAACAGCTTACGCACTTATCACATTTCAACAATAGTTTATCATTTACTGGTCATAATATGCTTTACAATTTCAATTCCTAACAATTGATAGTGAACTTTAAATCAACACGTTGAACACATAAAATTACAATAACGGTCTTGGAAGATAACAGAATCTTGTATTTCTTGTAGGGATTACAACTGAAAATATCTGCTAAGATTTGTTGAGAAAATTAACGTTAGGTAAAAAAAAAGTATCACCGAAAAATATCCACTGGTAAAATGGGATAAAATAATACAAAAAAAATCGAGCTACTCTAATTGATACAGTTATCGGATATCAAACCACCGACCGAATGGTGAACATGGTTCCCCTATCTAGTACTTATATAGTATCTTATTTGTCTGCCTAGTCAGTTGAGAATACACGAGACTTTGTTTCTTAAACAGTGCTAGATATCACTCTATTATAGTCTGCAACAGTACTACGTATCAATTAAGCACGTGACAGCTGTGCGACAGATGATACGATACGGAAAATTTTTCGTTTAAATTGGCTGAAATATAAGTCTAGGAATCAGAAATTTGAGACCTAAATAACATTAAACGATAAGCTAAAAAATTAAAATATAACCTAAAAATTATAAAAAAATTGCTCTTAAAAAATTTAAAAGTTATACACATACCGAGATTAATAGTACTTTTTTAATAACACATTTTGTTAAGCAAATATTTAATAATAATATACAAAAAAAAATAAAAGTATAATTCTATTTTTACGAAAAACATCATTAATGTTTAAAAGATATAAATATTTTGTCAAATGAATAGTTTTGAAATGTGACTAATTAAAATTATTTTAATTGTTAATTCATTACAAAATTACCTTAACATGTAGAAAAATTCAAAATAAAAAGAAATAATTATTATTTGAACAAAGGTTTTTTTTTTTTAGCTAAGAAAGTATTTCATCTAAAACGTTTCAAAAAATAATTAAAATGTCATTAATATCCTAGCTCTAGATGTACAAATACGTCGACAGTACAAAACGTAGCACGATATGAAAGTGAAATAACCACGTTTATTAAATTCCAGTCGTCAAAAGGTCCCTTATTCAGCACCACCATTCTCGAGATAGATTCTAAATAATATAGAACATAATATTGTACACGGATGGCCTTGTTTTACCTAACAGATCATATATTCCTGCAGATACGGTAAAGTTAAAACGATCAGGTAGAGAGAAAGTGAGAGAGATATTATGCCGTATATGAGGGTGCACGATGAATGCACGACACGACGAGACGCGAGTGAGGTCCCTTTGTCCACGACCTTGAGATATTACTTAATTATTACTACATTTGGAATCAATAGTACCCGATTTTTAAAATGGTTTACTTCCTAAGTCTAAATCATTCAAATATTATAAAAATAAAAATATACACTACTTGATTGTGAAAAATAAAGGAGAACAATATTGAAAAATGTGGGGGTATTTAGTAAAAAACATTTTTTTTTTAAATCAAGTAGTAGGAAGTTTCTTTAGCCAAAGTTAATATTATTTTTGGCACAAATCACTCATAGGTTAATTTTGACCCCTCTCACCGTAAAAAATTTGACAAACAATATACTCGAATAATACTAATTAGATATTTCGTATAAACTGTCTAGGTGAATATTATACTATCTCAAGAACTGTAACATGTTTTTGGCAATATTTATAATTGGCTAAGCATTGTAAAATAATTTAAAAGAGTTGCTACTTATTCTCCTGATACCATTACCTGCAATAAGTATACAAGGGTAAATAAATTAGAACATAAACTGTATATTGTAATAAATTACTGAATTAACATTATTTAAATTTAAATTTAAAATCATTTAATAAGTGTAATATATTTTAAAAAGTGTAACATAATATCTCACCATAGTTTGCTACATACGTGAAGCACACATTTAAAGGCATGCAACATATTATTATACTTACTACAAATATCTTTAATAATATTTAGTACTTTTTAGAGTGTTAGACGTTGTTAAAAAGTTGTTATTTGCCCGATTGAACTCATGTGGTGCCAACTTCATCATAGCACCACATTATTAAACTGAAATACACACCTTATATATTATATGATTTTCAACAATTAAAGTATCTTTCAAAATGTGATTATTTAGAAAGTATGAAATTTATAATGAATAATAAATATACTAACTATAATATTAAATATAAAAACTATTAAATAATAATAATAATAATAATCATTTATCGTACATAATTTTTAGGGTAATTGCTTATGGCTACATGCTAGTGGAAAATCAGTTCTATTAAAGGTAAGTGTGAAAGCAATTCTATTTTTTACAATATTTAAAGCAAAAATATCATTGTTTACAGGATTTATGTCTACTGGACCTAACCGATCTAGAAAAAGAAATACTATCGCTTGTCTCCCTAAATAAACTTCAGGAAATAAGCCTCGGAGTGCCAGTACGAATACCAACAGGTAAATAACCATCTTCATCGTTTTAAAAATATTAATGATTAATATTTATGCTTAAAGATAATTTTATACATAATATTAATATAATAATTTAATAGTCATAATTTTAAAACGTTTATTTTTTAAAGAAACAAAAACTTGGTTAAAAAATATTATTAGGTTTAATAGACAAGTATCACACTTATACCATGGGTGTTTCTGTCTGTAAATGTTTTCCTAATTAATACTTTTAACTTCGATTTTTAAAAATTATTTGGTAATGAATGTAAAGCCATAATGTATACTTAGTTGAACAAAAAGTGAATTTTTTGTTTTCGTGTTTTTTAAAAATTTAAAATAGCCTTCAGAGTTAAACGATCAAAAAATGAATTAATTACATTTGCGTGAAAGATTTAAATTTTAAATATTTATGTGGATAGAGAGGTATTTATAATAGGTGGACACGAAGTAAGTAAGTTATACCACAAACGTTCACTTTACTCAGTTCAAAGTAGCATGATGTCATCTGTTAAAATTGCAATTGCTGGATATTTTTTTGACATTTTTGTTTTTTTATTAATTTTTGCTTCTACATAAAAAACATAAAATATTAACAGTAAAACATAAAACATGAAATATCTACAGTCCAAGAAAAAAATAATATCATTATTGTAAAAGCAATAATATATTCTTTGCTTCACAAAAATTTAAAATTATTTTAATTTAGTGAATAATGAATAATGAGTTACAGATTTTATAATTAGAAATAGAACACTTCATGCTATTTTATAAATCGTATGTTAAATGTTAAACAAATATATTTATGTTGTTTCTTAATTTACAATTTTTAATACGTTATTAAATAATATTAAATTATTATTGTTCCTAATAATAATAATATAAATATTTTATTGATTTTCACTAAAAAAAAAAAAAATAAAATTATAATGAAAATTATTTTTATAATAATTATTTAACTGCCAAAATTATTAATTATAAAAAGAATGTATTTATAAAAGATTTTACTGCTTAAAATACTTTAATATAATATTTTCTGTTCTACTTCTACAAACACAGGGTTAGACATTTAGTGTTATGATTTATGAAATATTTCAACAATAAATAGGTACCTATTCAAAGTATACAATTTCAGAAACGAAAAAAATTGTTTATTTTTTATTTGGCAAAATTCCATATCAAAAACAAAATTTATGTTATTGTGTTCCGTGCATTAAATAAGTATCAATGTAGATTTCTTTACAATCTATAGTTTTTTTATATTATCTTGAACCATTGTCGTTTTCAATCTTACTCATTTTATTTTTACGTAATCTCTTGAGTTACCTCATAATTGTTCATTAATTATATAAACACTGTGTTAAATATATGAATACATTTTAATTAAACTTAATCTTTATCTAATATTTGAATGCAAATTTATGTTTGGTTTGTTAACAGGAAATGTGATATCAGCTAGTCCAAAAAAACGAAGACCATATCTCCTGAAAAGAAGAGCAAATACCACCGGCAACTTGAAAGATAAGGATGAAAACGGTAAGATTTATAAATATATCTTCATATAATATACTTTTTAAGTATCTATATAAATTAAAAATTGAGAAGATGATAAAGTTTTATCATAGTTTTTTGTGGCGTACACAGAAATGCGTTTTATCATCCGTATCATTTTATATTTCAAGTAACCTATTCTTTTTGGTCAAAAGCCAAAGAAACGTAGATTTTTGTGTGACAAGTCTCATAAAAATCCAATCCAAATGAAAATCCAACGTACTCTACTAATAACTATTGTACATAATAATATGTAGTTTGTTTAAATGAATGAATTTATGTATAAGCGTAATTTTATTAAATCGCAGCTGCAGCTACACTAAAAAAAATCATCTACTAAATCATCCAAAAAGTTTCTATCAATTAACCGCTCACTGTGTTTGAAATTAAACACCATTATTTATTCACAAGGACCTCAGAACTTTTACCAAAATGGCTGATCGATCTATCTATAATAATAAATGTTGTTCAAAATACATACCTATTATACATATATAGATACTTCAATACATTTTTAAATCGTATTTAGTAGTGCGTGTCGCTTAATTTAAGAACAATATTCCGAACTACCCACCCCTATTTAAAAATGATTAAAGTGTCTAACACCCTTGCGGTTACGTCTGATATAGTTTGTGAATATAAAATTAAACTACGCTAATTAGTAACTTACACAATGATAATGAATGGTAGTCGACGGGTCATTCCCTAAAATACTTATTACTACTACAACTGTTCAGAAATCATTTATTAAGTCTCTTAAATTTACATTATCTGTAATTTACTTCTTGATTCTAAGTATATCTTTATGGACTTACAATGCGATATTCAATATTACACACACCTACGTCTAAATTAAACCGTACTTTAGAAATTTATCAAATTTATTCTGTAAATCATCTAAGATAACTGTAAAAAATACTGTCTTAATAAATCACAATAATTTTATCAACTCTGAAATAGATTTGCATATACATTATTGAACTATATAATGGTTTTCTTTAAAGAAAAATATGCAGGAACAGTGCATTCTAGAGTTAGTATACTCTCTTCAGTCTAAGACTGTTATAATATTATTATGATTTATGATAAATGAATACATTTGAATTTTGAAACAATACTACCAATCAATTTCCATTGTAAATATAATTTGTAAAGTTTTAGACATTGAACCACACGAATTTGGCATATTTTTTTTTTTTAAGAAAAAGTAAATACTATTATAAAGTATGCTACATACACTTGTATTAATGTCTTTTTATATCCTTAAGTTTGTAGTTCCAAAAATAATTCTTTAAAATTTTAAATGTTGTCTAAGACAAAAAAAAAATATAACATAAAAATTAAAGAAAACAAAATTCGTCATGGCTGACCCTCTAGATAACCTTCATATAGTATTATTAAACAATCAACAGAACTTTAAAAAAAATGGCTATATTCAAATAAGTTTATCAAGCTCATTTATTAAGTTGACAATAATATACTGACTGTTGGACATATAAAATGTTTGTTAATTTCATTATCATAAGATATATTTTTCGCCTAAAATCAATTGTGTAGTATATTTATTAGGATTGCGAACATGAGTTGTAAATCACATAATATTATGTTAAAACATAAAAAATACTGTAACTTATATTGTAGTATTCTCTCTTTTTAAACTTTTCAACAGTTGATAGTTATATAATGTTATACACATAATATTTATGAGAACAATGATCATTTTTTTTTATATAGATTTTCTAATTTTAAAAACATGTATTGTGTCGCGTATTTTCTTAAAACGTGTATAAATCCAAATTTGGATTTTGAACATCTAGAATTTAAACAAGAATAAAGGTTTATGTCTATCTATTTTACTGAGGTATTTATTCCATTTACATTTAAATATGTTTTTTATTAGCGTTTTGATTACATTTCAATTAAATAATTTTGTCTGGATACCTATTGTTTAATATTGAATAACACTCTGCTCAAAATTGTGTTTTAAATACGATTTGTTGCATTTAAATTTTAAACAAAAATACTTTCATGGCCGTTTAATAATATTTCGTAGCCAAGGATAGATTTATTTTTGAAGAACTTAAAGGAAAAAATGATTAGATCGTTACTCTTTAAAAAAAAAAAAACCACTAGTGAAATATAATACTACTTAATCTCGTATTTATGCGCAGTGCATACTGCATAGGCTTAAGTATGAACCGAAATGTAGCACAAATGTATAATAATATATATCCATCCATCGGATTCAATCGTCGTCATGTAGCCATCAGTTTAATTTTCGTTTGGCGACCACGTCGCGTTTATTTGATTAAGAATAATAATATTATTGTAGTTTAAATATGTACGTTACTCAGTACAACGATGATGGTGATTCTGTGCACGTGGACCAAGGAATGTTTAATAAATGGTATAGTATAAAAAATAAAATCATCTAAATAGTTTAACCTAATAGTCTACCAAAGAAAACGAAGCCAATATCAAACGTCCTTGTTATTAATAACTAATTTACTCGAACTATTATATTGTTATGTACTGCAAGTTGAGATGACCAATACAGAAAGTGTTGACCCGATAGCATGGAAATGTTCTATTGCGAAAACTATTTCGAAATACATTAATACGTTTCTAGAATACCTATACCCTTAGTTTAAAAAATAAATACATTCAGTAAAACAAAAAGTTATTTCGAATTTTTTTTATTGATTATCTTTAATTTAGTTCAATGTGTATTGGTAAATAAGTAGAAACTTTTTTAAAAATCTAACCGCAAAACGATTAGAAATTAAATTTACCATAAAACGTAAAACATGAAACACATAAGCGTTCCGAGTAAAATTATAATAGGCAAATAAAAATTAAAAATAATTACTCAAGTGACTAGAGTAATTAAGGTAATACAAGAAGTGCATAATTGCATTTGCTGTCATTAATTTAAAGATTATTTTTCGAAAATTGGGAAGGTAAATAATAATTTATTTTTTTTTGTAAAACTCAATATCTCAGGGAAGTTTGAATTTAGTCAAAGATGGTAATAAAATAGAAAAACGTTTGAAAAAAAATGTATTTGTTATATATACAGTGAAATCCACGCGTAGTCTGGGTGTTTTTTCAGGCAAATAAGTTAAATTTAACTCTATTTTTTTGGCATAGGTTGTGACAAGATATTAAATCGTCATTACATTATGTACACTTGTGCATACTGTGACGTTCCTTCGGACTTCTGTCAATCCCACGGTTTTGTATCCAGGAGAGCATAAAAATCTTACGAAAATCTAGGTTGTTTATTTTTAAAAATATCTTCACGGCCTAGTTTCCGTTATTTACAAAAAAAAGCAATATAACCATGACAATGAAAACCCTAACACTCGAAATAAATATAATACATTTACCATGATTTTGAACTATAGATAAGATGCCATAACAAAAAAAAGTAGTTGCATATGAATTTGTGCATATCATAATTAATTCAAATTTAAGGTATGCTTACATTTTTTTTTCAAACTTTGAACTTTTATCAAAAGTATACTTAATGTACTAAATAACTACTAATAATTGTATTATATGTTCGATGAATTAGTTTCATATAAAAAATATTGAACAAATATATACATTTATATGAGTAAAAAGTAAAAACTCCCAGTACCTTATCATCAAAATAATGAATAATAATAATAATAATAATTGCATAACAGAAATATTTACGAGTTGCCAGTTTTCGAAAACATAAATTTTGTTGTAATTCAAAAATGAATAATGGTAGAGACTAGAAATATTTATAACATTTAGTATTTTTTAGAAACAAATTAAATTTCAAAATATTTTGACTTTTATCGAGCTATTAAGAGACATAAACAATTTTCTTAAGTTTTTTTTTAATTTATGTTAATACATTTTTTACCTAGATACCTACCTATTTTAAAGGTTAAAAATTGAATACAAATTTCATTATAAGTTTTGTAATCAAGAAATTGATATATAACGAAAATACATAGTCATAATTTATTTTATAAGAAAATTTGCTAATTATTTTGTAGATAAAACCTAATACCTAATACGCTAACAATTATTATATAACATATTATGCAATATTTTTGGCAACATATTATAAATGCAAAAATTTCACCAAAAACTAAACAAAATAAAAACAATTTTTTTTTAATATTGTTTCAACTGTTGTAAATGATATTACAAAAAATAAAACAACCGTAATAGTATATTATATACTGGGACACTGAGTGGTCTATTTAATGTAAGATATTAAAACGTTTTTGAAAATATTTTTAACATTCTTTTAATTCGTTCAAAAACAACATTTTTCTAAACAATTTTATTTTTTACTATTTGTGATCGTCATTGTTTTAAATTGTTTATTTATTTTAATAACAACATACATTTTTTATTTTTTATTCTCAAAGTAGTATATTTATGGTGTATTTCGATAAATTAAAATCAAATTTTGAACGAGTAGTGTATGAAGTGCATATTTAAGGTTATGGTGAGTGGAGTAGAGTGGCATACTCCGAAAAATGTTAGTCTACTATTTGGCTCATCTAATCTTTAAATATTTATAAAGTTATAACTAATAAGATACTTCTCCAAAATTTAATTTTTATAGATAGAAATACTCCGAATAATATTCTGCTTTAGAATATAAAATTAAGAATGTAAGTTATCTTTCAAAAGACACCAAGTATAAATTTTTATGATTTTGTACATATGTCATCTATTATCGATACGAAAAAAATACGATTTTAGTTATTTATTTTATTATTATTAAAAATTTGTTTGTCTTAAGAATTTGTATCTTTTTCCCATAACGCTTATTATTATTTATTAAATAACTATACTATGATATTTTTAAAAATATTTAGATTAAATTTGATCGGTATGTCCATTAACGGATCTACACAATTTCTATCCCTAGGAATATTTTAAGCATCTTTGTGTAAGTACGTCGATATTGTTTTTTAATGAATGAATGAAAAATTCCTCTTTAAGCTCACTATACCATATAAGAATTATATTGAATTTAAACCATTCGTCATTATTTATAAGAAAAAAAATGTAGATCATATGATATTCTTAAACAAAACACGTTGGCTGACATAATTAACGATGCATTTCTAATGAAGTACAAATTACCGTGTAATTTTATCTACAAATTTTGTAAGGTTAAAAAAGATTTGAGTCGTAGTAAATATTACCTTACTTTTAAAGAGAACTATAAAAATTATAATTCTGAAATATTTGAATGGAGTCAAAAAAAATCATCTATAGCTGAAATACTTGAATATTTTTGCCAAAAATACAAGTAAGAATAACGAAGGGCGTAATTTTTTAAAAGGCTTTTGCGTGGTACCAAACGTGATAAAGTTAGTAATCTGCTTCTAAAGAATCTATCAAGCAACTGAAGTAGTAATACTGAATCAGCTATGGAATTTGGTCAAACTTCTCCAGCTAATTTATATAATAACGATATAGCTCGCAAAATTAAACAGGAAGACAATGATAAGACTCTTGGAATCATCATAAAAAATAAACGTAACTCCAAATTTGCTGATTCTTTACACAGCATATGTATCGACCCATTTCTTATACATTATTGGACCGGACACCAACTCTTAATTTATAAAGATATACGTAAATAGTATGCTTAACTTTCTAACTGGGGGACTTGTTAAAAAAATAATTCACTCATTTTCAAGTTTATCATATGCACATATTTTTTATACAAAGCTGTAATCAGTACACATTGCGGTCAGATACCTATTTCCAAATGATATCTGAAAAACAAGATACGTTATCAATCTTCAACTTGCTAACAAATTAGATTAAATTTAGTTTGAAAACCTCTAATGAGACAGCATGTGATTTTTTAATAGCATTTTTAAGAGTGATTTCGATGGCATTCTGTAAGAATAGTGACATAAAGTCATATGTCGAACAATGTTTTGAAGTGTTGATTGGATTTCATACATAACTACCAAATTATTGTATACGTATTGATGTTGCATATATCATAATAAAAATATTTTATCGTAATAAGAATTTACAAGAAAATAAAAACTAGACGCTGAACCTATTTTATGTCGGATGCATGCGACTTCTTGTAACATAAATTAGAATACATTTTGTTATCTTTTAATTTTCATTGATTAGTATTTATTATTTGTAATATTTTAAAAAACACTTTTAAACAACATTTTTTAATATCATATAAATTAAAAACAAATGATTTTTCAATATTTTTAAATAGGATAGGACAAGATTATCATGTTTAGTACCCATGAAAAACTTAAAAAAAACTTTGTGAATGTTTTAGTTCTTTTTTATGTTTAAATCACATACATTTTAATATTACAGTTTTATATTACTGCGTATAATGCATCTACAAAATATATGTTACCTTAGGATTGATACAAGCATTATACATCTATCATTTATAGTGGCATAATTTTTAAAAGAGATGAATTATTTAAAAATCAACTTTGAAACCTCCATTAGGTCATTCTAATTGAAATCTATTACAAGCCTAACCTTTAAAGACAATATCAACGTACTTAAAGATGCTTAAAATTTTAAAAAAATGTAAAAATGGGATGCATTTTTTTTTTACAAATCGTTGCAATTCACTTGGAAAATTATGTTACTAGTTTGAAAACGATACAACTAAGTCGGGGTACCATCGTGAACTTGGCACCCTGAACTATGTATGATTGTCACGGTAGTAAAACCATGTTGCACATTGTTGCAAATAATTTGCAAAAACTTGGTACATGTTAGGATTTGATCAGTCAAAGACGGGGTGACAACTTTATTGACGTTGTTTTGTAACGACTTGAAGCTATGTAAAAGAAAAATTTTTAAAATTATAAGTGTCGTTTACTGAAATAGAAAATGTCTTACGTTAAACGGATCACCTTAAAGGTACCTACTATAGACTCTGGTTATTCAATTAGTACATTAAAATAAAGCAAATTATGCTCATTGAAATTTTTGGAAATAAAATCTATATTAATATTTAACTACTATTTGCCTACAAATAGTACCTAAAATGTTATGAGGTACTTTTTAAAATATTCAAACATTGAAAAATAAAACTTGTTTTACGTCAGAAATTATTTTTACACGTGGGTAAGTAATCATCGTAGTATACTTAAGTATGTTTGTATATTCTGTTCTTAAACAATACCAAATTTTATGAACATCAAAATGATTTATGACATCTGAACATCTCTAAACGCCCACCCGCACATTTATACAACTAAAAAATATGCAACAAATAACAATCATAACAAACATAACAAAAGAATTTTAAAATATCATTTATTTTTATTCTAAGCAGAAGCACAATAATTAATTTTATCATCATTAAAGTATCCTAAATATTTCTTATTATTGTTTGTCCTTTTAACTAGGATATTTTTATATTATTTATATTAAGTCTCAATTTAATTATAAAACAATAGTTACATACAATTACGTTGGTACCACTAATAAACATATTCAAAGTGCACCGGTTCACCGGTAATAGTTAACTTTGTATTATATAATTTATTTTCAATTAATGTTACGTATTATGAACTATGTAATTTTATATATTATACATATAACTCATTTTGTAAAAAAATACGTAATCTATTGTCTCAATCCAATGGCCACAGATGCCGCAAATCGATTATGATAAAAAAAAAAAATAGTTACATAGCTTAATAAATTAGCGTAATGATTTTATAAAGTATACCTATTGGATTGAACTTTTTACCCAAATAAAAATTGAATATAATCATAACACTTCAGACCAAAAGAATTACCTACCATATTACATCTAATATAAAGACATCCCCGCCTATAGTTATATTTTGTGATTAATCTATTAAATAATTAGATTGCCTAACAAAACTATTTGTTGATGGGTATTTGAGTTGTGAAACACAAATTCGTTTAATTATATCGAAAAAAATGTTTCCACGACATTCAAACATTTGTATGCAAAGCACCACGATTTATTTATTATATTAGAGAGAAAATACCGTAGAAAAACCATACATATTATATTATTTTCGTTGTTTTTGTAAATCGTAACAATTCCTACGAACAGTATAAGTTGAACATAATATGTGTGTTAGTGTATACATCTCGACAAATATATCATTGCCGTTGTTATTTTATTTTGTTTGTTTTTCTGCTAGTGATTATACCTATTAATAAACTATTTTTTTTTATTCTACATAATTTTATTTCTGTCTGTGGTGTGTATAATGTGGTTAGCGTGCTTGTGTGGTCATCGTTTTCTATACATTTTAATATACTGGTATACACCGTAATATTAATTTATTATACCAACAGTTAACAGTAATGTATTTAATGACATTTGTTTTATATTTTTTATGTTAGGGGGTTAGGTTAGATAATAAACACAAGACAAATTATGTGCTTTTTTTTTCCTTTCGTTTTGCTACAAATAATAATATTATTATTTTATTTTCATTTTAAATATTTTAATTTTTAGAAACGATATTACATATTTCAATGTTTTGAATGCGAAAAAGACCGTAAAAAGTTCATTTTTAAAAACCTATTCGAATTTTACGTTTTAATATTAGACGAATTTTATGAGATATTAAAATACTCAGTCTAAATCTACATTTCAAGTGTTCGATGCATTTGTAATTTGTTATTTCAAACAACATAAAAAAAACTTACTTTCAGAATGGCATTTTATTCCAAACTGGTTTTTATTTTACTGGTATAGGTAATAGGGTAATACCTACTTAACCTATAAGATTGTCAACCGTTGTGAGGTCACAAGGTAACACCTTACACTTGAGAATAGTTACCATCACCTTCACTATTTCAGTTGAATTGCTATGCACCCGTTTCCAAAACAAAAAAAAGCTGATCATTGTCAAAGAAGCAAAATCAAACAAACAGCTCTCAATTGCCATCGCCCGAAATCCCAAGTGCGATGAAAAAACGGTTTTAGTTATATTAAATAGGAAAAAAAACGACGCCATGGCGTGCGCCAGTCATATTTGATTATTTTGACGTTTTGACTTATGTATTGACATGCTTAGACTAAAGAAATGTCATTAGTATCCGACTATAATGTATGGCAATTTCAAAACATTTGGATACTGCCAGATTATTTGTTCTGCGATACTGCTGTAGTCGATTTATTTTTTCTTTACACATAATATTATATTATGCTAAATATATAAATAGTTAAAAATTGAAAATGCGCGAGTTAAACTTTTTTTTAATATAATATTATCATAATATATTATAAATGCATCTTTTAATTGAAAAAATTAAAATTACAATTTTTTATTATAATGTTTACACATGTGTTGTGAAGAACGTACACATTAAAATTATTATTTTTTAATCGTTTTGTTTTATATGCACGATTCGTACACAATGTATAAATACTTTTTATGATTTTTTGTTTGTAAACAAAAATAAAAAGTTCTCATTTTAATTATTTAACATTGTTCACGGCTAAAGATTCACCAAAGTCCTGAATAACATTTTTGAAATCAAATTTTTACGAACATAATTATGATAATATTTAATGATGTGTTAAATAATTAAAAGTTGGCTGTTGACGGTGTGTATATAATTATATGTATTTATATATTTCTGTTCTTTATTAAATTGATATTTTACCACTAAATATTATATAAATAATTTGCACTATAGCACTGATTTATTTTTAGAAATTTTTTTTTTAACTCGCATCTTCAAATACCGTCATTTTCATTGAAGATATAATTATAGCAATAGGTAGAATGTTTAAAATATATCAATAAATAAAATATTTAGCTATATATAAAATAAAATCTAAACATTTTAGAAAACACATAACTATAAACAGGATATTTTAAATGGAGAAAAAAAATGTATTGCCTTTTTACTATTTTAGATACAATGTGTTGTATTTTTAATTCTGTCAAATATGTATTTTCTGGTTAACCTTACCTAAACTTTATTTTATTACTTGAAATTTACAATTTTAATTTTAATTTTGAAGATGAAACATTCGACGTAAATTGTTTATATGCAATTTTATAATAGGTGTGAACAATAAAATGTGGTACCACAATTTTGTTAAATCACCACAAAACGTAATACTGTAACACGTAGGTATACTGCAAGTTAATTACATTTTAATTATAACTTTAAAAAATTCTAAGATTTTTTATTGTAGGTACTATGGTAAAAATAATATAACTTATTGATTTCATGAATAAATAACTTTATTTTTAAATAAATATATTATTTTAAGACCTATGATTTTAAATACCAAATGTTTATAATAGATACCTACTACAATTAAATTGTATCTAAATTCTAAATTGTAATTATATCGATATTTTGGAATAACAGTTTTTTATGTAAATAATTTTCTTATAGTTACAAATTACAAAGAAATTATTGTTGTATTGAATTAGTCAAATTGATTTTAATGCTATTTGTAGTTATAGTTTTAAAACATTAAATTGTAAAACTATTGCTAAGAGTGTCTTAATTCTACCTATACATTAGTAAATTAAATAAAACCTAAGTAAAAAAACTTAACTTTTAAACTATTTTACGGTACAATAGTGATTAATTAAATAAGGAATATCATCAATTTTAGAAATTTCTTCCAATCATCTAGATTTAATTATAAAAAGAGGAATGTATTAAATTTTACCCACATGAAATAAAAAATACTTGATTTTCATTAAGAACTAATAATAGAATAGGCATAATATTTGCATTCCTGTAGTTTTTACACGAATGTAGTTATAGAATATCGTAAATGTATATTATTCTACCACGATAAGAAGTTACTAGTACAAAGCATAATAGAGTCATAGCAGTATAACATAAAAGTGGATGATGATAAAGAGAAAATTATACACCATTTTGAAACTCAATTTCGTTTAAAACGAAAAAATACGTTTCTCCAGAGTAGAAAATAATATTATTATTTTTCAAAATCCCGTTTTTATAATCAATTGTATATATTATTTTTAGAAAGTCTTTATCCACATACAATATTTGGAGTATCGTTAAACGATTGCTTAGAACAAGAGCGGTCATCAAGATCTCAATTAAAGGTTCCAACTGAAGCTCAATATATGCCGAAATCCCCACGTGGGAGGAGCAGTTTTTCAAGTTACATTGAAGTTCCCAAAGATTCTAGTGAGGTAAATTTAAATAATTAACTAAATCTTATTTGAAATTAAAAAATATGGCTTGATTAAATTACTTTTTCATTTTATATATTATAATACTATGTCATTGTATTTTACAAATTACATGTTTTCTTTCTAGCGATCACATTCCTGTGACTCTACATCAAGCACACCTGTCAGTGAGTTGATTAAGACTTTCACAAGTTCTAGTTCCGATATTTTATCTGATGATAATGATAGTGATATAAAAACAAACAAAAATGGAGTTCCTAGTTTTGTCACTTCATGTCTGAACTACTTAGAAACATACGGGCTTCACAAAGTTGGAGTATTCCGGATAAGTAGTTCAAAAAAACGTTTAAGACAGGTATTTATATAAAATATACTTTTTAAAATGATGATACTAACTCATTATGTGAAAATGATAGAATTAGAATACCTATTATTTAAGAGGACGTTGTACTCACCTGCGTGTTTTTTCAGTCCCAGTGACGCATAACATACCAAAATATACGTTCAACAATTCCAATTTTGTGTTGTTAACTTCAATTTTAGAATAAATTGATCTAATATGAAACTTAAAAGTAAGAACATTATCTGTGTTTTTTTTATTTGATTTTTACAGTATTTTAGTCTTAAAGCAAGTTATGAGTATGTAAATAATTAATATTTATAAATGTTTATAACCCGCTTAAAAATTAAAATATCGTAAAAAACCAATGAGAAAATATACAATGTTCTTACTTCTAAGTTTTATAATTGGTCAATTCACTCTCTAATATTAAACTTAACAACACAAAATTAAAATTGCTGATTGCTGATCGTATATTTTAGTATGTCATGTACTAATAATAGTAGTCTACTATGACAGAGACAATACATTATGTACTTTATGTAATTTTTATTTTTATTATACAATTTCTTAAAGCTTCGAGAAGATTTTGATCACGGAAAAACGTTAGAAGAAACATTATCAAAAAATGAAGATCACGTACATGATGTAGCTACGTTATTAAAAGAATATTTTAGAGCATTACCCGATGCATTACTTTGTAATGATCTTTATCAAAGTTTCATTCAAACTCAGAGTACGTATATATTTATATAAACAAATATTTATATGTTTTAACGAATAATTATTACTTTTTTTTTAGAAATACGTAACAGACATTTGCAACTAGATGCAATTAAACATCTTATACAATTGTTACCTGTGGTCAATCGTAATACACTCTATGCACTACTTATGTTTTTAAGTAATATGGCAAAATTTTCAGAAGATTCGAAAAATATAAATGGTAAGAGTGACTATTGTTTTTAATTATTACCTAAAGGTATGTGAAAAATATTCAATTTCAATATTTGCAAAAACCAATAACACATTAACCGAAATTGCAGCTAAACTATAAAAACATCCAACGACATAATATACTGTTATATTTTAAAATCAATAGTTTATATGAAATACTTATATTCAACATAATCGTCTACTATTTACCACATACTTTAAGAATAAAAAAACATTGAGCCCAAACAACAAAATTATAAACTCAAGAAAGGCTGCAATCAAAAAAAAAAAAGAAAATGCTTACAATAAACTGTATAACTTATAACCCCGAATCTTGCAAACTGTTCAGTTTTAATTAATTACCTTGATATATATTTTAGCTCTTGTTTACTCGGTTTGCAAACTTAACCAATATTTTATTCAAAGATATGGATAATACAGACAATTTTTTGATACTTCTAACAAGATTAATTTTGTTTCAGGTCATTTAGTTGAAGGTAATAAAATGGATGCAAGTAATTTAGCTACGTTATTTGCACCTAACATCCTTCATAAGCCTATTAAAGAACTTAGTTCCAATGATTTAAGCGAAGAAATGACGACCGAAAGAAGATTAGCAATTGACGTAGTTACAGCTCTAATTGTAAATTACGAATATTTATTTAAGGTACAGTGAAATGCATATATATTATATATTTGAACTATAATCAAATTTCCAATGATAACTTACGGATTAAATTATGTGAGTTTTAATATTTTGTATAGAATGTATAGATGTAACGTTATATTGTGTCTACATTTAGCTAGAAGACATACACTATTAAAACAAATATATATATATTATTAATTTAATTATAATATTAACTTAGGTATATTGTTACGTAGCATACAAGTAAACCTTACATAGGTAAATTTAATATTTCATTATGACATTATTGATACTACTAAAATGTAATAGTGCCATTAGTATCTAAAATATGTATCACATATCAATGAATATTTATTCAAATACTCAATACACAACCAATGAAATATATTAAAAGTTTATTAGGCATGACCAAATTATTTTTATTAAATATTTTCTATTACTTTAATTTTGTATGCCTATTTAAAGTTCGATATTTTTTCCATTAATAATGAAATATATATCTTACTCCAAATAATTCAAAATACTTAAAATTACATTAACAATGAATATCATTGATTTATTATGATTTTTAACGGGCCATGGGCTAACACCACGTACTAAACATTAGAAGTAAACAAATAATTGACCTTTTGGAAAAAATAAAATAATATTTATAATTATAATTATCAGGGTTTGCAAACATAATGATAATGTTATATATTATGACAATAAAACAATTGAAATTTGTAAACATAATTAAAATGGAAAACGGTAAACAAAAACAATTAAATATCACAAAGCAAAACATAACGCAACGAAAAATAACACAAAACGAAATAATTTAAAATCCACGTAATATTAGTTTCGTAGAAATATTTATTCCACGCAATTTATTTTTATCTTAGTAGTCAATCCAAGAATTAGTTATTATCCGTATCTAGGACATTCCTTGTATTAGATATTATTCTTAACGATTTAAAGACACACGATTAACGTAAAAAATGTATAAGATCATAAATAACGTAAAACGGATTTTTTTTTCAAATTTAAGCTCCGATAATTATTAGATTTTTAGATTTAGTAGATCATAAGTATAATATTAGATTTTGTAAATTTTAAGTTATTAAAACTTTTTTAATATGACTTTTTATTGTTAAATAAGCTATAAATACTTAAATCAAATATGTTATAATTTTTTTAAAAAAAACACCACGTTGTTCATCGGGAAATATTAAAAATTATCATCTATAAATTTTAAAATATTTAAATTTACTCTATACATTAACTATAAGGAAATACCCGCACTATATAATGTGACACGTATACGTGTGCAAGATGAAAATGATGAATTTTAACTATTTTGTAGACAGTATTACGTATTATTGACACACATTGTTTACTTAAGTAAAATGTTTTTTTAAGGTACCAGCTGACCTCCTCGATGAAGTATATGTTCATATGTTAGATACAAACCCTGAGGGTCTAGACAATGTGATGAGATTACGATTTTCGAACGTCGAGAAAACTATCCAGTAATTTTAATACTGTTGTGTGCGTTATTGTTTAAGATACTAAAAAAAATAAGTAATTTGAACAGTAAAATTTAATTTTTGTTTATTTTTTAAATGTTTTATATTACATTAAGTTACTTAGCTCATTAGTTGATGCGTTCATTAAATGTATATATTATGTTTCGTGTATAGGTATAAATACTGACAAGCACTAATCTAATTTGATGATCGATAAAAAATTATGATTAAGAAAAAATTAAACAGATGTGAAGTAGAACAAAGCCTAACAATCGTTTCGAAATATTCTATTATATTCAGTCAGTGGCACCAAACCATTTTTCGTTATTCATTTAACTACCTACTCGTAGTACTAATTTTCGAAGCACCAAAACCTACACAACTAATTTTACTGATAATTGATGATATGGATAACTATCAATTTATAATGATAAAATAAACAAAATTATATTCTGTTTATATAAACTAATATAGGTACCTTACTTACCCATCTACAAACTGACCCAGTTTGTAGAAAAAAAGTGGGCAACACGTTCGGTGCCACTGTTTAGAGTACACTCGTTTAGTAAAAGAATTTTCATACTAATTTTAACTTAAACTAAGGTTAAATTTTAAATAATATAGTATATCTAACAATAAAAATTTTATTTTTTTAATACACACTAAAAGTATGGTATACTTACAGATTAATATATATATACTTATAAATGAAGTTAAATAACAGCCGTTTTAAGATTAATATTATACAAAATAATAACAGACTAGATAGTGATTTTTATAGTTAATAATTCTTTACGTAAATGTAAATTTTAAAAAATAATAAAATAATTTTTAATCTTTGTAATTAGTAGAAACATAAATATAATCTTTATTATAATGCAAGTTATAATGATGTTGCTTTGTCACGATAAGTGGAATTTAAACATATACTTTGCTACTTTAATTAACTTCCATTAACATTTAATACTAACATTTAGCATTCATTTAAAAATAGACCAACCGTTTCACGGTGAACTGAATTATTTTAAGCGGTAAAGTTATGATTTTTTATTACTTTTACTACAACATTAAATTTTAAAACACCGTGGAATGTATGTCTTTAAATTTTGTATTAAACATATACAGTTATGACATTAAATCACATACCATTTGCATTTATTTTTTATTGTTAGAAATGGATCCACTCAAGAGTCAAAAGAAACGTTGTTAAATATACAAGATAAAACTGGAATAAGTGTTTCTCCAGAGTTTGAGTCATCTAAACATTCGGAAAGCCAGGAAAAAAAAATTTGGACAAGAGGAGAATTCACACACCAAAATTCGGGAATAGGTGGATCGGACGATAATGAAGATTATAGATATAAGTGAGGATTTTAAAAAAAAAATTTTTAATTCATTCGCTGATAATATTATACAACTAAAAATAGTCTATATTTTTTTTTCATTTCTATGTTTCTTGTAGTTTTGTATGACATTTCATAATTTTTTTAATTATACTGCTTCTCATTATTTTAGGCCTAGAGAACGAGAAACCAGAAGAAGCCGGAGTAAAGGAGCGACAGCTTTTTTCCCGGACGACGTGGAATCGTTCACTTACCCAGTATTTGAACGCATGCAAATGAGTAAAAGGCCTGAAAAAATGTCAAGTAATCAAATGCATGCCAACGGAAACCAAGTAAGTTGTATTAAAACTTTGAATATTTTGATTATTTATATCTACCAATTAAACGTATTGTATAGTATTTTGATAAATATACTCAACAGACGACTGTACATTTAGATAACTATAAATAAATTTATATTTTGGCTGCTTATATTACTCACATTAGGTCGATTTGAAGGGAATGATTTAACGAAAGGTCAATATTCACGAATATTACATGTAGGTACTTATAGCATTGTGTTATGTGTATTATGCTGAAATAATGTTTTAAATTTAATAAAACTAAAATGATAAAGTTGGTCAGAATGTTGAGAACGTTCACATCAGTGCAGGATAGTACGAACTATGAAGTAAGTACTTATTGCTGAGTTCAGTTAATTGCTTGTTGAGATAACTTAAATAACTTATCTTTTTTTTTTACAATTAAAACACAGAAGAGATAAAATTACCAATAACATATAAAAATAAAAATAACATCTATACCGGATTTTGTACTACTAATTCTGCCCTAAAATATTTTTTAAAAGAAAATTTATACCAAATCTATATACAATTTATACATGATAATTGATAATTATTTATTAAAAAAAAATTCAATAAATAAAAAAAAACCTAACCTAATCTACCTATTATATACATACTAGCATACAAGCAATTCAAATACATAAGTAACAACTAATAAGTTATAGATAAATTAACTAAATAATTTATTAAAATGTTTACTTTAAAGTTTGAAATAACATATTACATCGTGGTCTGTAGGAAGTTGTCTATATATACCTATCAATATTATATACCTAACCTACCCAGGTCCTACATAACGTTATAATTGATATTTATACTTTCTCCAATATTTGTGGACAACTAATTAAAATAACATTTTGCCGAAGACAAGCAATGCATACATCGTTGTAAATTGTAGATATTTTAAGTTTAATTAAAAAAAAAATAAAATTTATCGGTAAATTAGTTTTAACTTTTAACATATTATAATTATATATATTTAGTTTTAAATATTGTATATTATTATTTTTTACTGCAATCATATATATATATAACATAGTTGATAATAGTTAGTACCTACTACCTATTCGTGCAGTGTTAAAAATAAATTAAAAATAGAACAATATTTAAAAAATATCTATTTAATGGTACCCTAAAACTGAGTATTATAAATAAGAATTGAATAAAACAAAAAAAACCATTGCAGCTATTACATTACCCGAGCAAGACGTAACGATTCTGTTGTTCGACACCATAATGTTTGGCGGGAGTTTCTGGAGTGAGTCTCGAAATGATACTTTTTTAAAATCCCGAATGAGTCAAAAATTAAGTATCACTCGAGCAAGTCCCCCTCCAAAAAAAACGGTCATATTTTTGACGTAGTTCGAGTGCGTTCCAGTTCAAAGTTAAAGTTCAGAGATTTACCCGAGCGAGGAGATGAACTGGCTTACACAATACAAATATTTGGTTATTATTATTTATTAAATTATTTTGGCTTACGTTCATTTTTATAAGTTTGGATAAACAAAGTAATTTATTATAATAATTTTTTACATTTAAACTATAGTCGATTTTCGGACCTGTGTTTTAAACATTTTTAACCGATTAGTTTATCTTCAATAAATACTTACATCAGTGAACCGAGAACGATTCAGGATATCCCTATTTGGGAATTGTACATTGTACACATTGCCCGATAGTCCACTTTGACCGTAACATTTATACACAACAGAGTATTTCTGACATTAATGAGGACACTAGTATTATACGCATACTCACAGTAGTGGCTCAATGAAAAATTTTTGAAATTTTTTTCCTATTTTTAACATCTATGTTTATTAAAATCTAAAATTATTTTTAAAATATTATCTTAAACGTAAAAATAAATACTCAAGTGGTATTATTTGCAAAATTCTCATACAAATCGAGGTGTGACATCGTTTTCACGCTCGAGTTGCCAACGTGACACATCGATTTGTATGAAAAATCTGCAAGATAAGCAATGGTGACATTTAGTTGTTATCTTTTAACATACATGGTTAATAAATATGGTGTTTTTATTATAATCAAATACACTTTGTCTTAAAATCAATTTTTATTTACAAAATTTGTTCAGCGTGATCCCCGTTAACTTCGACGCATTTTTTCATACGACGATGTAATGAACTTCAAATATTTTCCAACAAATTTGATGTTTGACAAACCATATCAGCTACTTTAATAATTCTTATCAAAAGTTCATCTCTATTATTTACTTATTTTGCATTACCTTTCACAAAACCCTATAAGAAAAGATCACATGAGATAAAATAAGGACAGCGAGGTGACCATAATATGTTAGGGTGATATTACGCATTGTTCCAGCTCCTCTATCAATAAGTCTGTCAAGAATAAGATAATGTAATTGATCATTAAAAAATCTATTAACACTAATTCTGTCGTTATTTGCATCATTTGTATTAGTTGACAATGTAGAACACCTTGTTTATTAATAATGTATACTAAATTACAATAAATAAATGTCACCACCGCTTATCTCGCAGAGTTCTCATACAAATCAATGTATCACACCACTTTTTTTTAATCGACCACTCGAGCATGAAAAACGCGTGAAAAGCGCAAAAATGATGTCACACCTCGATTTGTATGAGAATTTTGCGAAAAATACCAATAGAATGTTTTTTTTACGTTTACGACAAAGTTATAAAAATAATTTGAATAAGCCCAGATTTCGATTTGGATCTTCATTGGGCCACCACAGTAAATACGCGTATACTAGTATCCTCATCAATTTAAGAAACATCCCGTCTATCTATATATATATACATATACATATAATAGTATGAAACACATACATATAGGCGTAATAAGACATTTAGATTCAATAAGGAACAGTAATTGAATATTATTTTGATCATCACTAAAAAAAGTAAAATGTCAATATTTGTTCAATTATCAATTTTGATTTAGGTAAATGATTATGACGGCGTTATAACTGCCAGTTTAATGATACCAGTGCCCATTAAACAACTACCTAATTCGTCATACCCATTGAATGTAGAGGACGCCGATATACCGTTCATTGAAGACGAGAGCAGACAAACTAATAGTAAGTTATTTATATTGTTATTTATTGTTATATTCTAATATCTGCATCGTTGTAGTAATTTAATTAAATCATGCACTAAATAAACTACTAAAATTGAGTAACGAATCGTTAAAAAAATAATTTATTACCACAAAGATATACAAGGCAGTTCATCAAGCATGTTCACCCTCTTTTTTCTTCAATAATGCAGTTATTTAAAATCTGATTTTTGGAATTATTAAGTATACCTAATTAAAGATTATATTTTCAAATTCTCGAGATTTTTTGTACAATTTAAGGAACGTCTTATGGAGATACAAACTTCTGTTTTTCAAATGAGAACCCAGAATAAACCCCCTCCGATTAACCCCTACTGTAAATTATATAGTGTATAATTTTCTAAAAATGTTTACGTATCAAAATCAAAATTCTAATAGGTCCATGATAATGGATTTGGAACATATGGAGATTTGATGGCTATGGTGATTTGAACAATTTAATGATTAAGAGGACGTTATACCAAAGTAAAATATATGCAACGGCTAAAGGAGAATGGGCTGTTAAATATTTTCATAATCCGCAAGCGCGCGACGTATAAGTCACGCCCACTTTTTACAGTCGCTGGTCGACCGACAAGCTCGTTCAAGATCAGGAATAGAACGCCGTTCTATTATTCTAAGATCGTTCGTCCAAGACGTTTTGCGTTGATGTAAATTTCATATACATATATGTGATCCTAATATTTTAAATACCCGCGCGTACCTATGAATTATCGATTATAATGTAAGCCACTGCTTACCTAAATATATGTATCAATGTATAGATCGTAGAAACTGTACTATAACATAGCTTGATTTGAATTTATTGAACTATTAATTATTCAAATATAATACCTTTAGGAAAATATAATTAAATTAAAAACCTCAATATTACCTATTGGTAATCATTTAATTATTTTGAAAAAGAAACAAAACTTTATTTAAAATATATCAAATACCAGTATAATTAATCAAAACAATGTTGTTTTGATTGTTGGTTTTACTGCCACATATTTATTTGGATCTCGTATATCAGATATCATTAAACAATGTTTAAAAACTGAATCTACTATTTCGGGTAGTAAACATTTTAAATGAAAACTAGAAAAATTAGAATTTAAACCATTAATATAATTATAATTAATTAATTTAAGTAAAATGAGCAAACTCACTGATAGTATGTAATTTATAAATTAAAATACAAAATATACATATTTTACGTTTTTTAATAAGCAATAGCTTTATTGTAAGACAGATATGACATTATCTCTTCAATATTGTTTTCTATAAATTTCATCATAGATATTTTAACTTTAAAACCATTTTTTAGTGCCATTTTGTTTGTTTTACATGGACATGTTTTTACAGTGAAAATGAGTAGTATAACGTCCTCTTAATATTAATCCATCAACATTATTTATTTATAAAAATGATTCAAGTTTAATAAATAATAGATCCAAATATCCAATATTATATACTTTATATTTTTATAATTACCATTTTTAAAGACTATTATTCTTAATATAAATATTTTGGTAACTGAAAATCTACACGTTTGAATTTCGATTCTGTAGTAGAATAAAAAATCAAAGAAGCGAGAGAAGCTAATGAAGTAGAAAATAATATAACTGAAGATTAAAGGTATAGGTAAGTTATAATGTATTTAATTACAATTTGTAACTATTCAACAATGCCTATATTGGTATGTTTGTAATAATTTACCCGGATTTGATAATGAGGAAGGCTTTGGAGTTCTATTATATTTCTAGAATATATTATGTAAGTGTAACTTCACATAATTTGCTTAAATGTGAAATTATCGTTTTATTCATTCATATGACAGACATGTGTCTTATTTACTCTGAGCCTAGGTAGCTTAAACGAATACACTTAAACTTTAGTTATCTTGAGAAGTCCAGAATGATGGTGCTTAAGCATTGATTTTACTCAACACTTTGTCATCACCGCATGAGCTCTGATCGCTAAAGATGCAAATGTGAGATCTAGTAGAGACAAGTAATAATCATGTATAAATTGTATTATATTATTTTAGTGTATTTTTATTTATCCTAAGTTTTGATAGCTTATACACTTAATCTTTAGCTATCTTGAGAGATCTAGCATGAGAATTATTCTACACTGTCACCACTGCATGATCTCTAATCGTTAAAAACACAAATGTAAAGTCTAGTAGAAATAAGAAATAGTTATGTATGAATTTTATTATGTTTATTTAATATATTTAGTTATTTTAAAGCTTGAATTTAATTTATTGAAAAATATATGATAGATACGAATAGTATAAAAGTGAATATTTTTGTTGGAGGAAAGTTTAGGCAGTGCAATAAATAATGTAGGTGTTTTTTGATTAGTTAAAATAAGATGAATATACCAACTAAGCTCATATCTAGCGTTAAAATCAGATGTAATAGTGAAGTTTTTAATAAAGAGATGAGTAAGTTCAAGTAAGAAAAGTGGTGATACGTGTATTGATGGCATCTCTATTCCGCGAGAAGTTGACGGAATACATCCTGTTGATTGTGGTAAGACACTGGGCCGTTGTAGTCTGTGCATAATCTTATATGTAAGACGTAGTGAATGTTGTATCCTCGCTTGATTCAGTTGTGTTAGAATTGATTGTGTGTTTGCACACATCTGCCACAGGAAGTATATTTGAAGGGCTTCATGCAACAACCAGACAATTTATCTGGTTGTTGCAGGGAGCCCTTCGTTTGCGTTATGAATATTGCAGTTATTTTGAATTGTTTGTGTAGTTTATATGAAAGGGATATTTGCGATATTTCGCTGTGTCATATCAATGTCTGGTGGCGTTATTGTTCTTCATTTGTGTTATATTTTAGCAATGTTGTTCCCACTGTTGGAGTGAATGTCGTTAGTCGTATGTCGTTATGTAAGTTATGTTTCATATGCTTGTTGGATGATACATAGTATTCGTATGGTGTACATATTATGCATTATTGGTGTGATGGGGAATGAGACATTTTACATAATATTAGTTAATAATTTTGTAATTGTATTATGTTATAAAAAGTAGCATTTGATCCATATATGTAATCCATTTAGAAATGTCTATTGTTACGTCGTATCCTGCAGGTGTTGTGTAATCATTTTTTTATAGAAATTCTATATGCCAAAATATAGGCATACTTTGTACATCGATAGCTAGAAGTGTTATCTTATAATGGTACTGTGCTATTTTTATTTATAATGTAAGTTTAAAGGAATGTTGGTTGAGTTATATTATTTTTTATTGCATAATATGTTTTAAATGTATTTGATTTTTGTAAACTAAAGTACACTTATACCTGGGATATTCATCTTATATATTTATTAAAACATAGAGTATTATTATTCATTTATTACAATTCTGATACTTAAACATTTTTAGAAAACTTATTTACTATTTAATTTACAGTAGAAAATAGAAGTTTTCATTTGAGAAACAGAAGTTTCATATCTCTATAGGATACTCCGTAAGTTGTACAAAAAGCTCAAGAATTTAAAAATATGGTCTTTAAGTATATTTAATAATTCCAAAAATCAGGTTTTAAACAACTACATTATTGAAGAAAAATGGAGTGAGGAGCATGCTTGGTGATTCACCCTGTGTATTTATAGATCCTTTTTTTCAATTTATATATCTGACGTAAAATAATAAACAAAAGTTTATTGATTTAAATCAAACGCAACGAACTGAGAAACTATTGGATAATGATGTTATTTTTAAGGTTTTTATATTAATTATACATCTGTTAGAATTAAAATGAATAATAAACAGTGTACACTACAATAGAAATTAATTCATAGACAATATCATAAATATTAAAATTATAATTACCTACTGTTCTAAATTCCTACTAATGAATGAATAGTATTTTTCAATTTATATTTACATATCTTATATCTTTAATTAATTGTGGAATATTTTAATTGTTGAATTTTAGGTTCTACAACAAATTATCATCGTATGTTAGCTACGGTATCTTCAGACAGTAGTTCCATATCCAGCTCACCGACGTCACCTGATAATGTCTCCGGAACAACAACTTATACTCCAGATTATTATCATAGAAAGACTACAAAATCCGACCAAAGAAGTATGCAATCCATTAAAGACTTTTCGAAGGATGTGGATTCCGATCACTATAAAGCAGAAAAAAAAGGAAAAGAGAAAGATATAAAATTCTATCAGAAAATATTATCTAGCACAGGTTTGGATAGGCTGTCAAAAAGCGCTAGTTCTACTGGTGTTTCTAAAACTTCTGTGTACAAAGAAAAATTAAAACATGGACCCGACGACACGACCTTATCTCCAGTAAGTATTGAAATTTTGTGAAATGTATACATTTTAGTTCCCCGCAAGTACGAATTCGTTAGCTATTATTATTTTAACTTTTTAATAATATATTTCTCGAAAATATTACACATTCCAGAGCCATAGAAAATAATATGCTTCAAGAGTTTTGCAAAAGCGCTGTTATATATAATACTATTGGCGTAACTTGAGAAATTTTTATGAGAGGACCGGGAGGAGTGAATTTATTTTATGTCAGTATAACTACAGATTAAATTAACTAAATCAGTATTACCTATATCGTAATGTCTGAGCTAAATATCATGTTATAAATTAATATAATAATAAAAGTCTATAACAATATAAATCTCAATGATATAACTTGATGGGGTATCTCCTAAGAAAACATTCTACCTAAAATGTTATGTTTATCAATATATAGGGTGATTCACTAAGCATGTTTGCGTTCCTTTTTTTTTATTTAGTAGGTCATGAATTTATTCAAATTCCTATTTTTAAAATATTTAAGTATACTAAAAAATAAGATCCACATTATTTTCAAATACATGCTTAAATTTTTATACTATTTGAAGTATAAAAAAAATATGGTGTTAAAAACTTCTTTTTCAAATGAAAACCAACATTTTTACTGTAAATTTTCAAGCAAATAATATTTTTTTTGAAAACATTGATGTGTCTAAAATCTAAATTAATAATTGGACGAGTAGTTTCCAAGTTATTAAAATGTATGTATGCACTAAAACAGTTTTACAAAAATATAAAATAAATGTAATATTTAATCTAGTACTTTTATACTCAGACAAATTTTACAAACTATAAAATGTTAAAAATATAAAGTATAATATTTATTCTAAATAGATAAATATTAAATTGTAATTTCTATAATTTTCAAATCACATCAAAGCCTCCATATCTTTTATGCCCATTTTTTATCGTGGATCTATTACTTATAATACATAAAGTTAAATAACTCAAAAACTACTGGATGGAATTTTGATTTAGATGAATCAAAATGCTTAACTGAGTCATCTGTTTGGCAATTTACAAGAAAAGGGAGGATTAAAAAAAAAACAAGTTAATAAATATAAAATATAATATTTTTCTACGATTAATCGTTTAAAATATGTTTGAATAAAAACTCGTGTATTAAAAAATCAAAAACGCGTTTTCGATAATATTTAACACTGATTAAAATCACGAAGTACCTATCACGAAGGACGGCTCTTCAATTTCGCCTTTGACATTGCCCTTTAATTTAGGCACACGATTTTCTGATGTCTGCACCCACTCACCCACACACACACACACACACACACACACACACACACGCGCGCGCGCTCGTTCACAGTTTGCACCGATTGGCCGAAAAATATATACAGATGCTACGTGTTTGTATTTTTCTCACAGGAACCCGTGAAAATATGCTCCAGCATAACAAACATAGGGGGCGCGGTCCTCCGGTCCAAGACGGCTGACATCGAACACATGCTGCGGAAACAGGCGGCTCTGAAGCCCAGAAAGGTGAGCCAGTCGTCGGAACCGTCGGCGGGCCACGAGAAGCCCAAACGGAAGACCTCGGCCGAGGCCACGAGACATCCGCTGAGGATGGAGCCCGACCCGAACGTGGGCGAGAGGCTGGCCGGATGTTCGTCTTACCGGTCGCCGTCGCCGACGAGAAACGTCTGGAGACGGAAGGACGTCATATCCAGCATGCCTAAGCATAAAAAACCGTACAACTGAACACGTCGCCGGATGAATAACATTGTCGTAATTCATACTATTATTTGTCTACGGCCGACGACGTCATAATATTATTATCATAAAAAATATATGATTATGTAAATAATGCCGTTTATACGATTATATTATTATTATTATTATTATTGTTTTACTATCACACGATATTACGCTTTTCTGTTAATTCGTTTTAGTCCAAGTGCAAAATGAAAATATAATATGTATATAAAACAAGCAAACTGTAATCAAGTTAAAAAGAAGTCTTAATATCATATATACTTGTATTTGTGCTTACTAATTATTATACTTTTTATACTTTTGAATTTTATTGTTTTACTTTTTTTTTTCAATATTTTATTTAAATATTTTTTATAATTTCATCTTATTAAAAAAAAAACCATTAAGACTCGAGTCTTTTGAACTTATTAATCTTGATGTATGAATGTTATCGATTATATTATTATTATTATTATTATTATTATTATTATTATTATTATTATATTAATTATTATTAATTATTTTTTATTTTATTTTTTTTTTTTTTTAAGACAGTAAAACGAAACATTGTATTTCGCTTTGTAATAATGGATGTGCATACATGGATAAAACATAATATTATTATATTATATATTCTCTGATTTAAATTTCATTTAGTTGTTTAAAACAGTACAATATTTGGTACTTACTTAATTTGATCAAACCCTCAAAATACTAAACACTTTATTTAAAATTGTTGTATTCTCCTCGACTTTGAACATCATAATATAGTCAATACATAAAAAATGCAACCTATACCTACGTTAACGATGTACAGTGTAGACTAGACCGCATTTTCGTGCAATTGCAATTTCGGTTGCATCCAAAAACCACACACATTATCAATTCATTGTATAGCAATTTTGATGTGGATTAAATTTGGATATTATTTTTAATCTACAGATCTACGGATATGTAATTATAAACGTCAAAAACTTTTTTAGCAATAAAGTTGTATTAAATTGTTTTTATTCTTATTAGGCACACGAAATGAAAAAATTACTTATGTTTACAAAAAAAGATGAAATTCAATGATATAAATCATTTTTTTTTTTTTTATTGAAACTTTGTGTAACAATTAGTCTCGACGATTAATACAAATCATTGTATACGAAAAACAATTCTGAGCGAAGACAGTCTGTCAGCCTACATAACTAAGTGTATTCTATGATATTATTGCTATTAAAATAATTAATTTTACTATTAATAATACAGTAGGTTGAATTAATTTTTGTAGGAAACATTGCATTTGTATATGCCATTAAGTGTAAAAATTACAATAATAAACTTTAAAAGTTTCAAGCACCTTCGAAATATATTTTTAAATTACAATGAAATAACTAACATTGTCATTTTTTATTTAAATATCTAATTTCGGCCAAATTTGAACTTAAAATATCTATAAATAATTATTTTTTTAATATTTTTTTTTTTATTTTTTGGTTAGTTTATTAAATATTTACGAAAAATCAATACGTTCATTACTACGCTCAGAATCTAAAATATATTAAAAAATAACTTTTTATAGGCATTTTAAGTTAAAATTTGGACATCAAAATATAGAACATTGTCAAATTATTTTGTGGTTAAAAATTGATATAATGTTCAATTTTTATAACTAAGAAATGAAACTCCAGAACAAGATTTTTCAAAAATTATTGTAAATTTACTTTTAAAAATATTTAAGATACAAATGCACACTTTTTTTTATAAGCATTTAAATTTCAAATTTTGACTAAAATTCATCAAAATCTTAAATGTTTGCAAATTGTTTTGTAGTTAAAGATGTATAAAATTATGAGTTTTTATAGCTAAGGATTGAAAATTTAAAACAAAGTTTTTTGTAAATATTTAATAAAGTAACCAAAAAATAAAAAAAAAAAATTTTTTTATAGATATTTTAAGTTCAAATTTAGACGAAATTAGATACTTAAATAATGAATGACAATGTTGGTTATTTCGTTGTAATTTAAAAATATATTTCGCGGGTGCTTGAAACTTTTAAAGTTTATTATTATAATTTTTACATTTAATGACATATACAAATGCAATGTTTTCTGCAAAAATTAATTCAACCTACTGTATTATTAATAGTAAAATGAATTATTTTAATAGCAATAATATCATAGAATACACTTAGTTATGTAGGCTGACAGACTGTCTTCGCTCAGAATTGTTTTTCGTATACAACGATTTTATATCATTGAATTCAAATTTAAAACATCCATTAGAGTGGCCAACTCTACTGTATAGCAGAGCAATACCCATTTACCGAACTTTTTTTTTATATTTTAGTAAATAAATTAATATATACATAATATATAATATATTTTATATTTAAAAATATATACATTTTCAAGTCATTATAAAATATGTGGTATTTGAATTCAACGGCTAATTATATGCTGCGTGTTCTAAAGCCTATAAAAACTAGTTAAAAATCCGAATCAATAGTGAAGTAGATTAATTTAAAAATATTTTTATTTTAAACAAAATTGCACATTTCAGAGTTTTTCCGTTAAAATACACTTATTAAATTGTATTTCATAAAAATGCTGGATTTCGTATTGTTTCCAGTATTAGGTATTATATTTTATAGATTATGTTACTTTATCATTGTCGTTAGTCAAGTCTTTAATTTGATATTATGTAATAAAGATATCGAAGACGGAACAATCATGATACCTGTACGACTGAAATACTGGCGGCTATTAGAGTACAGTCCACCGTCGCAACTGTAGGAAAAAAACTTATAATTACAATTTAAACATCTATTACCTACAAAATATTAACTATAATATCATATAAATAAAAAATAATGATAACTAATTTGAATAATTTGTTGTTCTCTAATATCTAATGCACCAAAAATATTACTTTGCACATTTAGACATTTTAATTGCAAATTGTTACAAATACAAAAATTTAGTATTTATAGATATAATATTGAAGTGACTTACATGCATAAGATATGGATTTTGTAAGTGTTACCTACCAAAATACATAATATGAGAAAAAATAAAATTAGTTTTTAAAACATTTTTAATTTTCAACTGGTATAAAAAAATAACTATAACAAGTTTTGATTTTATCTTATATAGATGGTTAAGATTATAAATTCTTACGCATATTATAGCACAATAACAGCCTAAGCAAACTAAATTTAAAAAACTTATTTTGACATCTTGCGTATTATCTCAACAATTTGATCAACATAAATCGAAAATTTCAAATGTCTATAAATAGCTCTAGATAATCCAAAATATTTTGAAAATTATATCATGTTTAGAAACTGGTAATATAAATATTTTAAAATCTTTACGATCATCCTTTTTGTAAATAAAATACTATAAATATAAAATAGCTCAAAAAATGGTTTGATCAAATAATGGTATAATATAAATTTTCCCTTTTCCAGCTGTTTTTATGTTAATTTTTCCGTATTGTTTAAAAAATTATCATATCCTATCGACTAAATATGGGTGTCACCGTTTTTCGCCAAAATCGACCTTTCAGTTTACCGCCAAGTCCGTTAACAGCCAGTATAATAATTTATATTTCCATTTTCCACCACAACAAATTTCTGTTTTTAGATTTTGGTAACCCCTTATCGTAAGAATTGAAATATTTTATTATAGACCATTTGTTCGTGCTTTTTCATAAAGATTACGTCCGTGGTACATATGACAACTGACAATTAAGATAATGTCTATATATTCTATATGCATGCAAATGCATTTTATAAGGCTTACTTATTAATTGTAATTAATGTTTAAAATTATTTTTATTTTGTATTATGAATATATTTAACGGGAGTTTTATTTTGATTAGTGAAAAACTAATAACAATTTCTATAATTTACAAATGTACCTGTACAGTGCAGACTTAACTATATTATAAATGATTTTTTTTAATAATTTACTTTAACAATAATGTATTGTTTGTGTGCACCTAACCATTGCATTGTTTATGTTAATTAAAATTTTTAAATTAATTTAAAAACCATTGCCAATTATCAATAACTTCACATATTTTTATATAGTAAGGGGTTACCAAAATTTAAAAACTAAAATTTGTTGTGGCGGAAAATGCAAATGTATATTATTAAACTAACGATAAACGGTTAGGTCAATTTTTACAGAAAAGTGAATCACCCCTAGATACAATTTTCTACCAGAAATCATTCTAAAAATTGAAAATTGAATAGAACGATTAACAGGTACATTATAAATAATCAATTAATTCATCGCTACTATTTGAACTAAAATTAATTTTTAAAAATACTAGATTTCGCCGAGATATTATAAATTAAATACTAACGTGCCTCTGCAAATGTTTCAAGTGGCTTTTTAGAATGTTTTATTATAATATACAATACAGCAAATTATATTATTGTTATATTATTATGTCAAACGTCGATATCTGGAATTTTTATTTCATTTGCCCTTGAGTTTCGACATAACCATAATTTACTGCGTATATTTACCTAATCAGAGAAAAACATAATACGTTTCGTACCTAATAACCGTACTGATATTACGGCGACGGCGGCGTGTCACATTTATTATATATACCTATATAATACAACACGGCGAAATATTTATCAGTCTTACGTAAATGGTATACCCATTTAGATTACACGGCCATCGGACGAACTCGATGTATAACGTTATATGCCTTTATACCTATGTAACACACACACACACACACACATATATATATATATATATATATATATAACAATAATAAACTTATATAATCGTGTGATATGCTACGGGCGGCCGCTATAATCTAAAATTCTCAAACGACTGGAAATTTTGGGCCGGTTTATATTTAAAACTATGACTATGGGTGTGGTAAAGAAAAAAAAAAAAAAAAGGGAAAGAAATTATTTCGCCGTCGACCATCGTGCTGAAGCGAGGCGCATCACTACACGCGCCGCTGCTCACGCCGATCGACGTCGTCGGTCTTGGCCACTGCGCTCGGACGACATAACATTATTTTCATTCTTTCCGTGCCGATCGCAGACTACTTACACGGCATATTTGAAACCCACCATGGACAGCGCGTCAGCCGACGGGGATTCACGCCTCGCGCCAGATGCCGTGCCGCGAGAAAATTGTTTTACGGCGCAATTCGCAATACCCGGGGTAGTTGGTTAGGTTACCCGGCCTACATACACCCAAACGCATTCGAAAACGCGGCCACGCGCGTGAAACGACACGAACGAATTGTCGTCGACACGAGTTTCGTTTCCCCTAGACGCAGCTACGGAGTAAGTCGTTTATTGTATAAATAATATAACTGCCCAAATAGTATAACAGGTACGGATTTTAATTCGATTCAATTTGCTTGCAGGTATTTTTTTCACGTCTGCTGTCGAGAATCAATTTTCCGGTCGTCGTGTTCAGTCGACGAATAACATGCAACAATGCCAAAAGAAAATATCAGCTATTGGTTAGAGGTAAATTAACCGTTTAATTTTAAATGTACTGCACTGTGAACAAACGCTTACATCAAATACCAATACGTTGTCTATTATTCTCAGTAATGTGCTTCTGAAGACATCTGTTTCAATAATAAAAATTATAATTATTGTTAATATGTGTGTGAATACGAGAATTTCGTTTAACTTATTTATATGTACATAGGAACAGATAATTTAACATGTAAACATAAAGGCGTGTGCCCGGATAGGTTGTGAAGCCATCAAAAAACTGCTTAGATAGATATTAGAGATAAATAATTAATATTTTTTGAGGACCACTTTAGGAATAGTAGTAATTCATGAAGTTTTCAATTTAATGTACTTATTTATCCAAAAAAAGTAGAGGTAAAATTAAAAAAATCAAATTTAAAACCTCATTTATTCACCGTCAAAAATAATAATCTAAAAATAAATGTCATGTCTGGGCCAGATTAAATTCGCGGGCTATTTAATGACTCCTATTATATGTTATACTTACAATATTTAATTTTATTATTTTTCATTTTTTTTTTTTTTTTTAGTAGACTTAGTATAAACCATTAGTTGTGATGAGTTTTGTCATTATTTTGTTAATTTTGTTTATTTCATTAATAATTCGATACCTATATTATAAAATTCAGGTTGCAAAATAAACTCTTAGATAGATAACTTTTTTGTACATGTTATATACTCTCGATTATCAATATAATAAAATTAAATATTATTTAATTAAACATTTAAGTAGCAGATTGATATTCAATTGAGGCTTGTAGTAGCTAGTGGATGATGATGTAGCTCCCCTAAAAAATGTATAATATGTTTGTCACATTCTGTGAAAAAATCCAGCACACGCCTATTATGTGTATACAAATTATTTTAGGTAAAATGTATAAATATAGTAATAGATAAAAAAAGGTAGCAATATATAAGAAGTTTGATGAATTTTGTGTAGCGTATTATAATTATAATAACAGAAGGTAACTAAGGGCCTAAGGTTCAATTCAGTAACTGCTATTATTGATTGCAAAGTCATCATATTATAGCTAATTCAACTGAGTATTATAATATTTTTTATTTGTATTTGTATAATTATTCGAGAACATATTTTCTATATCGAATTCAAAAAATTATAATTATAACTAGACGATCAACAATAATAAATTGTATTTTATGTTTTAAGCGCATATTTTCAATATTTTAGATTTTTGAATTACCTAACTGCATATTAATTGATCCATTTTTAGACCAATACAATTCGAACCCTAAGTATTATTTATACATAATTGCATCGTGTATTTAATTTTTATTCAAATTGTTATAACAGTCCGTTATTTCTAATATACGTACATTTATATTATGCTGCATCTGTACAGCCTTATATAACATGTAGGCACATATGGAATAAAAGTTATGTGTGTGTAAGATTAGGTTAGAGAAGGGGACCCTCCTGAAAAAATCAGCATTTTATGTTGTTATTTTTTTGACCTTATACGCATTTACAAGGTAGATATTAAACAAAATTAAGTAGGTAAGTACCTAATTTAAAATTATTTTATTTTCTAATAAAAATAAAAAAAAACCAGAACACAACTTTACTAATTGTAAGATATGTGCATATAAATATAAGAAGGTTTAGTATAGTGTGCATCTGTCACACAAATATATATTCATCAGAAAAAAATTCGAATTCAAGTCGAACAAACAACAACAAATTCAACAATCAACATTTCTATATATAAATTATAAAATATTCCCGATGTCGAAACTAATCTAATCTTTTGATGGTCCGCATTTTCATGATTTCTGTTTGATTCGTATTTATGTAGATACCAGTACATTTCTACATTACTATACTCCGTGAACGATTTATGATTTATTTTCATTTTTACCTACAACATAATCTCAATGGCTGTATGACATAAGCGTCAAAGGTGTAAAAATGACATAATTTGCGCCAAAATTATTATTTTATACATTTTATACTACTAGCTATTTAAAAATATTTAAAATTGTCAATAATCCTTAGAATATAATATACATAAAAATAAATATAATTTTAATAAATCGGTTGATTTTTTAATCCGACTTTTTTTACATATTCTACACGACTTATTTTACCATCCTGGTATTTCTTCCATGTACAATTATTTCTTTGTGAGATGTCCTTATTTTTTTGTTAGGAGAGTTCATAAATAAGTATGTTTTAATAATACATCAATTACCATATGAACAATGATCCACATAAAATTGATCTTTTAAATGTCGATGATGTGATTCAGCTAAATTTGTAGTCCGTATAATCTCATTATTCTGAATTTCGGCTCAAATTTTAGATGGAGATATGCTAGAATCAATGTATGTTTCTAAAATATAAACTTGGAAATTGTTCTTCGGGTGCGATGGATATTAAATCTGCAAAAGCATCAAATACATCGGTGTACGGAAGAAAAGCTGTTATTTAATATTCATTAACCGTGATACACAGGTACCTAGGATTTTGGCGCTTTCGTACGATACGACTTTTTTTCTCATCTCATTTTGACGATCATGTCTTCCACTGATCTCAATATAGGCCGCCAATTAATTTTGTTGACGAAACGTTCGTGTTTATCCGTGTCGGTCGGTCATCATAATCAGATGTCGTCATGTTGAATATGTGTAAATTAGCAAAATTACATTTTATAGAATACACGTATCGGGGGATACGACAAAATATGCGATTTCATGCACAAAATATAAACTATAATACATTAACGTAGGTAAGCAAATATAATGAAAATATTGTCGGTCTACTTCTCCTTCTCCGGATAAAAAACCGTGACAAAATAGGATTTCTTTAGTTTTTCTTCGATCTACCTGTATGTATACAATGTACAAATACTTATACCTACGATAGAAATTATAAACTATCAATGTATGATAAACAATTTTTAATATAGAATTATTTGGAAAATATGATTTGAATCTGAAATTTAAAATTGTATTTGTGGCATACAATCATATTTGTCAATAATGATGTTATGTAAATACAGTATGCAAATCATACTATGAACTATAATTATTATAATATTCATTAAACAAATCCTAGTAACGTATAAGAATTCATCATCATCATCATCAACAGCTTAACGGTCCATTAAGGACCTGCGCTGCCACTAATAAGCCTTTCCATTTTTTTCTGTCCAAGGACCAGTCTAACGTTGCATGTTCATCTATTAGACTCATATCCTTTTCTACGGTGTCTTTCCATCTTGTTCTTGGTCTTCCAAGCGGGTGTTTCAACGTATAAGAATTATTGAATAAAATATCAAAAAATAAATAGGATTTAAATGTATGAAATTATTTTATTTTATTACATTAAATGTATTCTTTCAGTTTAATTTCGTGTATTTTCAATTTATTTATTTATAAATATTTAAAATTGTTTTATATTCTTTAATTTTAATTGTTTTCAGGCGCCGTACCTTTATAAAAAATGTAGTTTATTATTATTGAAATCGTTACCCTTGATAACCCACAAGCAATATGAATTTAATGAATACGAAATATAAATGTAATCACTAAATATAATATTCAAAAAATGTTCAAGTCTCCTAGTGGCTAGTTTATATAATAATTATTAATACTAAATTAAATTTTATAGTTTCATCTATTTGTAATACATTTATCGGGCCATTGCGGCCATCACAAACTATTTCTATACCATAACCAATAACCATTAACCGCTTTATTCAAAATAAAATATTATGTATTTATGTTCAATGTCCATAAACCACAATAGAAGTAAAAGGTAATAGGTATAATCAAACTACCTATAGCTATCCGGTATATCATCAAGGGTTTCCCAATTATTTTTTTTTCGACACAGGTATCGTGTAAATGTCCATAACCTATACCTAATTACATTTCTATAATATTTTCAATGCCACTTAACGGATTTATTCCTTCACAGTTTTCTATATAATCGACAGAGTATAATTACGGTGCTGGGTAATGTCCACGAGCAAAACACGTGGAAGTCATTACTGCGTCAGGCCACAATAGCTAATTGTAAGCATGAGTAACAAATATGATAACATTTAACGTTTACAAAAATCATAAGGATATAATAATATATACATCTCGAAAATATTCCTCGCCAAATCGCTTGTTTTTTCAATAATATACTTAGTTTCTATCAAAAAACAAACAACTAAAAAATAAATAAATCAATGATTTTTTTTCTTAATAATTGGGAGGAATTAACAAAAAAACAGCAAGAAATCCGTTATATTTATGCAACATTAATTCAGTAGATAAGGCATAACAGTGAAAAAGTAAAATATTCTACATATTTTATAATTTATATATATATATTTGAAATTTTCGACTTTTAGATTCTGAACGGAGCGAAAATTGTATTCATTTTATAATGTGTGATTTTTTTTGTTTTATTATCATCCATCAAAATCTTTTCAATCAGTCAAAACACTTAAAAATTTTATAACTTTATAACTTTTTGTAAGTGAAAATTAAAAAAAAAAGTTGAAAGTAAGTCTAAAATAGTTTTTTTATATGCATCTAAAGTTAAAATGTCGACAAAATACTTAAAAATCACGAGCATTTGCAGTTTTTTTTTATTAGGAAATTCATAAAAAAATTTTCTGTTTTAATTTAAGATTTGAAAATTTAACACGATTCTCTAAAATTTTTCTACTCTTCACAAAAAAAAAAAAAGTTTACCAAAAAATTAAACTAATTTTTTATGAGTATTTGAAATTAGACATTGGTTATCACCCGTAAACTATCGATTTCTCAGGAAACGATTTTCTTATTTTGTTGTAATTCCAAAACGAATAACCGTAGACACTTAAACATTTTTTCCAAATGTTAAAATTATCATTTTCTATACACCATTAAAATTTAAAAAATATTTAGAACTAATTAAATGCATGAGAAATTTTCGATTTTTTATTCATAAATATCGATAAAATTGTTCGTTGGATCAAAAAGCTTGAAAATTTAATACAAGTTTTCTCATAAGTTGTCATAATAGTAATTTAAAAATTATAAAAATGCATAGGCACAACTTATTTTCAATTTTCTTTCACAAACAATTTTTTAATGTGTCATTTTATTTCGCATTGTCATTTGGAAAAAATCATTATGATTTATGAATATATTGATTTAAGATAATTCTTCCTCTTGGGTTCTTGATATTATTTTGAATTCATTTTGATTATATTTTGATTACTGGATTTTTCTTCTTTGTAAGTCTGTATTATCTCGTATATATTTGTAATACTTGCGTATTTGTAAATGCTATTTTGATCGATTTTTGTTCATCCAATAAATAGGTTCGGTAATGATCATTCACAGCTTGTTCAACAACGTATCATTGGATAGCAGTTCACTTTCCATTTCAAGTTTAAGTCGAATTTTTTAAACATTATTTTTATTTTTATTTTCTTCGACAGATTAATAGAGCCATAGAAGACCTTGGCTGCTACTATAGTGAGATTTGTCATCTTTCCCTTTCCAATACTCTTTCATTTTCATCTATCAGTTTCTATCGGTATAGTTTTCCACAGCGTCTTTTATTGGTATAATCTTAGCCTTGATCTACCTATAGTGATGACTGTCTCTTATTTATTTTTCTGTTGAAACTCTCTTTAAGACATCTCCATTCGTTCTCCATGCGTATCCCAACCATTCCAATCTTTTACATCTTACATATGTGAGCATACTGAATTTTCTATATAAGCAATACAGTTTTTATTTATTTATTTATTTTATAGGTTCGTCTGTACTTTTCGTACTTATTTCAGTATCACACCAAAAGCTAAAACTTGAGTTTAGGGTAAGACCCTCCCCACGTCACGTCGATGCACAAATAATATTAATAATAGTCCTATGTGCTTCACAGGTTATCTCTACTACTTTTAACATTCGTTCATTGTGTGATGTAAACGTTATTTGTCGCTTAAGCCTATTTTATTGAAACTTTAAATGCTGCTGATTTAATTTTTTACATTTTTGTTGATTTCTTTGGAATTTTTAAAACGATCCAAATAACTCGTACTTATTTTTTTGCTACACATCATTTCCGCCAACCAACAGGTACACGTAGTTGAAGTATCGAAACATGTTTTGGCATATATTCATTACATAAATTACACTAAATACCAAAAATTGCTTTTGAAACAAAAATTTCGTTTTACGTTATTTACAATCTAAACGTTATACATTTTTTGCGTTAATCGTTAATTAGAATTAAAACGTTATACAACTATTGGGTTTATTGTTTATCTTTATCGTTAAAAATAACTAATAATACAATATCTAACGTAGGAAATAGCCCGAATACGGAATACAATAAATGCTTGGATTGTTAACTAAAATTGATTGTTGAATCACGTGGAATAAATATTTCTACGAAACCAATATTATAACTTTTAAGTAAATGGATTTTAAATTATTTCGTTTTGCGTTATGTTTTATTTAACGATATATTACGTACCTATATATTTTGTTAATCTTTTTTTTTTTTTTTTTTTTTTTTTTTTATTAAAGTTTAAGCTTCGATAGCAGGATTTGGAGATTGGTTTGTATTAATACTTAAATTACTTAAACTAAATTATACAAATTAATATGTTTGATAAATAATAAAAAAATACAATACAATTGCTTAATTTTATCATTAGTTAAAATAAAATAAATATCAAATTAATAAAAAAAATGTATTTAATAAAATTTAAAATTGAGATTTATAATGATTAGATGCAGCTTTGACGAATTGAATTATGGTAATATTTTTTTTCTTTTGAATGACGAAATGATGGTTTAAATATTGTTGGCGTGTTTTTGATTGAGAATTTTTAAGTTTATTAGGTTCGTTAATGCTGTTTAATTTAATGTAAGTAAATTCTTGCATTTCTATTAGTGCTATTTTAAAAAAGTATATATATTTTAATGTGTATTTTGAAAGGATTGAACTAGGTGTGAATGAAACGACTCACATGCATTAGTGATTAAATTCAACTCAATGCTACATTGAGCTCATATATTTAGTAAAAATAATGTCTTTTCTGTGATGTGGGTGTCTGATATACATCGGAAAATAGTGCAAGTTTCAAGTTTTCTGGTTTTATGGACATTAATTCAATAACAAAAAAATTAGAAACATCTTCAGACTAAAAATACTAATTCAAAGCAAACTCTAAGTTAATCACATATTTTCATTCTTTTTTTATAATCTTCTGTTAAACCAAATCTTTGTATTGTTCTTCACCAACTTTGAGTAACACGAAACCTACAACCCATCAATTTCGCATTTGGCCAGATTAAAATACATGCGTTGTGCATTGCTTTTTCAAAATCAATAACAATATTTTTTGGTTGAAAAATAAAATCATGCAATGAACATGTTTTGTTAATAATTTTAAAACATTCAATACAAGAGTATATATGTTTATCTTTTAACATGCAAAAACACAAAGGAATGTAATGGCCATTAAAGTATCCGTATATGATAAAAAGTTGCAAAAAATGTTTTACGTATTACATAAATGTTCCATCTATGTATACTATTCCTGCTTTAGGCATAGTTTTTCAAATTTATTTTATAAGAGAATATAGTAATACATTTTTCTGCATTATTATAATGAACAAAATTTTAAAAATATAAGAAACAATATCTTCCTCTTTACCATTGCCAACAACTAAAGGGACTTGAAATCCTGAAGTGGATTAATTATAACTCATTACTTCTGTCAAAATGTCTTTACTAGTCTTCTAAATATAAGATGAAAATCCTGACATTGGATTAGGTACAGAATATATTTGATTTAGTGACATATAAATTTATCCAATCCTTGAAAGCCTTTTGCACATTCTCCTTGTTTACAAAAATACACTGATTCAGAATCTAAGTTATTATGATAATATTTCTTGTGCAATAAAAGTTGATCAATGTTAGGAAAATATAAATATCATAAAAAGCAAGAGTACATTTTAACTTATTTTTACTTTAAAATAAATAAAATATAAGAGTCATTAATAATTGATATATAGAATTAATAAAGTACAATAAAGTTAAGGTGTTTCGTAACAAATAAATCACCTGTTTATAAACAATAAAAAAAATATTATCTTCGATTAAAATTAATTTTATCAATGAGATAATAATAATTAAATGATACTTTTAATAAAAATGAATAAGACAAGGGCTTAAAAATAATAGTTATGCAGATATAAATATGTTTATGTTTAACAAGTGCACTGTTCCCATACTATTCATATCTAATTACATAACTATTCAAACATTTCTGTTACAGTTGTTGTTATGAATGTAGGTCTGTTATATTCTGTGTTTAATTGAAATAACGACTGTTAAATGACTAACCAGCTATCGTGACATTCTTTTGGACAACTATGATGAAATACAAAATACAATTTGAAGCACACTTCTAATGCTTTAAAGGGACATTCAAAGCACCAAAAATGTTAATCTATTCTAATATAAATTACTGAAATGGATTGTATATTTGGACCAACAAACACAATATATGGTTGGATAGTAGTTTCATACTGAGAGTATCTATTTTGTCTTTCAGTAAAGTCCTCATAAAATTTGTGATATTCTGAAATTATTTTTAAAAAAAACAATAAACTAATTAATATGACTATATAATTATTTAAAGATGGGTAGGTTCACTAATATTTTTAAATCATTAAAAAATATGTAAATAATTAATTAACTACCGTCACATAAGTCGCAAATGCTAAGGCATCAAATAGTGATGGTTTCCAAAACTTATTTCTTGCGTTAGAAGAACTATTTTTTATTTAAATTTTTGTTGGAATGAGGTATGGAAGTAATAGTATTTGTATAATATTAGAAGTTATTGAATCTGAAAAATTAGTACACTTTAAAAAATGTTTTAAACAGTGGCGGATTAAGTTGCTTGGGGGCCCCGGGCGGTAAAATTAAAATGAGCCCTCTATCATTTTAAACCAATTGATCAATTTACCGTCTTATTCTCATTATAAGTGTTTCTTTTTTAACTTACGATTAAAGGATCTATACATATAATGAAAATAATAACGATTGTAATTTAAAATATTTTTTATTTAAATTTATATCACAATTACTCTTTTTACTTATATTCAGATCAGTTCAATATTTTGGTTACACTAGCAAATATTTTATAATTTCGTCACCTCTAAAATTTATAAACGCAATATAGAAATGACTCGTAAAACGATGAAAAATTAAGAACAGAACAAAAAGCAGTTTCTTTATTAATTGTAAGGAAAGTGTTTTAAAAGAAAAAAAATTATCTTATTTCTTTGAATGTTATTTTTATATATATTTTCGTCGAGATTTTTCCTTAGCAAATTTATTAATTATTTTATCGTAGTCTATTTTATTTAACAATTCATATTCTATATATAAAAGGGTCATTGAATTTAATCGATTCTCATGCATTTTATTTCTTACGTAGTTTTTATTCTTTTTAAACTCGAAAAAGATCTTTCTGTCGATGCATTTGAGATTGGTAATGTTAGAAAAATTCGTAAAATAATTTCCACGTTGGGAAATATTTCAATTAAATCTAATGCTACTTTATATGCATCAGTAGCTGAACATTCTTCTTTTCCGTCTTTTATGAAACACAGAAATTGTTCAATTTCACTTTCGAATTGGCATACATTAATATCTTTCTTATAAATTTTTTGAAGATTGTTGATGCATTCTTTTTTTTCATTGTCTGTAAAGAAAAATTGAAAAATATTTTAAAATTTTGCAGAATGTCTTCATATGCCTTTTTTCTCCGACTAAATTCAGGGATTAACTGATCACAAATTATGTAAAACGTATTACATATGAAATCTTTTGCAGAAAATACGTGTTCGTTATCATCGCTTCTTTCATTGAAACACATTTTTCGCTTTTTCGTTCTTCTTTCTTCAAATTTACTACTTGTATAGTTTTCGGCCTCTTTCTCAATAGTTTCAAATTCATTTCTAAATTGTCTTATAAAACTTTCAATAAATTTAATAAAAATACACCTTGAAGGACAGTGCACTCTGATGATTGCAAAGATTTACTGGTAGCGTTTATTCTTTGCATGATCTTATTCCAGATAATCGTCATCAAAACAGTTTCAAATTTATTTATCATTTTTATTAAAGATTGCGCTTCAAATATAGTTACCTTTTTCTCATTAGTTGAATCACTTATATCAATCAATGCTTCCTTTATTTGATGGTATCCAAATTTTAAAGCTAAAACAGCGTCTGCTCTTGCAGACTATCTTGTATCAGAAATCTTTTTACTGTTAATTGTGAGGGGCATTCCTGAAGTTTTTTCCATAAAACATTCCATCGATGAGTTGAAGCATTGAAGAAAGTAAATAAATTTTGAACGAATAAAAAATATTGAGTTGCACTACCACAACTTTCAGCTGCAAGGTTACCAACAAGGTTTAACAAATGTGCGGAATAAGGCATATATGCTGCTGTAGGGCTGTGTTTCTTAATACAACTTTGCAGTCCTGTGTACTTCCCAGACATATTTGCAGTATTGTCGTTCGATTGTCCTCTACAAAGTTTGATATCAATCTCCATATTTTTTAACTTTGAAAGTACTTGTTCTTCTAAATATGCAGCACCATGCTTTTCAATAGACAAAAACCCTACGAATCTTTCTTTTATATCACCATTTGACAGCACATATCTAAAAATGAAAGTCAGCTGATCGACATGGGATATATCTGGCGTCGAGTCTACAATAATGCTATAAAAATGTGCAGCTTTTACTTCTTCAATAATTTGAAACAAAACAGAGTCATTAATTAGTGTTATAAACTCATCACATATTTGGTGAGATAAATAGTTCACACTTCCTTGTCCAGGATTTCCATGTTTCCAAATGTAATTTTAAAAATTCGTCATATTCCTAAGATATTCTAAGCATGTTAAGTAATTGCCTTTTCTATTAAAAGATTGGCTTTCATCATGTCCTCTAAATCCTATACCGAGACTTGCAATTAATTTTATTGTCGATACTATCCTTTGTAAGACATCCCTCCAATAATTCTCTTCTTTTAGTGTCTGCTGTACTAATTTTGCATCTACCCGATGTAATGCTGACAAACAATACTATATATATACATAGTAATATTGAAAAAAATTATTTATTTTAAATAATTAATGTATAAATTGTAATTATAGCTATAAATAAGTTAAATTTCGATTAAAATTTTTATTTTTTAAAAATATTTTTGAATATTTTTTGGTGGTCTTCTCGATACGACCATGTACTTAGTTTTCCCCTCGTTTACATGTAATCCTATTACTTTACTTGCATTTATGAGTTTAGATGTTGAGTTGATGATTTCCTCTTTGGTTTCACCCATCAGCACAATGTCATCTGCGTAGGCTAACATAACTTGTTCATTGCTTATCTCCACCCTTCTGTCATCGTTTGTGTCTCTAATTATTTTTTCGAGGGCTAAGTTAAATAGTGCAGGTGACAACGCGTCCCCTTGTTTAAGGCCAGATTTAACTTCAAAAGGATCTGAGATGCCTTGTATATTACACACTCTGCATAGTGTTTTTTCGTAACATGCTTTTATTACATTCACATACTTTTTGGGTATTCCTAAAATTACCAATGCTTTCCAAAGCTCTTTTCTGTCTACACTATCATACGCCTGCTTGTAATCCACAAAGACTAGATGCAGGTCCTTTCCAAATTCGTAGTATTTTGACATTATCTGTCTTAGCGCGAAAACATGGTCTGTTGTGGATTTTCCTCTCCTAAACCCGCATTGGTAATTCCCAACTATTTCTTCAACATACGGGTTCAACCTTTCTAATATCAGTGTTGTCAGAATTTTATAGCATGTGTCCAGTAGCGAAATTCCTCTATAGTTCTCAGTTTTAGTGGGATTGTCTTTTTTAAATATTAGGCATATAATTGCAGTTTTCCATTCTTCTGGGATTGTCTCAGTCTTCCATATTGTCTTAATAACTTCTGTAATTTTGCTCACCAATATTGTACCGCCTTTTTTAAGTAATTCCGCTACTATGCTGTTTTCTCCTGGGGCTTTGTTGTTTTTAAGTCTCTTAATCAGATTCTCAATTTCTTCGTATTTGGGAGCGTCTATATCTATTTCTGCTGTTAGGCAGTCTTCGCTTGGATTTAAATCATGCCCTATTGAGGGTCGGTTCAAGAGGTCTTCAAAATGTTCCTTGAATTGGTTAATTACTTGTCTTTTTTCTGTGATCATAGTTCCCGTACCGTCTACTAAGATCCTTGTTTGTGGTTTGAAGCCAACTTTTGCTTCCCCGGTCATTTTGAAAAACTTTTTTGCGTTGTATCTATTTATTTCTATTTCTTCTATTTTCTTCTTTTCGTGTAGACGTTTTTCTCTTCTTAACACTTTATTTGTCAATTTTCTTTGTTCTTCATATTCTCTTATGCACTCGTCTGATGTATTTTAAGTGCTTTTTTCCTCAATTCGTTTCTCCTGAAAATTGCTTTCTTACATAAATCGTTGAACCAGTTTTTATTATTTTCTTTTGGTTTCATTCCTAGAATCTCCATTGCACTATTAACCACTGCTTCCTTTGTTTTGTTCCAAATCGTATTAATGTCTGTTCTATGGTTTATTTAATTTATATTAGTATTTTGTAATTCATGTACAATTCTCTCAATGTAATTATGATTTATTTCAATATCATTTAATTTCTGTATGTCGTACTTTATTGTAGGTTTCCTTTTTTCCAAGTTCCATTTTGTTGCCAGTCTCAGGTTAAATTTCGCATACGCTAGGTAGTGGTCTGAGTCTGCATCAGCTCCTCTATAAGTTCTCACATTTCTTATGCATCCCCTAAATCTCCTGTCGATAAGTATGTGGTTAATTTGATTAAATGTTCTTCCATCAGGGAATTTCCAAGTGAATTTCTGTATATTTTTTCTGGGGAAATATGTACTGCTTATTATACAATTTTTTGAATGTGCAAAACTTATCAATCTTGTCCCATTTCCGTTACTAATTTCGTGTAAACTGTTAGGTCCTATGATCGGTCTATATATATTTTCCCTTCTAACATTCGCGTTCATATCACCTACTACATATCTTTATACAGTGCAACGGTAAAGTGTCATATACCCTTTCTAGTTCTTCATAGAATTTGTCCTTTATGTCTTCATCTTTTTCCTCTGTTGGGGCATAGTAGTTTATAATAATTAGGTCAAATATCTTTCCCGCTAAATGGATATAGCAAATTCTATCATTAAAGACTGAAAAGGTCTTGACATTTGGTAGTGTCCTGTCGTGTACTAACCGGTTGGTTTTGTTTTTATAAAATATGTCATGTTGTATTTTTCAGTTTTATCTATTTAAAAATATTTTAAATAATTCATATAGTAATACAGTTCTTATTTTAAAATAACTAAAACAATAATTTACCTTCAAGTACAATAGTTGATGATCAATAGGCAGGTCAGTATTAGTTTTAACACATTTCTCATTTAATTCTACTATCGATTCTACTGTATAATTAACTGCAGCTTAGTTTATTTTAAATAAAAACAAAATTTATATAAGCACTATACAGTTTTTTTAACATAATAATTTTTAAAACCAGACCTACCTACTGATTACTAACTGGTATGTATAATGTATGTCGTATGGCTTACTTTCCTATATTACACATTTAGTAATGACTTTTTTCTATGAATTTATAAGTAACTTGAGTCTGATCGTGTCTGTAATATACATACAAAATAATAATTTACGCTCTAAAATACTGTTTTTAAATTGTAGAACGTTTTGTTTTGAACTATTAATTTATAAGTAACTATTGGTCTAAGATGGTTTTGTTTCGACAGCAAATTTTTAAAATGATTCACACGATTCGTACTTATATTTTTGCTACACGTCATCTCTGACAACCAACAGGTACTCGTAGTTGAAGTATCGAAACATGTTTTGGCACTTATATTCATTACATAAATTTCACTAAATACCAACAATTGCGTTTAAAACAAAAATTTCAGAAAATATTCTTGAATTTAATGGACGAGATTCAATAAAATTTATACATTTTACACGCTCTTGCATCGTTTCACAGTTAAAGACAATGGCATTTTTTTACCGCTAATGCCTCTCTGTGACTACTACAATGCACTCATACACATTTTGGCGCTACAACTTTTACTCTTGGAAAAAGTCCAGTACGAATACTTGACATTGCACGTGCTCCACCGCTACTCAATCCCACACATTTCTTCCATTCAATGCCATTCTCAACAATATATCTATTAATTAAATTAAATAATTCTTCTGCTGTTGTTTTTGTTAACAGCGATTTACAAATCGAAAACTCTTCGTGAGTAGTAATTTCCAAGATACCTTACAAAACACATTAGATTAGTATTATCTGACACGTCTGTATTTTCATCAACTTGTAAAGAAAAATAATGGCACGATTTGAGGTGGACTACTATTATCTCTTCGATGTTATCTGCCATATCCACGATTCTACGCTTCACCGTGTAATTCGACAACGCCAACAAATTTACTTGGTTTTCCCGTTTTTTTTCGCATATTCGAAATGAAATTATTTTTATTGCCGGAAGTATTAATTTTTCACCGATTGTGTGTGAATAACCCGTTTCAGCAATTAATTTTGATATATCATAAGAAGCCAATACAAGGTTTTCAGTTTGAGGACTAAGTGAAAACATTGAAGTCATATTTTTTTTGGTACTTTTCAATTGTCTTCTCCTGTTATTGAAAAAATCTATAGGCTTTTTTTTGTATTCATGATACTTCAATTCTAAATGCCTTTTCAACTTTGAAGGCTTCATGGACTCGTTTAAAAGTTCTGCATTACATATTACACATAATGGTTTGTTATCATCGCCCTCGATGAAGCCAAATTGAATGTAATTTTCAAAATACTGTCGAATCCAGGCCCCCTTTTTTTCGTAAGACAATTACTTTGCGCATCGAACAACCGTTTATTAGAACCAATATTAGAATTTGTACTTGGCATTACATCACTCGACTCTTGGTTGGTGTTTCTTATGGAACCGGTATGTGGTTTTATTAACCACTTATCCATTATAAATAAACGTAGCTCAAGTATTCCGTCAAATCAAATCATGGCAAATAATTTCCCAAAATAGTTCTCCTGTATTTAGATTTTAGATATGTATATTTACATGAGAAAATAAGACGCCTATACGTATTATGTATGTAATATTTCATACAATTTTAATAACTAATAATTATTGTAAAAACTTTAATAAATCTAACTTTAAAATAAAAAATGATCAAATAATCGTATACTTACGAAAGACGTCGTAGACTGCGTCGTTAGACGCCAAGGTTCAAAGCGAAATAAATATTTAGCCATCGCTATATCAGTAATTCATTTGTAAACACCGGATTAGTGCCGTAACAACCAACGACGCTTGTCGCATTCATTTGTTACTATTATAATGTATTTATAGATACGGTGAATGTCATACTATTCGGGTTTTTCATGAAGCCTAGTTGACAATCTCAATGATTATTATTTATGTTGTAAATAATAGTTATTCGTATTAATGAATTTATTTTTACTTAAAAGTTTAAATTATCAAACGAAAATGATAAATAACAAATTTAATATGAGAATTTCATTAAATTCTGCGACCCGGTATTAAATTTTTTTTATAGCCCGGTAGTGGGTCACAACCCACTATTTGGGAAACGCTGATCTAAACGTTATACATTTTTCGCGTTAATCGTTATATAAAATAAAACGTTATACGAATTTTGCGTTTATCGTTATATCTAATGCGAGGAATGTCCCGGATATAAAAAATAACTAATTCTTGGATTAATTGTTAATATAAAATACTTAATTATTTTTTGTCGTTACGTCGTTTAATAATTTAGAAAAATTCTCAAATAATATTATAATATTTATCATTTTACATCAACGCCGAATACTTTCATTACCAATATTAATGTTGTTCTAAAAAATAAAGGAAAAATTTAAAATTCATGTTCGCCAAGGCCCTTAGTATAAAAAGTTGATCACCACTATTTTATAACAAAAAAAAACTTGACAGGTACATACCTAGAATACTGTAAAGTACAATTTTTTTCAATTAAAACAAGCACCGGAACTAATTCAAACATAAATTATTATTCATAACGCTATCCTTAGATATTTAAATATTTTTGAAATAAACAGAAACTGATATTTTGAAAGTCCTTCAGGCATATTTTATTAGTGTTAAAACCATATTTTTGGCGTTGTACAAATTAATTGTTTTTATTAATCAAACATTTATTAATTTATACAGACCAGAATATAAATTGTACCAACCTACAGACTATAATAAATGCTTTTAAAATAGTATCCCTATCCCAGGCCTTCGATAGAGTCTGGCACGAAGGCCTGCTATACAAATTAAAAAAATTCCTACACCCAACATATTACGTTATACTTAAATCATATCTTGCAGACCGACTCTTCCAGGTCTATTATGGTTCATCAGATTCTAATATAGCAGGCGTTCCGCAAGGTGGTATCCTCTCCCCAATCCTGTACAATATTTATGCATCAGACCAGCCGACCACGCCCAACACATTAGTAGCAGACTATGCGGACGACAAAGTCATAATATCATCCAATCCAGATCCTATTACAGCCTCCAAAAACTTACAAAACCATCTTTCATTAATGGAAGATTGGTACAAAAAGTGGCGTTTTAAAATAAATCAAGCTAAATCAATACATACCACATTTACTCTTAAATTAGCACCATGTTCAGAGATATCGCTTTTTGGTACTCAAATTCCCTCATCCCCAGTCGTTAAATATCTCGGTCTAAATTCTGGATCGCCGTCTTACCTGGGCTCACCACATAAAAGCCAAAACATCACAATTAAATTCCCGCTTACAAATGCTCAAAACCCTAATCGTCAACAATAAACATTCAAAACTAAACATTAAATTACTCATTTACAAATCTCTCCTTAAACCAATTTGGACTTACGGCCTACAGCTATGGGGCAACGCAAAAATTTCTAACCTAAATAAAATTCAACGCTTCCAAAATAAAATACTAAGAAAAATTACCAATTCTCCACCATACGTATCAAATCACACCCTGCATAAAGATCTTCACATGAAAACAATTCAGGAAGATGCAAAAAATTACTACAAACGATTCCACCAACGCCTAAACTCTCATACAAACGAACTTGTAAGAAATCTAACTTCATTAACCATCCTGGCAACCCTCCTCGTCGCCTAAAGCGAAAATGGTGCAGAGACCTACTTAATCCCTAACGAATAAAAACAAATAATCAAAAGATGTAAGTGTCATCGCTGGGTGGCTTCTTACTTCAAAAATTTCACTTTTCATGTCTTAAGCTCATACTCTTATTGTGCCGATTGCGTATAGATTGTGTATATATTAATGAAAAAAAAAAAAAAAAAAAAAAAATAGTATCCCAAATACGGTTGCAATAGTCTACAAATTCATAATATCTAATGAAATAAAAATATTAAATTTTAGTATAAATTCAAATATTTCATGTTGAGTTTGTAAACTCTCATAAATTGGTAATATGCACTCTACTCAGTACACACTAATATCTCATATTTTGTTATCTATACAAAATTATGAATGTATTTTTGTCGTTAGAAAACAATCAATTTTCAAAATCAAATTATCAATTATCAAAATTCATCAATCTATACTTATATGTTGACTGATCACATTATTTGAAATAGCTCTAAAGTTACAGTTAATTATACTTACCATTGTTATTTAAAATTTTTGTTAATTCTTTTAATTGTTTCTGGCTGTTTATTGTCTTTAAATTTATTTTAGGTACCTATTGCTAAATGAAAAAGAAATTATGTTTTCCCATTTTATAGAAAAAAAACTTACATTGGTATAAAAAAAAAAAATAGTAGGTAGGGTGATACCTACCTACTATAGTTATATAATATGTTATAAATTAAAACTAATAATAATAATATATAACATAACCAATTTTTTATAGAATTATCTTTGGTACCTACCTAGGAAAGATACATTAAGAAATTATTATTGTTTATGTTTATATGAATTATAAATTGTTTAAAGGTAAATGAATAAAAATTAATTATTTTTAATCTCAATTTTGTGTGATATAAACTTTGTAATTACTAATAAGTATTTGTATTTAGTTTTAAATACTAAAGATGCCTATAAACATTATAAATCAGGATCTTATCTCATACAAAAATATGTTTTGAAAAAAAAGTACCTATTACATTTTAAAAATAGATCTGAATGAAAAAAACAATTTATATTGTTGAATATTATGCAATGTTTAATAGGTAGATATAGATAAACAAAAATTATTTAGGTACATACCTACACATATAATATGTATATAAAGGATACATATAAGTATATAATATTATCTATGCAATTAATATAATACTATTAATGCCTACATGTGATAATAAGGTTTTTATTTAACTAGATAATCGGCTTTATTAAAATATTTGCATACATGTGTTGTACCTATATAGAATGTACTATGATGTAATATGCATATAAGTTTGTATATGCATATAATATAATATAAGCATGGACTATTGGATACAATTAAATTGAAATATTTTGTTTGAATGCATTATTATATTTGTTCAATAGAGAATATTGAAAAATTGAAAAGTTGAAGAAAATATTAAATGTCAGAGAAGTGTGCATTATTTTTTTTTGAAATACGATCAGATCTTAACAAATTAGGTATTATGGTTGGGAGGTACCTATACCTATACCATAACAATTTGGTATATTGTTAAATTATATAGTGCAAAATTAATACTAGTACCAACATTGTTAAATGATTTATATGTGCAGCTAGGCATTAAGGCATTTAAAACTTACACTAATTAATAAGACAATGGAAACTCATGTCATATCTACCTAAGTATTGAGGTTATCTACATATTCATCTAAACATGTATATGCATTTGTATATGTATGCATGAACAATACTTATTATAAGTATGATATTATATTATACGCAAAAAACTAAACATTATTTACTATAGGTAGGTACCAACACTTTAATTCTCTGAAAACATAATAATTACTTATACAAGAAACTATTAAAAATGTGCTTATATAAAATGGATGTGCCAATTATTGCTAAAACAATTTCTAAATATTTCAAATGCATACTTTAAGGCATTCAATTGATAAAAAATAAGCTCTTTTTATATTGTTCGCATAGGTACCTAAAATTGTTGTAACAATTATTATTAGATTTAAAATATAAAAATCAATGATGTAAAATTATTTTATTATAACTTCCATGCACTTTTATTGTTTTGTATAAATTTACAATTAAGTTTAGTTCTTAAGTATACTATTATTATGTAATAGATTATATAAGTTAAAAATTACAAAATTGTTCTATTTCACTACAGTGAAAATATTGTTAACCATATTAATTTATTATAAAAGTAAATTACCTACTTATGTTGTTCATTATTATTAATAAAAATTGTATGTAAAATGATCAATAAATATAATATAATTTATGTTGTAATAAATTAAAACAACTTTTACATGTGTATGATAAATTTTAACTAAACAATAATAAATCCTAAACAATTAATATAGACTATATTAAATAAATAAAAGAAATACAAATAATATTTAGATAACCTGGTTATATAAATAAATTATATGTTCAATTTTATGAGATTTAAATGTTTAAAAATAATAGTTTATCAGTTAACATATTCACTCAAATAATTGCTGATTTATAAACAAATTTTATCTCATTTTAGATTCCGAGTGAAGCAATAAACAAAAATAAAAATTTTTTTACATGAATTTCAAATTTAAATGTCGATAAAATTAAATATTTCAATGAAAAGTACTGAGTTATTGTTTTTACTCCTAAAAAATTTTAATGATAGAAACTTCTATCTTTTCAAAACCAAGTATGTTATTATTTACTTGACACAATACAATTTTCAAAATATTAAGACTTATTAAGTCTACGATGTTATAAGTTAATAACAGTAATATTATAATAATAATTAAATTACAATACAACATACGCGTTTTATTGTGGCAGAGATTAGTTCAAACTATCATATTACTATAAATTGTAATATAATTACATAATAAAATATCCTTTAAAATATAGGCTGGCAAACAATCTCTGCTCAGAATCATTTTTCATTGTATACAATGATTTTCACTAAATTCAAATTTAACATTTCTCAATTATTGTAACCTAACCAATGACAAGGCACACTCAACACCTAGCAAAGTATAGTGACTTTCTCAATTTTTTTTTAAGTGTCTTTTTTGTTTTATTTATGTAATAGATTATAAAAATTAATTTATCTGAAGTCATGCAATTTTTATTGTTATTAATTATTAAGCCAACAGTTATTTTAATGAACTATATTGATATGTATTTAAATTTTTATACCATATTTAATTGTTACTATTAATATACTATATATTTAAAAAAAAATACAAACATTACCTTACAGCATTAGAAGACACAAAAAGGTAAGCTACCAATATTAAAGTAGAACATAATTTTATTATAAAGAACTATAGCAAAATAATTTAGTCACAATAAAACAATTTCTTAATTTATTTATTTTATTAAAATGTAGGAAATAAATGTTGATGAACTCATTTCTTGAACTGGGTGTCTTTATGAACATGAAGTGGCATCAATTTCTTGGTATCTGAAAATATTATATGATTATACTAATTTTCAACATAAAATATCACGCATTGCTAACTATTATGTACTTTTTATATTCTAATATGGGTACTGCAATTAATAAACACAGTGCTTGAAATGGAAAATTTAACAAACTAGAATGCTTATAAAATAATAGGTATATCTTATGTGGATATACCTATAATCAGGGTTATGTAGTATTTTCGATACAAGTATCTTAAATAAGTATCTTAGATACAATTGTATCTTGGATCCTAATTAATTCCTGATACAGTTATAAGAAGCATAGAATATTTTTTATTGCAATACATTTTCATCAAGTATTTAATCAAAAAAATGTCATCTTAAGATACTCAATCTATTATATTGATACTTTGAAACATTAATTTTTGGCAAATAGTATCATACTCAGGCTAGGTATGCAATCGTCATATAGTCACTAGTCACTCTACTTTAAAGCCATAAAGATATAAATGGTATAAGAGATATTTAATCGTATTTAATAAAAATAAATGTTTAAACATACTTAAGACAGAGTTCATTACAGTTTGTAACAGAATATGTTATCGATAGTGATTCTAGTCACGAGGTTTAATTGCAAAAACATTTTTGATCATAACGTTATTTCAATAAGACAAAGAAAAGAATGACAGTCAGCAACAATATGCCTTATAGCAGATGAAGCCTATTGGACTTCTATATTTTTATTATAATATTTGTCAAAAGGAAATTTGATAATTTTAATCCCCTTGATTGTAGTACTGCTGGAAATGTCTTACCAAGTGGCAATTTTCTTTACTTTTTTTCAATATTTATATAATATTTTACGAACACTTAAATTCTAATTTAAGCCAACTAGAATAAACGCAAAAGCTTATATTACAAATAAGAATGTTGTTCCAATCCATTTTAAGCACTGAATATATGTCAACTTATTTTTAAATATTTGAATATCTTAACAGGCATCATATTATTTTGTAAAAAAATTTCAAACTCTATTTCTGATAAATATACAAATAATGTATTATGCAGATACATAAAATACATATTTACAGAAACACTAAAACTTAGCAGCAAGTTTTTTACTTCAAATAATGCCTCATCAATTCCTGCCTCCCGAAAAATTGTCCATTATATGAGACATTGAAAGTGTATGGCAGCTACGTCAATGGTAAGTAGGTTTTTTAAGTGATAGGTTAATAGTCACTATTGATGGAAGTATATAAAATTTCTATAACTATTATTAATTAAATTAAATATTTAATTCTTAAGCGTCTGTAATTGAGATGCCCTAGTACTAATAACCACCACTGTCACCATATCAATGGCGTCCAAGATATATTTTTTAGGTATAACAAGACATGATTTTACTCACCCGCCTCTTCCAAAACTCAAATTGAATGATCTTTTTTTGGTTATATTAATTATTGATATTGATAAATATTACTATATCAAGGAATAGGTATATCATCAAAGTTGGAAGTAGTTTAAGCTATTTAAGAAAGTGATAAGTGACTGAACTTAATCATGAAACTCAATAAGTGTCCTATATAAGTATTTTTCCTAACAACTTACCTGTTATTAAAAATTTGTCTTTTAACATTGTGTTACCCTTATTTTCAATGTGTAATGACTGTTACACTGTGATGCCACTGCATCCAATAGATCCGGAATTGGACATTATTGTTTGCTTATTATATTGACTGTTGAAGTAAAATACAGATAAGCTTTTCATTTACAATATTCAGTTAATACGTTAATTTATCATACAGTTACATGTAATATGATTTAAAAAAATATGTCTTACTTGTGATCAAAAAAATGTCTAATTTTGAAACAATACACAAAAATCTGATACCATCATCATTCAATGAATTGAAGATTATTTTGTTATAATTTGATACGCCGATACATCTATAAAAGTAATTAAACAAATTAAGATATTGTGCACATTATTCCGACAATTTATTAGCCCTTGGATAAATTGATGTTAAATATAAACATTCTCATGATCATCAAAATGTATAAATATTATATTTTAATAACAATTTCCATGTGTTTATATTTCATTCTGCCCATTTTAATAAAGTAAAAATCTCACAGAACAAAATTACCAATTTTATAATAATTCAAAATATATTATGTTATTACTTAAAAATAATCATAGTGACATATAAATTGCAATGATATACCAACGCAAGTAAAAATGTAAAGAGTTGGAAGTAAAGATTAAATAATAATAGATCATAGAGTTAAAATAAAATATTGTTATGACGTAAGAAACTCTAAATATTATGATAATGTTCAATAGTTCTAGTATGAAGGTGCTTGGAAACTCAGTAATTATGAAAAAAGTTGTATTTTTGACTCCCCTATATAGAGGGTTTTTATTTAGACTAATGACCCAAAATCTCACATTGTTTGGGAAAATTTAAACATATATCATTTGGGCAAAATGTATATGGACATCTAATAATATGTCTAATACATTGTCAGAGCATGCTTATATATATCATTTGGCCAAAAGTTATATGGATATTTAACATGTATAATATATTTTTATTCTCATTTTTAGAATAACATAACAATCTAAAATTAGCTGAACATGTTATTATCTTCATATTTTTGTTCTTGATTTAAAAAAAAAAAAATTGTTCATCCTTAAAAGTAATATTTTTTGGAATAAAACAAAGTAGTATTTATTAACAGTTATTATTTTATTATTATTTATTTATTTTATTATTTTTATTTAGTCGCATTTATTAACACAATGTATACACTATCTAATAGATGAAATTATATTCTATATTTAATTGTTTCTATAGTATCTTTTATTATTATATTTCTATTAAATATTCCTATCAGAATAGAAAATTTTATTTTTAGGTTTCTCAAGTAAATTTTAATGTGTAATTCTACTAGGTTTTAAATTTAAGTTTATATTTGCTTTTCATCTTAAACATACTGCAGTACTTCTTATTTGATCCAACACTAAAAACTTTACAATAAAATATTAAGATGTTTAAAATATATATAATATTAAATTTAAGATGTCTAAAATAATTCAAAATATTATTAGTATTAATATAAACATAGTGCTACTATTAAATAAAAACATTTTATGATTTAAAAAAAAAAAACTCAAAATGCAAAAAAATTTTTTAAATATTTATCTACAATATACTAATTTAATGTCATTCAGAAAATGGAGAAAAATATGTTCAGGATTAAGAGGACATTATACTTGTTATGTTGTTTCCTTCTTGCAAACACAATATACCAAATTTTATGTTTAGAATTTAATTCTGTTATTTTTATATTTTAGTAAATTGATCTATTATCAAATCAATAGGTAAGAGTATAAGACTATTATCCAAATAACTATTTAGGTTTTTATATTTTAATTTCAAAACAAGTTATAAGCATATTATAACTGTAATTATTTTGTGAAATTAAAAATGCTCATAACTTACTTCAAAGTTTAAATATCAAAAAAAGCCTAAAAGAGGCCCTAGATAATATTTTTACATTGAAGTTTTATAATATATTCACTCTTATGTCAAAAATGATGGAGTGTAATTGATTTTTCTAAATATAAATTTTTAATATTTTGCATTAGTAAGACACATGCAAGTATAACACCCACTTATGTGTGACCAATACCAAGCTTCCATTTAATAACAGAAGCTTCTTTTTATAAGTTTATGAATTTTTTGTTGAATTTAAAATTGACAAGGAACATTATATTGCTTGGATATTAGCTTTTGTGTTAAGATTAACAAACAAAGTTTTTTTTTATAATGATTCACTGTGAGATGATGATAACCAACTTATGTAGCTCTTTCAATTTTCTATTCATCAATAATTATAATTGTGCCTGGCCACGCTTCATTTCGTAATATAGTAATTAATATTTCCTTATCTAAACATAAGTCAGTTCCTAAGAAAAACACTAATCACTGCCATCTATTGATTGGATTGTCTTAATAATAATATTATAGTAAGAGTATTTAATTGCTTATATAATTTACTTATATCTACTATTTATTACTTATTTGAATGATTTATAAATAAAAAGTTATAAAATTGCAAAAACAAAATTAAGGTCACATACTTTATCAATACCGAAGAAGTCATAACATTTACAATGTTGCATTATAGTCATTTCATATATAAATTAAAATAACTCAATTGTAATTCAAACTTACATAACTAATACATAACCTTACTAACTTACATAACAATTTAAACAGAATTAATAGGTAAAATTATCTATTGTGGAAAATCAGTATATTTGAAATTATTGTTGACTTTTCTGGATCACTCCGAGTGTAAAAATACAAATAAACATCATGATAAGCATATTATTCTTATTTTATCTCTGCACTAAAAACTGAATATAATTAATCACCTTACAAGTCACTGCAATGAAAAAATACAAATTAAGATGTCATGACATTATTCGGATAGTTTATAAAACATAAACTAAAATCACTTGTTTCATAATTCATAAACATTTTATACTGTCATGCTTTTAAAATAAAATTGTTCTATTAATATATGCTCGGCAGGTAAACTGTGAAAGTAAAATACATAATAACATGTCATTAGCAACTTTCAGATATTTATTTTTTAGTAAATGCATAAATGTAAAATCTAATGGACCACGGTATTGGTTTGCTATATCCTTGTCCGGCCGTGTACAACTATATAGGTTATATTATTGTATATCTAAACTTTTTTGAAATATATTATTATTATATTATTATATATTATTCAAATGACTCTAATTTATAAATATATCATTATTCATTACCTAAATACCTACAATGTTTTTTAAATAAATCAGCATTTTGCAAATTAAAAAATGAATTATCATTACCTCTATAGTATTTGTCATTATTATTATTTTTTTTTTTTTTTGTACGTTTTTTAGAGCATACATATTTATTATAATAAAATAATTATTATGGGTGATAACAAACCTGGGTGGCTGGCTATAAAATTTTCACATACCCGGACGGGTATCTGTATATCCTATCTTTATTTTTATTAACCCGTCATTGGTATCGTAGTGAGCGCGCCGCTTACCACGTTAATATTTCGAGAACCACTTGTTTATTTATTACTTGATTCATCTGATACTATTTATACCTTCAAACGACACGTGTCTAAATATACTTTTTTAAATATAACAATTTTATAAATATTTATTGATTAGATATCAACATACAATGTTATTAATATCCATAAAGTGAGCGCTGCGCTTACTCAATACCAATGGTGGGACACTGTACAGCGATACCAATGACGGGTTAAGGTTGAAATAATCATAACTTATAACAATTGCCATTTCTGGATCACTGTTAATTTTAAATTTACGGAGAAACAAGAATGATGTTATTTACAAGTTTCAAATATTTTGTTCTACAATTAATAACATGGTGTTAATCTTACTCATGTTCAAAATTGACAAATTATATATGAATCACTAAGGTCGAGGAATCAATCTCATTTTAAATCTACCAAAAACTGAATACTTGATACAATACTCGATTGCTTTTAAAGTCACTACCTAAAAAGTAAAAAAGAAATTAAGATTACGTACCTAGGATAAATTATTCAGATAATTGATTACACAATGAATAAATGAATGAAAACAAATATTACTTGAGACTTAGAGATCAAAATGTCCATCATACTATACATTTAATATTTACAATAAACATTAATTGAAAAAGAAGTAAACTAAGTAATAATATTATGTCATTACTCATTATCAGAATATCATAGACATTCGTTATCACTTTGATAATCTGATACTGCCACAAAATATTGTGTCTTACAGTGCAGCTGTCGATGTCAGTAAATTCTCGAGGAAAATCTTAGGCGAGGTACCTCTACTCATATTAGTTACCAAATAGAAATATATTTTAATTAATAGTTATTAGTCCCGATGCTTGATTTGAATCTTCTTTTTTACTCGTAGCTCGTTAATGCTCATTCTCGCCCTGAAATATTCAGCAGACAGCAGTGACCTTAAATTCACTAGACTCAGTACCGTCCTGTCAATAGAAATAATGTAGTTTCGTACTCTAATATTTTTATTTATTGTACCTATATTATGTACAAAAGCAGTTCTGAACATTCAAAGTTAGGTAGGCACCAAAGACATTTTAAATAAAATTGGTAAATATTTTAGACATGGGAGCTCTATATACCCAGTCTATACGACTATGGACTATAATAAATTAAACAATTGTAATTATGGTTTTACTAAAATAATTTTCAATAGGTACACTAAAAAATGTACTTTAACATTTTTTACTAATGCCAAAACAATCTATACGGTTACCAATTATATTCGTATAATAGGTAACCGTATTATGCCTGTTAAGCCGGATGTCTTTATATTATTTATATTAGGTATTTATAATATTACGGTATCTGTCGATATTATAGCTAAACCTCGAAGACGCTCTCGGCTCATGATACTTCTCTAAAAGTAGTCGTAACAGATAATATAAAATTTTATCGTTCCTTACCAAATGGTGAATTTGAAATGATTATATCGGGTACTGTACGAATATTATGGGTAAACGCTAAGGTAAATAATGGTCTAAATATATATTGCATAAAACAATTTTAGGTAAATGTTCGTTCAATAAATATTTTAGAAATTTTATGAAAAATACGAATTAGAAGTGTATAGCAAAATATCATGGTTGGGCGGAGAAGACAGTTGTGTGTCAACGAATGATCTGAGTCCAATGTCCATAAAAATATATTTTAATAACAAACGATTGTGGCTTTAAACATTTAATTTCCGTAAAGCGGGGAATCGATGTTCAAGCTTTAGTTATTTAAATTTTAAATTGTAAGATATGCATAATGAGATGCATTGCATTTTATAGGTATGTCAATATGTATAAGTATAAGATTTGTTTATTTAAAAATATTCCGACTACTTAAACCCATATTTTCTAAGAAACATACATATATGTTATATATCATATATTATATCAATGCATATACTAAAATTGAAATTCTTAAAATTACTTCCATAGATTCAAAATGAATAATTAATATAACATAATATTAAACTTAATTTTATTATTAAATGAATGGCTTAAACGATTCTTAGGAAACATATTATACTATATTATATTATTAACAATATTTTATTTAAAATTATTATATTATTATATTGTTTTGGTAATTACATACCTCAAAGAAAAATCTATTATCTATAGGTATAATACCTTAAATAATCTAGTATTCGGTTTTATTTTAATGAAGTTCATTACAGTTAAATATCAATTACAAGCAGTGTTTGGAATGAACACGTCCATTGGTTCACGTTCATATGCACGACACTACGTGAACGTCACTCATTTCTTATAAACTGAGTGTGGACGTGAACGAAATTCATACTTTTAGAGAATTTGAATGTTTTACAAGCCATTCAAACTAAATTAATTTTCAAATTTTTACATCAAGTGAATTGTGTATTTGCACCAATATACAAATTTAAAAATTCGAATGATTCGTTATGATTTTTTATCATAACGATTTTCATAATTTATTATAGGCGATAGTATACATTTGTCACATTTCTGTAGATAGTATTTCATTTTTAAATAAATAAATTACCCGTAATGAACGTGTTCCTTAGAAAAAATAATGAATGTGAACGTGAACGAATTCAGTTTTTAAGTAAACTTTCCAAACATTGGTTATATGTACTCATAACATATTGGTCGTACACTTAAGTTATAAATACACAATTTTTATTTTCTGTCATTTTAGATTCTGAACGGAGCAAAAGTGTGTTTGTGTTTTTTTTTTGCCTGTACCTAAACAGTTTTTTCTATTAGAAAAATGCTTCAATATTCTTTACCAGCATCTTTTCTGGTGAAAAATTGAATCTAATTGATACTTTTAAAGGTTTTTTTTTGATAATTCCCAATAGTTTTCAAACGCATAAAAAAAAAAATTAATTAAAAACGGGCATTTTTATGTAGAGCCAATTTTTGACAACAAAATTTGTGTTATACCAAATTTTTGATTTGGTATAACACAAGAACAATAAACGTAGATACATGAGATTTTCACCAAATGATTAATTGCCATTTTCTATAAACCATAAAATATTTAAAATATTTTCACTCTTTTTGAGCAATTTAAAAACATAAGAAATATTAGGCTTATTTTATTATTGTTGATAAAAAGTTTTTTGCTCAGTCGAAAAACTTGAAAATTTAACACAAGATTCCCCATAAGTTTTTCTTCCTTTCACAAAAAAAAAGATTACTGAAAAGTCAAACTAACTTTTTATGAGCGTTTGAAATTATTAGATATTGGATATTCATCTGTAAACTAGGTATAACGATTTCTCAGGGAACAATTTTCTTATTTTTGTTGTAATTCAAAAACGAATATTCGTAGACATTTGAAATTTTTACCAAATATTGAGATTATAATTTTCTATGTTCCATACAATTTTAAAAATATTTTGGCTCTTTTTAAGCTATTTGCAGGCATGAGAAATTTCTATTTTTTTAAATTTATTTTCTATAATTATTGATTAAAAAATTTTAGTTAGGTCGAAAAGCTTAACATTTAATATAAGGTCCCTCATGAATTGTTAAATAGCAGTTGAAAAATATTAAAAAAAAAAGCATAGGTTAATTTTTTTTTTTTATAAGCATTTAAAGTTCACACTTTGATTACAATAGTGTAAACCTTTATTATTTGTAAAGGTTTAAATTCATTAACTTACCCTCAAGGCCTCAACTCCACTCTCCAAAAATGGGAATAAACAAACAGTAAATTTCTTTTTTTCGTCGATTTAACCCAAGAATTTATAAAAGGTTAACTTTTTTTTTATATACACTTTCTAAAATGGAAAATAATTTGGTATTATATAAACTATAATTGCAGGTCGTTAAAATATAATTGGTTTACCTCAAAAATGAGAATATTTTCTGGTAATAGTAATCTCGTCCATCATGGAAACATTCTCTCCAGAAATAATCTCCACGAGAATATATTATTTAAATTTAGACGAAATTTCTGTGTCGTAAATCAGTATAATATATTATATAGGTTATTGGTACACGAAATTGCACTAAAACGTGCCTGTGGCAAACTATTGTAAAAATAGATAGAAATTCCTATAGAATACTGCCAATTAGTAATTTTGTATATTGATATTGGTACATATATTTGTACATTTTATCTAAATGGCTGCAGCTCAACCTCTGATCCGCACACTCGATCGACAATATTATTGATAATAATATACCTATTAATAAAAGTATACTTGTACCATTAGTGTTCACGAGTTGAAGTCGAAAAAAAAATTTAATTTTCGTTCCGACTGCTGATTAGACTTCGTAGTTTTGTTTAATGTTTCCGAGACGGACGTTCCGTCATCACGCCGCTCCGGCCCACAAAAGCACAAGTTCACCGGAAATCTGTTCATATTAAATTTCGACGACGACGTTAAATTAACGTATTCAACAAATTTTGTTCATCGGCCAACGTACTGAAAAAGAATTTCCCGAAAACACCAATCAGATGTAATATACGCTCCAGGCCGGATGGGCATTACGATGCTCGTGCCTACACGTTTTCACGCACAATACTAAGTGAGTAACATAATATAATAGTGTATACTAATAAATTATGCGTTATACATTATTATCCACATATGTATATTATATTGTTACAACATATTATCGACGTAGAAATAATTATTAAACAATGACAGCGATGACACTATTATGTTCATTATACGCGCATGTGCACATCGCCTTAATTTCGGTTAAGGTGCCGCGCGGCATAAAATAATAATATAACTAAGTCGAGCAGGGAAAAAATAACGTGTAGGCACGTATGATCATAGGAGAAGCTTTATGTAAGACGAATCCGACATTCGAAATGTAAAATATTTATTTATTTGTTTTTATTTATTGGCCCCTAACAACCATCGCGTCAAAATCCAGTATCCATACTCGATTTTGTTATACTCTTAAGACTGTTGGAGAAGACAATTATTTGGAGTATTGGCAATTTACTATTTTATTTATTTATTTATAATAAACGGTTAATGACCCTTTTGTGAGAACAGTGTGTATGAGTTTACTATATTAGGTTTTAACTTTTTAAGTAATTTATAGTAAACAATAAACAAACAAAAAATAAGACAATAATAATGAAAATAACAGATGCAAAATAATAATAATAAGACTACAATAAATAATAATTGTAACAACTAACATTGAAACAAAAAGTAAATAATAACATAATAATGGTAAATATTATACTTAATTTACAATGAGTTTAAGACTAAATATACATTTCAATTAAAAACATTACGTGACATAAAGAAAAAATTTACTTGATCCATAATAAGATTTGCTAATGTTAGTGCTTTAGTGCTTTGGTGTATTATATACATGGATCATTCATCGTACAATATTCGTCACATTTTACATTGATCGTGTATTATATCTACATTAATGAACATTAATTTAAGTGAACTAAAAACTAATAATTGAAAATTCTAAAATATTTCAAATACGCCTTGAAATTTACCGCTAAACCTATTAATTTACTAGTGGAGACTCTTAAAAGAGAAAGACTTTTTCAAGTACCTACTACCAGTGGTTCGATTTAAATTTTGTCAGAAGAATTGTATTCCTTAACCGTTTTACTAGATTATAAATATAGAATAAAATTCATTTTTTGGATAATTTTAAAAAAACATTTTATTTTTATTTAAAAGTTTATTAAATTTATAATTTAAAAACTATTTTTCTTATGTAACCTAGAAAAGAAGTTAATATATTCATATCTATATTGAAAACAGTAATTGGAAATCTGGAAGTACAAAAATTAAGCTCCCACTTATTGATCTATAAAACCACAACAAATATATGATGTTCTAATATCCTTAAAATGTTTAATTATAGGTAAATTCATTAATATTAAAATCACCGAAATTAAACGTGAAATGCTCGACGTGAATTTTCAATAATACTTTTTATTCTAACATTAAAATTAACATGCTTGAAAAACGCAGACAATAAATGTAGCTGTGAAGCATAGGCTCAACTAGATCAATAATGCCATTATAAATTATTTTACATATTTACAATTATTTTTATTCAGTTGAGGACTTTTTAAATCGGGTTGATTTGAACTAAAAGTAGTTTAGCAGAACAGCTTGAAACTGGAAGACCTAGATCATCAATGTTTTTTTAAGTAAGTATTTTTTTTTTTATATAGGCACTATAGATAGGTAGCAGCATTGATTATAAATAATAATAAAAATACTAATAAATACTAATTTATAACCAATGGTAGTAGTGAGAATGATACAGTCGAGTACGGTATTTTTAGTAACACGATTGAGAACGCTCGAATTTTTTTTTCGCAACGTTATCAAATTTAATAATTGTTATTAAACGATAATTATTATTGTTAGATAATCGTAAGATTTACCGAGCCTTTATTAGATATTATTAAATACTAAAGTTTGATCGCTATTACCTATCTCAGCATTGAACTTAGATACGAGAGAATAACGGTTAGGCGTTACGACGGTTAGTCATCGAGCAAAATATGTCAACTTAGGACTTGTCGCTTTTATATTTCTATTCGCCACATAATGGAAAATAACGCCATTAAAATTAAACTTTCCGAACTAGGTTGGTAACTTATTACAACATTGTATTACATTTTTCATACATATTTTTATAAGCTTTTTATTTTTAATTATTATAATGATAGCTATTGATTCCAAATGTTTGTCAAACTTATATTTACAAACTTATTTTTTTGTTTATAAGACGTTCATATTATGTTTTTAATAGATTATAAAGATGACTTTTTTCTAGAATATTTTGATTTGTTTATTTTATTTATATACATTTATAAGGAAATTATTTAAACAATATATTATATTATTATTATTAATATTTTTCAATCTTATATTTTCATTTTAATAAATTCAAATAAAAATATTTTTTTTTTTAACTAATCGAAATTAACTTGTAACTGTGTTTAAACTAAAAATCAATCGTTTTTCCAAAAAAAAAAAAAATATATTTGTCAACGTTGCATGTAAATTTGTCGAGTTAAATTAATTTAAATTATCAATTTTGATAACTTTCATTTAATAATTGTTTCTTATCTTTTGCTCAGCATAATATATAGTGAAATTAGTAAAAAAAAAAAATAGTTTGACTTCTTCCCAACGTGCTTTATAAATCATAATTTCTTGTTCAATAAATAATTTCTTAAATTTATTAATTTAATATTAGTAAATAAGTTTGAAAATTTTAATGTGAATGATACAACAAATTCACAATATTATCATACCGGTGACACCCAAAACGCAAATCGTCTATTTTTTTCGATAACCTATAAAAGCGTAAAACTAATTTGCGATTTTTTTTTACTTAGTAGTGGGATAAAGGCGCAAAACTAAATGTTATTATTTGATACAATATATTGTTTATAATTATGTTAAAATGCATAAAGAACATCAAGCAATATGTTAACTTAAAATTTCAAATCAAACGGACAAAAAACTACGAATTTCAGCTCTAATGTCATATCCAATACTTTAACATGCACCTACACAGAAAAAAGTCCAAATTTGACTACTTAAAAACAGTGCTTCAAATTTCAAACTTAATTTCAAAGTATTCATAATAATATCACTGTAAATGCTCAATTATTAATAACTACGATTTCAATAAAATTAACTTTATATTTATTTTAGTAAAATTTATTTGCATATACGGGATGTTAATTTTTATGCTTATGAGCTACAGTTTTATCATACTATCATACGGGTGAATGTAAATTCCACCGGTACTTTTTTTTTATATGAAAAACAAATGTAAACTCCGTCGATTTCATTTTATAATTTTTAGAAATATTTTTATTTTAATATTAATTAAGTACATTTATATATATATAGATACTATTATATATTTTTAAACTAATTTAAAAAATTTATAATTAACAATAATGATTAGTAATTGTTATTTATAAAACATAGAATATACGTAATAGCATTGGTTATAGCAATGTTTATAGTTATTATTTATCATAATATATTTCATAAATTAAACTAATTGTTTTCAAAATTGCGGAACACCTTTTATTTTCACACCATACTTTTCTTCAACGAACTTTAAAACCGTTTGTTTATACTTAAAGTTATTTAACATAGCAAAACCTTGTCACCTTCGATGATACCATAAATGTGTCAATATATAATATTTTGTCGAACGCATTCATATCGCAAACATATGATATTTATCAGTCAGTGTAACAATGTCATTTAATAAGTCGACAGTAAAATTGCTGTGCAGCTATTCTAAAAATATTTGTAAACGGTGAAATTTACCATCGGTGGAATTTACATGTCATAAATTCAACCCTAAAATCGACTATCTAAAAATTGGTGGAATTTACAATCGCCCTATCAAACTTATTTTTAGGTACCTACCTGTATGGAAGTGAAATACAAAAATATTGTTCAACCTTATGATATGACAAAGAAAATTGAGACTTCTTAGAATTTACTTAGAAATAAGTATTATTTTTAAAGTCACCAATGAATTTATTTTGATGTTAAGAAGCCTCTTTATCCGTAGGTACTGCTTGTTTCATTGACTGTTTTACATATTGTTTAGTGGTTATAGTATGAAAGATTAAATACTGATAGTGAAATTACATATATTTTTTATTCTAGAGAGGAAGTGTTTTGGGATAGGATAAAATTGATGATTTTCTCGAAACCTTCTATAATTTTTGTGTCCAGACTTCTATTTTTTTCCCTTTTTTTTTTATTTCTTTTCTGTGTTTATTTATATTAAATGGGAGTTCTTGCTTCTTTAATCTGATTAAATTGAATTCTATTTTTTTTATTGAATTTTTCAATTTTTTAATTTCTTTGTTTGATTTGTTTGTGTTGACTGCCATCTGAAATGTGTTACAAGTATTAATTTGATGTAGTTTTTTTTTTGACTTTTGTTTGCGGTGTTCACATAAGAATTATTAGGTTTTTGTTAATCGAGCATTTTCGAGATTGGAGTAGGTGTGCATTATTATTTTATAAAAAGATGTTGGATAACGAAAAAAAATTACGAGTGTTTTATGGAGAAAAAGAAATGGAAGAGAGAGAGAAAAAAAACAAAAACAAAAAAAAAAACAAATTTTGTGGAGGCTGTTTGTTGAGTTAGTGGTTTCATTTCCTTTCTTCGTTTTATCCTGTTGTTTAAATCCGTTTCTTGTGGTAGATAGTGTAAATTATTTAGTAGTATTTGGCGTAGTGTAGTTTGACCGTTGTGTATGCATTTGCTTCTGATTTCAATCTCACAATTACATTTTTTTTTTTTAAAGGTACTTATTATATGAAGGTTTTTTTACATTTTATTGTTTAAATTTAAATTTGTGTTTTTGTTTTTTGGTTAGTGTTGTTAGAATGATGGTATATTAGGATTCATTTATATTGGTTTTTAATCATGTTAAATTTGTTATTGAAAAGTACTCTCTCATATTGTTTACTTTTTGTGTAATTATAATGTTCAAACACATTTGTAATCGGTCCTACATTATAATTATTTTATTAAACTAATATAAGGTTTTATTAAGGTGAAAAAGGTATGTTAATTTTAATGTCATATTTAATTTTTTAATTATCTTTATGGTATAGGAGGGGGATGGTTAACATGTCTATTTTGATAATGGCGGGATATATTTTGTATCCTATAAAATCTATTAGTATGGTAAGCATGTATTGTAAATTATGTCGCCTAGGAATTCGTTTACAAGTGGTTGTGGAATTTTTTTTAGTATAATATCATTAAAATATTTTTCAGGATTTTGTATTTGTTTTGTTACGTGAAAATTAGGGATTTCCTCAATCCAGTTTTGATTTAAGATTTCGGTCAAGTTTGAAAAGAACATTTGTTAGAACATTTCTTTTTTATTTTCGTGGTTTATTTTTAAAGATTTAATTTTTGTCCACGATACTGGTACTACCCTTTTTACTGAGTATGTATTTAAATTGTTCGTTTCACACGGGTACATTTTTGGTATTAAAACGATATTATTTCTTAATAGTTCGTAGTTGCAAGGAAAGGTTATTTTTATTAATCCAGAGTAACTATAATTTAATTTAAGTTTTTCTGTTTTCGTTATATTTAATATTTCTTTTTTTTATACGTAAGGTAGGTTGTGGATTAGTTATGGCATATGTGTTTATTCCTATTTGTTTGATTATTATAGAGTCATCATCATATTGTTTAATGCATTGGAAATAACAGTATTGATTAATTATATTTAACTTTTTGTTTTTAAAAATAGCTTCTACGCATTTTGGTGAAAGAGTTATGTCAGATGAAAACTTTGGAATATAACATAGGTCTATGATCGTTGGGTCACAATGTTGTAGACCAATTCCAGATATTATCCTGTGTTCATCATTCATGGAGTTTATCGCTATATATGTTTTTTCGAGTATATAATGTAGATTGACTCATGAAACTTAAAATGGATTGGAATGTATTGGTATAGTTTCCATCTTGCCAATTTTTCCTAGATTGGCATTTTTATTTTGATTAAAATTTTTGATTTTGAAAATTGACATTCAGTTATAGGTAAGTTATAATATGTAGGTAAATTTTCTAGTGATATTGTTAATTCATATCCATCTTTTTCGATTGCCATTTTTAATTTTTCCAAGTCGTTATACAGAATTTTTGTTTTTATGATCCTTGATGGAATTCTTTGTAGTTTACAGTGTAAATGAATATTTGTATCTTTTTCATGGTTTGTAAATTTTAAAATTACTGACATTAAATTGTATATAATTTCTTGGATACCTTGAATCGTATTTTCCTGATTTGTTTTTCTTAATTTATAAATTTTGTAAAACAATGCCTTAATAATTTCATATTGTTTTTAGTATTTTTAGTGTATATATTCAGATCTGTAGTTAAGTTTATTAGATCTTTATGATCTGATACGAAAGCAATTTTAAATTTGTTAATTTGCTGGTCTAACATTTCTTCATTGGTATAAAAGGTTTTTAATTGTTTTTCTGTTGCAACATTACAACAAAAATGGTACAAGTTCCCAAAAATTGAATCCCCCTTTTAAATCTATTTTTTAATATGCCTTTATTAATTATATCTAACATTTTTGTATCGCTTTCCCTTATGTTTTTATTAATGGCGGTTAATATATTTAGTGTTTGATTAACAATTTTGCAGTAGTTCGTGTATTTATTTTCGCAAAAGTTTTCGACCCCCCGTTATTTGTTATATTTTCCAAAGAATCATCTGGATCGTCGTCTTGTAATTCTTGTGTGTAAATTAATGAAATGCTTTTATCGTATAATGTGGCCTTTGGTACCTCGTCGAAAAAAGCTCCGGGAGATACAATAACGGCTAAATTTTCTTCTGCGTTAACGTTGATGAATACCGCTGCTATTGTGAGGATTTTAAAAAACCTCTAGGACCAAATACTGCATTAAAATATGTGTTATATATATATATATATATATATATATATATATATATATAATTTATTAAAGGGTTAAAATTGTATAATATGTTTTATTTGTTTTTTCTATTGTTTTATACTTCTATTTCACAGAAAGGTTTTATTCTTTGCACATGTATGGTATCCATGGTTTTTTTTCCTTTTAAAGTTAGTTCTACTTTGTAATTTACATTGGATAATTTTTCTATAATAGTAAAGGGGCCTCTATATTTATTTGCTAATTTCTTTGATTTATCTTTTTCGTTGAAATCGAATTTTATCAGAACTTTCTGTCCCGGGTTGAAATTAATGTTTTTATGATTTATGTCATAGTTTTTTTTGAATAACTTGTTCTTTTTCGCAAGGCCGTAGCCAGAAAAATATTTTGGGAGGGGGGGGGTTAGAGTATAAATATGTTATGTAATAAAATATTATTTAAATTAATAAACATGACATTTTTTTAAAAATTTTGGTAGGTATTAAGTACATTATCTTATATTTCTACATTACTAATTAAAACTCATTACACTTTACTATACAAGTTAAATATATAAAATATATACAATATACATATCAAAAAAAATAAAAATATATATAAAACGTATACTACAATTTTTTTAACTTCCACGTATTTAAATGAAAAATTCACGAATTCTATAAAACAGCTATACACCGAACAAATAAACGTCGTGTACTCGTGTGTGCGATTTAATGCGCTCACCGCTCCGTGATTACCGACCATCGATTATCAAAATAATTAAGATTAGATACTGTAGGTATTATGTGAGCTATACATTAAGGTTTACGAAAGTACATTAAGATTAGTTATCGCTTATCTAACACAATATAAATATAAAATATACTGTTTTATTTACTTATGTGTTATAATCACAGTGACACGTGTATGATGTACAAGTTTCAAATATAATAGGCATTTAAAATTATTCAATCTTATTTCCAAAAAAAATTTCGAGGGGGGGGCTCTGAACCCTAAAATCACCCCCCTAGCTACGGCCTTGCTTTTTCGACAATTTTGGGTATCGTGTCTCTAATCTTTTGGAGTTGCTTTAGAGCTTTAGTGAAGTCAAATAATTCGTCTTCATTAGTCAATTTATTATCTAAAGGTTGGTTTGCTTTTATACCATGAAGTAAATAAAATGGGCTTACTTTTAATCTCGAATTTGGACTGGTGTTATAAGCGAAAAAAATCATTTTGTATTATAAAGACCAGTCCTTTTGATTCTCGTTGATGTAATGTGATAAATTATTAAAAATAATTTTATTTATGAGCTCGGTCATGCCATTTATTTGTGGGTGATAAGCGCTAGAGAAAATTTGAGTGATGTCTAATTTTTTACAGGCATAGTCTACCTCTTTATTTTTGAAATGAGTACCCCTATCACTACAAAAGTATTTAGGTACTCCGTAGGATGTTATTAAGTCCATTAGAAAACTTATTGTTGCTGCTCTGTTAGCATTTGCAACCGCATTTGCGAAAGTCATTTTTGTTGCGTTACAGGTAGCTACAATAAGGTATTTTTTTCCTCTAGAGGTAGGTAACGGTCCTAAATAGTCAAATGTTAGTCTTTGTAATGGTTTTCCTGAAATTAAAGGTATTGCTTGTAGTAAACCATGGGCTTTACCTGTTGGATTTTTTATCATTTGACAAGAAACGCAAGTTTTTATAAAATTTGTGGTATCTTTAATTATTGTGAGCCAATAATATTTTTGTTTTAATTTAGCTAAGGTCATAGTAATTCCAAAATGTCCACTAAAAACTGATTCATGGTAAGATTTTAGAATAGTGTTGGTTAAACTTTTAGGTATCATTAACAGATTATTTGATCCGTGGGGTGTCCAATTTTTAAAATATAGTAGTCCATGATTTATTCAGTATTTTCTTAATTTTTTGTAGAATTTATTTTTTTTATCCCCCAATAATGATGTAATTATACCATTGCAAAATTCGTCTTCTGATTGTTGTATTTTTAGTGTTCAGGTTTGATAGTGTCAAATTTAATTTCGAATTTCATAGTGTCAGCATTAATTTTGTCATTATCTATTTCATTGAATATGCTTGTTTCTTTTGTTGTGTTAACGGGGTAACGAGAAAAACAGTCTGCCGCCGTGTTCCAAGAACCTGGGCAATGTATTATTTCTAGGTCAAATTCTAGTAATTTTAAAATAAATTTAGTGATTCCAGAAGATGGATTTTTCATAGTTTGGTAATATTGTAGGCTTGAGTGGTAACTAAAAACTGTTATATTTCTTCCTATAAGGTATTCTCTAATGTAATTAGTAGCAAATACTACTGCAGACATTTCTAATTCTGTAGAGGTAAAGTTTTATTCAACCCCTTTTAATTTCCTAGAGGCGTAAGTTATTGGATGTCTTTTTCCGTTTTTGTCTTCCTGTTCGAGTATTCCGGATAGTCCTTTTAATGAAGCATCTGTGGTAACAAATACAGGGTACCGTTTTTGAAATGTGCCATAACTGGTACAATAATATACACAATATTTAGAAAATAAATAATATTTACGATCTCACTATATAATATTATAAATATTACGTTAGGACGTATCAAATTTATGTTTATCAGAACCAATTCTATGTTGGTATTTTATATTAGAGAAAATCGACCTATTATCAAACTTATGGGTGAAAACATTATCAACTATTAATCAATATGTGTTCTCTTGTTGGTTTATTATAAAATTGTTATTATTAAGTACATTAAGAGTAGACATTTAAAATATAAAAAAGATTAGCAAGTTGGTACCTAATAGTCTGTCGGTCCACAAAACTAAATATATTTTATGATATAATTGCTGTTAAAGTAATTAATTTTACTATTAATAATACAGTAAGTTGAATTAATTTTTGTTGAGAACACTACATTTGAAAATATTATTGTTTGTATCAAATATAATAGAATATATACTTTAAAAGTTTTAGGTCCGAACGAAATATTATTTCTAAATTATAACAAAGTAATCGACATCATTATTCTTTGTTTAAATAAACAATAAGGTCCAAATTTAAACTTAAAATGTCTATAACAAACCACCATGTTCATATTTTTTTTTTATTTTTTGGTTACACTATGAACTGTTTACAATAAACCTTGTTTTAAATCTTCAGAATAGTATAAAAAGGACAGTAGCAACTC